>CAMQGK010000466.1:4210000-4664405 GCA_947000775.1 Pterois miles | reverse complement strand
CCAGTTCCTGGTACTTGGTGCATTTTCTCTCATTGGCTTCTTCAATACACTCTTTTCCAGGGCACTGTGAGCTCCAACATGATCAGGTGTTTTGAAGCCTCAGACATGATGATCATGTCTGCTGGAGTGATGTTGCTGCAGTGTGCTCTGGGAATTTCAGCTGCTTTTCCAGGTCGACCCGTAGCAGTTGTTTGTGGATGTGCAGGGGGCTTCTCTCCAGCTTTAACAAAGGGGATCACCTGGTGCTGATGGCTGAGACTAAACTCTCTAGAATATATGGAATTTTACAATACATATCTTTAATTACCATTTCTCTAAATTAGGTTTTATCTCGTACTTTGAGCCAGTAATCTCCACTTCAGTAGCAGTTTTGTACACCAAACTTCCAGTTGTATTGTCTTTATATTCTTAAAATGTTTACATAGGGATTTGTTTATATATAATTCCTAAAAACATCAACAGCAAAATGTTTTGTTACTGATGTGAGATATCTACAATCCTCTCTGTAAAAACCTTTGACTGTAACAAGTCAACAAAGGGAAACATGAATTTTAAAGCCACCTTTATCCATATTCACATTTCTGTTCTGGAAATGTAAGCAAATTAGCAAAGATAATGTCTCATTTCCTGCATATTTAACATACAATTTTAGAAAATAGCACCTACCTGAGTTAGAAGATGATACTGTCCTCCAGACTGCCAGGGTCCTCTGGAGGTGGACTGTGTTGTCTCTTTGCTGACAGCTCTGCTCTGAATTCCAGGCTATGCCCTGAAATTAATACTCCATGACAAGCAAGACTCGATAGGGATTTAATACACATCCCACTCTAGGACATCTAAACGTCATGAATATTTGATGAGTGCACCCAAAATCAGCCAAACAAACAACTATATTAACAATCCCCAACATAATTTAATCAGCGGCAGTGTTACTGGTGTTAACATTTCCTTTTTTATCCTGCAGTATGTAAAATGTCTGAGAACTTTGAAAAGTGCTATATAACTCTGATGCATTAAGTCAACACAGCCAGTAAGCATACAAAAAGTCCTTTACAAATTCTTTTATTTCAGCATAATAGTAAGAAGCCTCTCCTCTGATTTTCATATAGTTGAAACTAATTGGATCACAAGGGTACATATTAGTTAGCCCATTTTACAATAATCATTGTAACATATTTTTTTAGGAAGTTATTCTTATGCACTCATTTTCCTACACAAAATAATCAATATCAAGATCCTATCTTAACTGAGGACCATAACTCTGCATGCAAGACTAATAAAAGAAAACAACTAATCTGTGATAGCTACTGTTATGCTGTTGTTCATCTAATACCATTATCAATATAATTTACTACAAATACCAGGGACTTCGTATAAGAAAAAAAAAAAACATTTTCTTGTGGTACTACTGCCTCTAATGTCAAAATTACCGAACATACTGGGCTCTCAACTGTACTGATCCAAATTTTCTGTCCACCTTCTGTGTCAAGTTGAGGAGAAAAAGGCTTTGTCTAAAACCTAAAATCTAGTACAGTCTGATGGAAAAAAAATATCTTTTTCTTTTTTTTTTTTCCTTTCACTCCAGTGTTTACAATTTCATCAGAATAAAAAAAGGTCCTTGAAACAATCATCAAAATGTGATGAGAAATTCTCAGACAAATAAATCCTCGGATCTGTCTGAAAAATTAAACCTCAATCTTATAAACAAATGATCTGAGACTCAAGGATTCTATTGCATTTTAACAATGAGATTGATAATACCAAAAACAATAAAAGACAAAAAGGTATTAACAAGTGATGTCAACTATATACTGTATTGCCCTTTAGCCATTTTAGTGTGTGCTCGCACCAGCAGTATCACTTCCACAGATCTGGAATAGTGTTTCCAGAGCAAAACAATGCATTTCTCAAACTTGGCCCCTTTGCTGCCACTGGGTTTTCCTTAATCCGATCAAAAAAATGAACACCATCGCTACACTTAAACCTATGCACAGCTTTGCCTTGATATCAGCGGGCCACTTAAGAGAAATCTTCCCAGTAATACTTTTGGTAAAATATCACTTAACTCAGTAATCTGAATCTCATTTGTATCGCACACAAACATCTGTTCATCCTAGAAATCAGAGACCAGATAATGCACTCCGAACTTCCATCTCCACATTCACTGAATCATTTCTGGACCTTTAAATTATAAGCTTTTTTTCTTTTTCCAAAAAGTCCTCTTGTCCCCTGATAAACCATGATTTCTTGCTCTGGCATCAAACAAGGGTTGTTATCTTGATACGTACATGCATGTTCAGCCTCGCAGACTAATCGGCCCACCAAATGCTGACATTTCTGGCTTAAACACATCAGCTACGACAATGCCACCAGCTCACCAGTCACAGAAAGGATCAAGTTTGAGAAACTTTTTCAACAGGCAGTAAAGTGGCCCTGATCATCTGGCTCTCTGCTGACTGACAGTCAAAGACTTTCCACACAGTACGATCAAAGTTCATCATAGGTAAAAGAAATGGTTTGTTACAATATCATTTAGTACTACAATGATTATTTGTGTATCCGCAATTACTTAAGGCTAAACCCAATGACATGACAGACATCCATTATTACACACCAACCACATAATATTTGGATAAAAAAGGCAATTGTTAGTGTGTAGTAGAGTCAAGCAAGTGCTGATTCTGCTATGGTGTGCGACCAGCCAAAGCACTGCAGTGGGGAACAATTAAGCACTTAAGACAACTCACTGTCTAACTCCCAGGGGCTCCTTGAGGATTACAAACTGTGTTACACTGTAATCAGTAACAATGACCCAAAATATTCATTATCATCATCAAAAGACAGCCTCTCTCAACAGGAGAACACATTAGTCTTTTAGCGCCACTGAAGCCATCAACATTCTGTAACCATGTACGCTTTAGGATTAAAAAAAAAAAAATACCATGATGATGAAAGGCTGTCTTGTCTTAGCAAATACATCTGATCCACAATAAGAAACCGAGAAAAAAGGCAAATGAAAAAAAAAAACAAAAAACAACACACTAAGGCCACAAGATTTTGTATACCCCCCGCTGATCTCACAATGAGAGTATCTGTACAGACAACATAATGGGACTTCAAGTGGCCAACCTGTGCTATTTTAGACCAGAATCTGTGGACAGAGCAGGGAGACACCTTTCTGTTACAAACTGGGGATCTGTGCCCAAGTACTGTATATATACAGCTGAACTTACAATAGCATGACTCTCGGTACGTATGGGAGGACGACTTGACAAGGCTGCCATCCTGTGCCATTTCCTGAGTCATCAGCACGTCAAACACGACACAGAACCTGATACACAGGTGATACACAGGTAACCCTTCATGTCTGACCCAGAGCCAGTCTGCAGGCTGCCCCTCTCATCATCCACTTCTTGGAAGTCCTGGTTTACAGTTATGAAGCACTGTTTGATAGTACTTTTTTTTTTTTAAATAAACACAAAGTTACTCAGGTTTCCTTAGGATTTCACTGAAAACTTGGGAACAGATTGTATTTGAACCAATTTCTAATGATCAGTTTGTTTACAAAAAAAAAAAAAAAAAAAAAAATCAACATTTAAGTCCCATAGTAAAATAATAAACATTTTCAAATATTTACACAGTTATCATTAAAACTGTACCTCCTATAATGATAAATTCAGGAAAACCCTATTGTTCAAATCATAGTTAGACCAGACATTGCTTTCAGTGAAATGTCTTAATGCTTAGCACTATGTTGGCGACAATGGCAAGCAAGATCTGGTCTACATGAGATGTCAACAGAGTGAGTTTCCTTGCTTTACCTGGAAGGAAAGTTCAGTTTTATTCATTCTGACCGAAGTGACAAACGTCTTGAGTCAAAATGGGCCACATGAGGAAAAATTAGAAAGAAGTTCAAATACTTTTCCTCACCACTTCATCCCATTTTGTTGCTAACACGTCAGGATAAACAATACCCACAGCCCTTCCCGAGTACCACCAAATGCAGATATATTTGAACAACAATAAAAACTTTTTTTTTCCTTTTTTGCAAAAAATCAAATAGTTTAAGTACAAAACAGGACAACTGTTCATCACAGAAAAGTCTTGTCTTTTAAAAAAATGGGGGAGAAAGGAAACACAGTAAAAAGTCAACAAAACAAAAACACAAATGTCCCTCTGTCATTAGTAATCCCAAGACTGGAGCTGCAAGATCAGTCTGTGCTAAAGTGTGGCGTCACTCAGCACAGAGCTGAGAAGAAGAAACCCTGTGGTTTGTCCCGTCTCTGGCGGCGTTGTGGATGTCGGGAAGATGGAATGTCAGACCGCCAGTCGGCCTGGAGGGGGGTGCAGGGGACTCCAGGTTGGGGGTGCGGGTGGGGGTTCTTGGGGGTATGGGCGTGGTTCGCAGCATGGCTGGTTCTCTACTTTGGCTACGCCGCGACCCTGGCACAACCGCCGATGTCGCAACAGCCGGTCTGTCCGTGAAAAGTTCTTCAAAATACACAAATTGGACATTATTTAGTAATTATACTGTTAGTAATTCAATTTAATGTGGGGGGAAATCTGGCCCTGTTCAGACCTGGTATTAGCATACATCCTGCGGGATCCGATCATAAGTGGACAGCTGTAAGCACAGGTGTGAGATAAAATGAGGACGAATTGACCCCCTTTACACCTGGCATTAAAACGTCTCGCGTATCCAGATTTGATTTAACCTGATTACATTTACACCTGGTTTTAATTTGTGCCTTCAGTGGCCACATTGAGATCCGACTGAGATCCGACCGCTCTGTCTGGGGCTGAGAGGAAGGGCCACATAGAGCCACATTCTTTTAGTAGTGTATGTGAATGTGTCCTGGGCCCCATTTAACTGAACTGACATACTGTATGTGTGTGTTGTATTAATGGAGCCCTACAGAACGGCGCTCCACCACATTTTTTCCTCCAAGTGAGGGAATAGGATATTCACGGTTTGCATAATCTGTTTTGAATTCATGTTAAAAAAAAATGTAAGCACTTGAAGATCCAGTCATCACTAAAGCATACAAAAGAAAGCCAATAAAAACAAGTGGAATGGTCAAAGCTGTCCTATTGACATTTAAGATGTGTTGATTCATTCATGATTCATACATTTGAGTAACATTCCACCTTAAACATTGTCATAGCTGACTGTAGCCTTTGAGCAGCACCGCGAATTTATTATTTTTTTTCTCAGTCTATAGTGAGCTGACTGCTTCATTTGCTCTGCACGTGTAAGTCATTAAATCATCCACAACACAAACTGGATAAAAACAACATTGCATTTGGTCTTTGCAAATGAGGCGGGGAAGTGAGATCATTCTAATGCCAGGTGTGAACCAACAGTTGTCCACTTCTGATCGAATCACCCAAGACGCATGTTAATGGAAGGTCTGAAGTGGCTCAATAGTTAAGACCAAGAAAAAAAACAAACCATAGGTCTGTTTTAAATCATCACAAAATCAATCTTCATATTGCACATTTTATATATCCAAACGCGACACAAAGGATTAATTTAAGCAATAAATTAATACGATAATATAGCATTTGGGTCACTCCGTTTACATTCATGCATACCTGCTGGCACCGTTCACACTGGTAAGGCTTCTCCCCACTATGGACACGCTTGTGTCTCTCAAGGTGGTAGCGCTGGATAAACCTCATATCACACATGTCACAAGCAAATGGCTTCTCTCCTGAAAGAGCACACAAATACACAGTCAATGAATCAATTTTAGCGTCTCGTACCAACAAACTGCGTGCAATTTTCGCTTACTAATCTTTATTTGCAAAATATATTTCCAACACTTACAAAAAAAAATCAGTAAATTTCAACAGTGTAGTTTCAGCATCTGAAAATGTACATTCTAAAAGGCCTCGTCATCAACTCATTATGTGTAGATCAGAGTGGAATTTTGTATTTTCTTGGCCCGGATCTACGCAGCATTGAGGCCCCAAAAACTGGGGCAAATATTGAGGCTGGTTCAACATCCCATCAAATGACTTGACAATCCAAACTCGAGTTTGTTGTGACCCCGTTCTGTTGGAAGCGCCAGAGCCTTTCTCAGTAACAAGGGTACGGTAAAGGAACGCATACCCGTATGAGTGAGGCTGTGTCTCTCCAGGTGGTTACGCTGAATAAACCTCATGTCACACATGGAACAAGCATACGGCTTCACCCCTACACACACAGAGCAATATATTAGCCCTACCACCCACAAGTGCAAGAAATACAACTTTTAAGCTCAAGCTACCACTAGGACTAAAATACTGACAGAGATAATACCTCAGCATTTATTTGTATGTAATGTTCATTTACTTTTTTAGAAAATATGTTGAAATGTTCAGACATGCAGCTAAGACCATACGTTAAACTGTGAATAGAGTTCAGGAGTCAGATTACAACATCACATGGAGTTAAACCCGTCTGATTTCAAAGCAAAAACACCAACATCTGTCACATGTGTCTGTCATTTATCACCAGTCACTGTCTGCTTTGTCTAAATAAACATTAGTAACATCCTCACTTCACACTGCAACAACAACTATTTCAGCATCCTCTCACCTTCCATCTGCAATGCCTATATGTTTACACTACAAAGACATTGACAAATAATTAGCAGTAATTATCTAACATTTTGAGTTTTAATCCGGACCCATTATTACTGGATATTAAGTTTCCTTTCATTATCTTTTATGGTATTTTTCTCAAAATACTGTAGAAAGATAGAAGATATTATAAAGACAATTATTTTGATGCTATACAAAAACTGCAGATTTGTTTGGTTTTGTGCTTTTTAGTTATGGTAATATATATATATATATATATATATATATATATATATATATATATATATATATATATATATATATATATATATATATATATATATAAAAAGAATTAAAAACAGCTTTGCAGGAAACTTTTTTTTACTTCATGCAAAAAATGATGCTAAGAATCGTGACTAGGACTTAAGATTCAGAACAGTTAACATTAAATCCTAATTAAAAAGGAAAAATACACAATCCTTTGCATCCATATTATAGTTCTTGAATTACCCTCCAGAATTACTGGTATACATAGCAAAAAAATACCTCAAATGGCTGGTAAACAAAAAAAGGCAGAAGAGTATAAATCAAAACGATTACGATTCCAACCAACATCATCTGGCTCGAGATGGAATTAAGAGTTAAAGGGGAGGGAGACGGACAGACATGTTACCTCCATGACACGTGAGGCCCATTTACACAGAGTATTAACGTAATCTCGTGTCAATTTTCCCCGATTTGTGATCGGATCTCAGTGTGCAAATCAATTAAGTGTCAATATGTCATTAGACACAGTGTGTCCCAGGTCAAAGGAGGCAATCCCAAGGCCAGCTGTCACAGAAGACTTGCAAGCTATTGCTACTATTTGTAGATTCTGCCTGGTTTACTCAAAGCTTAAAGAGCGAGTCTAACTGCTTTCTTTTCGTTTTTTTTAAATAGAGATGCCCACTCAGCCGTTACCGAAAAACAGTGATGTAGGTTACCAAAGACAGCTAATCAATAAGGTTATGTATAATGTGAACACCAGCATTACCTGAGCCAAAATTAGCTGTGCTAAGCTTGGAAATGACTGAAAGGGTTGGTTTAGATTTTTTGAAGGGTTGTATGTATACTCCCACGTTCTGCAAAGTAAAATTACAGTTTTGGTGAATGTAGTCTGGTGGTTTAGAGGGATATAACTGTTTCAGTTCCCTTTCGGTGTGGCGGCAAGGTAAAGCGGCTGTGGACAGGAGCAGCAGAAACGTTTTGCTCAACTAAGAAAAGGCCAAACCAATATTAGTACTTCCCATGGGGATCTGAAGATGTTATATCACTGTCTTTAAAGCCACCAGACTACATTCACAAAAACAGTAATTTTACCTCGCAGAAATATGGGAGTTGCTGTCACGTCAGGTCATATGGGAAAAAGTTTTCAGAAGGGCATGGGAAAACAGCGTTTCAACACTACCTACAACGTTAGGTATCCTTTCAACTTGCTAGGTGGATTTTCACGTGGTCATGGTTTACAGACTGCAATTACACCTACAAGCATTTTTTTCCTCAATCAAGATAATGAATGAAGAGTCACATTATCATCCGGCAATTCTGGAGGGCAACATTCATTTTTGTAAAATAACCTATTTTCAAGTACAGTAAATGTGAGATCCAAGGGTAAACACTAGTAATTTAAATGTCTCCTTAACACCAACTTACGGGAGCACCAATCAATAAATAAATAAATAAAACACATTCTGACTTTTATTGTAACCACACAAAGGTATCCCTCATATTAGTGCTATGAAGAGTAAATGGTGATCTATATAATGTGAGAGGGGCAGGTGCACGGACCCATACCCGTATGAGTGAGGCTGTGTCTCGCCAGGTGGTAACGCTGAACAAACCTCATGTCACACATGGTGCAAGCAAAAGGTTTCACACCTAAACGCAGAGCATCAATACATTATTTTCAGGACTTTTGATTTCTGTTTCACAATCCATCAATCAGTGCTGTAGTTTAAACATCTATTTACAATTGATGGGTTGTTAACCACTTTTTCATGCTATATGAAATTTTCCTAAGAATGCATGTTGAGCTTTTGTTTTTCCTCCAAATCCAATTAAGAGTACATCAAACTGTGTCAATCAAATTTAAAATCCACAACAAAACACATCTATGAGCTGATGTCACAGTCCTGTATTTATTTATATGTAGTGACTTGCTGAAATGTTGCATTTACACACATAATGCAGGATAGCCTTGATAAGAAAAATATCAGTAAAGCTAGTTACTTTTACAGAATAATAATAATTGCCTGAGACAGCAGACCCTCTAACATAATGTGATTACAGTCTGATCTCAGTGACATGGGTAAGGAGGGCGGACGCATACCCATATGAGTGAGGCTGTGTCTCGCCAGGTGGTAGCGCTGAAAAAACCTCTTGTCACACATGGTGCAAGCATAAGGTTTCACACCTAAATGCAAAGTAGCAATATTATATTACTTTACCTCCATTTCAATTCTTCATGAATAAAATACCTAAACTATTGGTTATTAACCACACATTTGCCAATTCATGCAAAAACAAAAAGATATGTCTAATGTTTCCTTCGTAGTTATAGCATTCCTTCACTTATAGTAACCCACAAAGACAACTACACAACTGACAATTTTAGGCATATCACCAATCAAAAAGATTTTTATTCTGCCAAATTTACTCTAAAGAAATACAATTGCAGTTAAGGAGTACTGCAATCTATGCTTTTACATTTGTGTGTCTTATGTTTGACTGAAGCAGGATTTAAATCCTGCTACTATTAACAGAGTATTTTGCTTTAAAAGCACATTTCAATGTGAAAACATAACAAATCTATAATTTAAGCAATTGAGCATTTCACTACTAGTGATTGTGTCTATTAAAGAAGAGCTGATGTAGTCAGATCATCAGTTTTAAAAGCAAAAGATGGGGGCAAAAGTGTCAGTATTGATGGCTTTTATAGCCTTTTTTAGTTAATTTTCATTAAAAGATGTTAAGTATCCAGAATAATTATCATCGTAAGTGAACTACATTAACCTAATTAGACTACAGATTACAGGAATTTAACGCAAATACATTTACAAACAGCTACTGATTTGGCTGCCTTTGAAATAAGACATCTGTGTAGAAAGTGTTTGTGCTGCTGATATTAGACTATATAATAATGGCCTACAAAATGTGAGAAGGGCAGGTGCACTGACGCATACCCGTATGAGTGAGGCTGTGTCTCGCCAGGTGGTAACGCTGAACAAACCTCATGTCACACATGGTACAAGCAAAAGGTTTCACACCTAAACGCAGAGCATTGTGGTATTATTTTCAGACTTTTTGTGCGTGTTCACAATCCATCAATAAGCATTGTACTTCAAATATCTACTCAGGATTGATGGGTTGTTTACCGCTTTTCTCAATCGTTTTTACGAAATGATTGTTTTTCCTCCAAATCCAATAAATAAAACATCAAACTGTATGAACCAATTCTCAAATCCACAACTTAACACATCACATGAGCTGATGATGTTGCAGTCCTGTATCTCTTTACACATGAAGGCTGTAATGTTGCATTTACACACATAATGTGGGGTAGGCTTGATCAAGACATGATCTGAGAGAGTACTGATAACTACCTTAGATGGCTGACTCTGTAGCTAACATAATGTGATTACAGTCTGATCTCAGTGACATGGGTAAGGAGGGCGGACGCATACCCATATGAGTGAGGCTGTGTCTCGCCAGGTGGTAGCGCTGAAAAAACCTCTTGTCACACATGGTGCAAGCATAAGGTTTCACACCTAAATGCAAAGTAGCAATATTATATTACTTTGCCTCAATTTCCATTCTTTTTTTTTTGTTAAATTCAGGAATTAAAATATGCGCTATTGGTTATTAACCACACAATTGCCAATTCATGCAAAAACACAAAACTTTTTCCTATCAAATGTTTTCCTCATAATGCTTTTATCCATGTCGTAGTGTTGTAGTTACCAACAAACATCAAATATCCTGCTCGGCTGATAATACCTAACATCAACAGACAAGGAAACCCTGTTAAAACTTCATATTGACATTTCCCTTAAAATGTAACAGGCGTATGTCTGAAGTGAACTAACAAAATGAAATATGCACACTGATTTCTAACAGTGAATGTCATGGTCACGGTGCACGGACGCATACCCGTATGAGTGAGGCTGTGTCTCGCCAGGTGGTAACGCTGAAAAAACTTCATGTCACACATGGTGCAAGCATAAGGTTTCACACCTAAACGCAGAGCATCAAGAGAATTATTTTTGTGTCTCTGCCACCAAGATAAATAAAATAAATCTGTACTCCTATTCTATAACTTAAGAGTACCAATCTGGACTAAATTGATATTGGTGGTTAATAACCAATGTCATTTCCTAAAATTACTTACAAAAAAAGGTACAATATGATATAATAAGATATTTGTTTCAAATTACAAAATCCCCAGAAGGGATCAAAAATCCACCTACACAACACATGAGGGGATGATGTCATCTACTTGATATTACACTTGAATAATTTGTGTATAAATACAGATATATGAGACTGGATCAAGCATACAGGTGTTGCAGCATCCTAATCTTGACTGGGTTAAGATTGGCTGACGCATACCCATATGAGTGAGGCTGTGTCTCGCCAGGTGGTAGCGCTGAAAAAACCTCTTGTCACACATGGTGCAAGCGTACGGCTTCACCCCTATACACACAAAGTACCAGCTTTAGCATGAAACACTCAACTGCCAAAAATGATCGACGTTAAACTTTACTAATTGCTTAGTAAAGTTTGTTTGCACTTATCAGCGCTTTGTGGACACTGGAAATTCCAGCATGCTTCAAAAATCCATCATTCCAATTGGAAATTACACTTTCACATCTGATTCAAGTTCAACTGTACTTGCTGGAGGCCAAAATTTAAATTGGAAAAATTGGGGGAATGAAAATATCCTGAGTGGAAAGCAAAATTTACTTATTTTCAAACCTAAAAAAAACCTACAAAATTACCAAACAATTAATTGAAATGAAACCAAAGTCCAAACCTAGCAGGCACATTCAAACTAAAACAATAGCAGATTTTTCACACGATGCCAATAGGTGCTTGAGTACATATAATTTCAGCATACCGCATACCGAGTTTTTTAACGCTGATCGCAAAGGTTAGACAATTTTAGGCAGTTGGTAAACAACTATGCAAACACATTAAGATTGGACATTGACTTGCAGAGCAACTCTTTTGTCATTTAACTTGAAAAACTGTTTTACATTAACGGAAACTACTCTAAACCATCATACAAAGCTTGTGATCTAAGCGAAAATAAACCATTAACTGTACTAAGAAAAGCAAACTGACAAAATAGAAAATATCCTTACATAAAACCTGTTTTCAAATATGACAGATAATGACATGATTCATATCAGAGGATTATGTTATTTTTTCAACATTACTTTGAATGTGAAATGACATGACTAAGCTGTGTGAGCATTCAGCTCTAAATTTGCATGCTTTCATTTTCAAAGGAACAGATAAATCACTGTAAGTCCCAGTCACATCAAATGAGCCCCCACAGTTTCATGAAATAATAAAATTTGATATTCATTTCCATAAATGTTCCAAAATGAACAGGACTCCAGTTACAATGGGAGATTCGGACAATCTGATTCCTGTTTATCTTTAGCTGCACAAATGCAGACTAAAGCTCATCAGCTGTAGTCAGTCGCACGTCTGCACCTTGGCTCGGTTTTTACAGGTGCTGCATTCTTGAAATTCTGGGTGATTATCTTTTTGGACACAGTTTGAACTTCCCCACCCAGCTTCAATGTGTATTAAAAATGTCAATACGACATTTTCTTACAAGAGAATGGACTGTTAAAACGTTCCTATTTGACTTCAGCAACAGACATATGTATCAAAATAGAGAAATCAGATCTTAATGTGCAGTGATGTCTTGGATCGGTCTTCCAATTAAAGTGCCTATAAAATATTTCATATTCTGTTCTCAGCCATTAGCTGTTTCACCTATTTATGAGAATCTGGTCTGATCTTTTTTTTTTTTTAAATACATAAGGAGAATAATGTTTGCAACAAAACATTACAAAGTCTATGAATATCTCAAGGTGTTGATTTTCCACAACAAAGTTGTAGCTATTGGGTTGCTGTAGTTACAACTGAGCCGAGTCACATACAAAAAAGTCTGAAAAGTCTGTCCATCATGTAGGGCTGCACGATTATGAAAAAAATACCTAACTGCGATTACTTTGACCAATACTGTAATTGCGATATGATTTGCGATACTAGAGGAAATGTTAATTTTTACATCATTATTCTCACTTTCATTGAAAAACATTAAAATGATTATGGTGTGATTTTTGTGGGGATCTGTACCGGACAAAGATGATATCTTAAGTCTATAGAATACGATGTGTAGGCCAGGACATCTCTGCAGCACCACAATATTTAACTTAAATTTTGACACACATTTCACCTTTAACAAATATTATGAGTTCTTCCTCATCCAGCCATATTGCAGTTTCACTATAATTCTGATTAATTGTACAGCCCTACCGTGATATAAATTATTTTTGACTTACAATGTCTAAAAGCTAAACACATTTAACGATATTTAGCAGAATGGCTGAATAAAACTACGAACCAGAGAGTGAAGGCATTTTTGCTCCATGGTCATCATGTCATTTCATATGCAAAGTATGGGAGAGATATTGTTATGAAGGTGCTTATAAAGCTACGTGTGGATGCTGCATGAAACATTAGCACTTGTCAATATAGTGAGAGAAAGCAATACAAACTCGAGTTTGAAGCAGCCATGTAAACATAAATGTGGGGCACATGCATGAGCAAAGTCAAGAAAAGAGTGTCAAGGTTCAGAAGAATGAGGACGTACCCGTATGAGTAAGACTGTGTCTCTCCAGTTGGTAACGTTGTATAAACCTCATGTCACACATGGTACAAGCATACGGCTTCACCCCTAAACAGAGCACAGCGACATTAGATGCATTTCAACACACTGATTAAGTTCATCAACACCAAAACTTAAAAAGACATAATGCAATGCTCTCAACTTATTTACTATTGCATGCTTTATCACAGATAAAATTATGTCAGAAACATTACACGAAAAAGGGTCTAAGGACCTGCAGACATCAAGGGTTGCGGTGCACCGTCAGTTAAGGAGAAACAGGGCTTACATGTTGCAGTTTGGACCAGCTTGAGCAACATTCAGTCATCCTGCAAACAAACTCTTGATAGCGGTGGAAATAAGATTTTAACTTCATGGTAAAGCTTCTTGTCAAGATGCACCACTATTTAGTCAGGTCAAACACTCTTATATTTGCCTGATAAAATCTTGAGAAATGTAGCCTCTTTTTCTTGACAGTTTAAATTATTGATGCCTGCATTTAAAACGCTTTTTGGTGTAATGTGCCTTTCATTGGATATGTAACATAGTACAACAAAACACATGCAATAGTACGATTACGGTGTAAATCACAAAACAAGGTAACTGACAGAGGGAGTCATTTTTTAGGTGGACAGTTTTCCAACAAAGCCTAAAAATGCAATTCAATATTTTTCAGAAGGGGAAATTCATTTATCAACAATGGCATATTTATGGCATTGTATATAGAGGGACTTATCAATTAGAAAAAACTTGTGAAGATTGTTTATATGAAAGGTTTCATAGTGAAAGGGAACAAATAATTCAAGCATACCAGTATGAGTGAGGCTGTGTCTTGCCAAATGGTAACGCTGGAAGAACCTCATGTCACACATGGAGCAAGCGTATGGCTTCACCCCTAAACGCATACAGTACCAAACTTTAGAAAAGAGTTCTCATGAACCATGTACACAAAATATCTCATCTCACACACACTAGTCAGTGTTATGTCATTACAAGGTCTCATATATTTTCTTGGCCAAGCAGTCTCTATACATACAAGAAATAAAATGGGTCATGTCATCCCTAAAAGCAGTTAGCAAATACAATGAAAACATCTACGAGTGCTTAAACTTAAACCTTTTATAAGAACAGTTTGCTTACACAGATAAGTGATGCCTACGCACAAGGGCAAACATCTACAACAGCTGGTACTGTCAAGAGAGAGGGATAAATAAAACTTATACCCGTATGGGTGAGTGTGTGTCTTGCCAGGTGGTATCTCTGGAAAAATCTCATGTCACACATGGAGCAAGCATATGGCTTCACCCCTGCACACACAGAGCAAAATATTTTGTAAAAACACAATAATCTGATCAGGACACACTCACTTCAATTATGTATCCAAACATGCCAAAAACAGCGGCACCAGTATGATGCAACGCTAAAGGCTAACATTTCTGTCGACATGCGTGAAAGAGGGACCTCAATGAAAATGCGTTTTTGCTTAACTCAGTGCAGCTTTTCATTGCCAACATTGCTTGACACAAGTCAATATGTATTTTACAGGAACTGCAGTGAAGTACCAATGGAGTTAACCTGAGGAATCCAAAATATAGCCCTAAAGGAGTAAGGCAAAAACTGAAATGCTCTCCTCCAGCATGGCCCAACAGTTAAAAGAGCTGAATGCTAGTAAGTGTTTTTAAAACCAGACTAAAGTCATTCTATAAACAAAGGATATACGATAAACTGGGTAAGTGGGCTCCAAAGTAGCAAAGAAGGATGAACCCATACCCGTGTGAGTGAGGCTGTGTCTTGCCAAGTGGTAGCGTTGGAAAAATCTCATGTCACACATGGAGCAAGCGTATGGCTTCACCCCTACACACACAAAGAAGTATGTAAATATAAGCTAGAAACAGAAAAAAAAAAATCAAAAGTTTCAGCACATAACCATCAACTCTTCCCTTAGAATGACTCTTCTACTGCTTCTACATGACACCATCAGCCTGAGAAATGAATGCTTATTTTACAGTACATGGTTGTGTGTATTGTGACCATGAGTAGGTCATTTCAAATTAAAAAAAAAAAAATCTTTAAAAATTTGGAGTAATGAGGAAATTATGGCGCAGAACAAAGAGCATTCAGCAGGGGAAAAGCTGAAGTTGTGTACACTCAGGTGCCCACCTATGTATGCATGTATTTACATCAAGAGCTAAAAATGCCAGGTTTCATATT
This sequence comes from Pterois miles, assembly GCA_947000775.1. Classification (NCBI taxonomy): domain Eukaryota; kingdom Metazoa; phylum Chordata; class Actinopteri; order Perciformes; family Scorpaenidae; genus Pterois; species Pterois miles. The sequence continues at coordinate 4,648,681 of CAMQGK010000466.1, read as the reverse complement.
TCACATCCTAATACATGTCTGGATACATCTTCATGTTTTTGAATATGTGCATATTTGAAACTGATTTTAGACACCCTAAATCGGTCTACTCTGCTATGAGTTGAACACTTAAGGCACTTCTAAAACACCACAACCTAAAGAGCTAGGGTGAGCGGACGCATACCAGTATGAGTGAGGCTGTGTCTTGCCAGATGGTAACGTTGGAAGAACCTCATGTCACACATGGAGCAAGCGTACGGTTTCACCCCTACATACACAAAGTATCAACATATTAGCTAAGATTTTCCTGAAGCATCAAAGGGAAGCATCATTCACAGGCATTAAATCACTAGGACCTGGAAGACATTACATATTCCAATCAAGCTTCATGCGAACGGGTGATTTGCTTTTCTTCTAATTAGTAAAAGTGTCTTCTGTTACGGGGAGCATTTTCAAATTATCTGGAGTACATCGGAAAACAAAAGCAGCAACAGGATATAAGCCAAGCACGTTTAAAACAAGACATTCAAGTCAGCAGCAAGATAGCAAAGAAACATCCAAGACGGTGATCACACTGGCCAGCTGAAGCTGAAACGTCCGCACACTTCCACTGTTCACTATTACAAGTGTCGTCGTGCTTTAGCATCGTGATGAACATGTTTATCGCAACTTACTGCAAGTTGACATCAGTTTAGCATCTGTATAGCGCACATTTATTCAAATTGTGGTGCCGTGACGGTGTGTGTTGCTTTGAGTGTGCTTGCTTTCCAGCACTCCACAGTGATGATCTGCCTCAACTTTCAAAAAGCTTCCAATCTGATCTCCGCCATAAACTCACAGCAGAAGCATCTGTATGAGCAACTGTGCAACTACACAATCGAAATATTGATTTAAAAAGCCAAGCAATTACAGTTAAGACACATGAGTTGTGCAGCCATTAATCTGCGTGTGAAATAAGTGTGGACATCAAAGGACTATTCCCGTAATATACCATGGCCTGAGTTTATCAGCTACTTCAATATGGCTGGATCAGATAGGACATTAACACAAACTGTTACCCACTGTCAAAAATTAACTTGAAATAATTCTTTTTTTTTACCTTTCTAGTTAAGCCATGCACAACACCTGAGTGAGATAGTCTCCTGAAAAATTGTGTGCAAAATAAATGTTCTTAATACACTGAGATCAATCACCCCCATCTCTTATACTGTGGCTTTGGCACCGTGTCACTTCCTTCAAAGATCCTTATCATGATGAATACACCCATTAATAAGGACTACAGCATATATTGCATCTCATTTAATACATGACGGTATACAAAAAACACGTGGAACACAACATAATGTATGATAGCTAACAGCTACCTTCATCTCTTCAGCTCTGCTAGCACAATAAAGCAGCTGTAACAACATCCCCAGAGAATAAAAAATAACATAGAAAAATATTATTTTTTAAATTTTGTTGAGCAGCGATGGTACAAGCGGGATAATACACTTTGAGGGGTCCACAGGAACAATTTTAATTCATGTTGGGCATCTATTCATGCAGTGCATTACAAGAAACGGCCCATTATTGGACATAATCGATAACAAGCCATTCTGAGTAAGGAACAATTCAACCTGTTGTTGTATTGGATGACAAAAAGATGATCCTATATTTTGTCAGCCCAATTCAACAAAAGATTTATGTTTCTTAACAGGCTTTAATGCAGGGCTTTTGTATAAGATTGCATTATACTGTCTATGTATTACTATTTCTATGGCATTTCAGTTCAAGTTCACTCCTTTAATATGGAGCAACAATAATACTTTTCTAATAAGCGAAACCGTACAGGACTGTTTAATGATTGTTTTATGATTAAGGTCAACGATGTGTTCGATATATAAAACGTCACTGTTGGATTTTTACAAGATCTTTCTGATCAACCCCTAAAGGCTTGTTTTGTGCTGGCATGCTTGTTTATACGTTGCATGGTTGTTCTCACGCCTCTCCTGAATAAGACACATTGATCTCAATGAGACTACCCGATTAAATAAAGTTTCTTAACTTGAACTGGGTACGGTACAGGAACGCATACCCGTATGAGTGAGTCTGTGTCTCTCCAGGTGGTAACGCTGGAAAAACCTCATGTCACACATGGAACAAGCGTACGGCTTCACTCCTACACACACAGAGCATACAATTATTAGCTAGTCAGTCTATTAAATGAGCGAAAATGTGGAAAAGAAAACACAAAATGTATTATGTGGAAAACAGAAATAACAGATGCAGTGTTGCCACAAAGAGCAACTGCTTAGTCAAGCTAGTGGGAATAAAATTACATATATATACAAATATATGAATTATGCCAACTGATTTGGTTAATATAAGTTTACTATTGGTGCATTGCTTTTAGTGAATACTGGGGCAGTAGTCACTGACTTGGAAAGACGATTAGGTTGGAAGTTGACTTACCCACAGTGCATACTTCTTAAAAAATGAAAAACAAAGAATTTTGTGTGAAAGGGTGAAACGCAAATATTGACACTATGCATATGTTTTATACTTAAGTCCTCAATTTTCATTTTCTACAAACAATTAAGAACATAGTCCTTTGATGTCCATGCAGTTATTTTCACTGACAAAGTAATAATTACATACACAAATCAACAAAACAAATAAATCTTGCATGTTTTTTGTGGCCTGTGCTTTAAGGCTTTCAACATACATAAACTGGGGTCCACAAGTTTGAGTCCACTTTCAAGTCCACTATCAAAAAGTCTTGTTTACACAACTGTGTTATCGTTTCTGCAGTGTATAGTGAATATGGTCGTCTATGTATCATTGGTGCTTTAGCATTTAATTTCAATTGTAACATACTTTCAGCTTGTCTATTAACATTGTTTGAATGTTGTACTGCTTTGAAACCAGCATTGTGAAGCCAAGTGATTCTCTGCTCTAGTAAGAAAGTTTCCAGCACCAATCTGCTTTTAAACTGAAAAGGACTGCACGCTGGAAAGATTTTCTGAAGTCAAATCATCCAAGCCAGGACGTGGCCGACTTTAAAAATAAAACGGCCAGCATGCTTCAACAGAAGTGCTTCTCGGATGGTCAAACGGCGTGGGCTGTCAGATGTGGGCTGTTGTGTTGTGACCACAACCAGCTGTGATCTAACATTACCCAATAGCGCATTGTTAAGCGTTTACAGAGCATGCAGCAACTGCTAGATGGCAGAACGTGCAGGATTATTAGCCTGGGTGTAGTTACTCTTAAAAGTGACCACACCACCACGATCAAGACCAGTGTATCAAGCTGACATCTCTGCAGGACCCAACAGCATTTGCATGAACCACAAATTCAAATGAACAAAGAGCCTCCTATTTAACTCCTTAAAACTATTTAACAACGACACGAGTCAAGCCGAGTAGAAAACCAAAACGAGTAGAAATTAGTCTTTACATAAAAATCAAAGTTTGGATTTGCAATAAGAGTTTATGTCACAAGAGAGGCTAATTTCTCCCTCCACAGACACCTGAGCTCAACAGCATTCTGGAGAAGAGGAGGAATGTTCCTCCAACATCTCTGGGATCTCCTCTAAAATAATATGAATTCCCAAATCCTGCAAACATTTCTACAACTGACGCCAGACGAAGCGTAAGCTATGATTATAGTAAATAACATAAATTTTGAAACAACAGTTTTTAATAGTGGACTCAGGACTACTGGACCGCACTATGCAACATTGCCTTCTGTAAAATTTTCCTGGTGTTAGGGGACCAATATGTTTAAGACAAATGTTGTGCTTTGTATTTTGGGGTGAACAGATTTTTTTGGGGGGTGGCTTTGTTGGAAGTTACTGTCCACAGACAAAATGAACCCTGAGCATCTGTCCATAGATTCAAAAGACAGACTACAGATGTAGTCTGATTTATGTAATATGGGTACGGTTAAAGGACGCATACCCGTGTGAATGAGGCTGTGTCTCTCCAGGTGGTAACGCTGAATAAACCTCATGTCACATACGGCACAAGCATACGGCTTCTCCCCTAAACCGAAGAGCACCAGTTTTAGTCAAAGTCCCCACAGATACCACCAATTAGCTGTGAGGCAAATACTATCACCAAACAAGGTTTTTAAGCAGGCCATTGCAAAACCTTACAGTTGCTGCACACTCTTAAGATTCATTCCAACTGAAACTTTCAGGGCCTCTTTCAACAAATGATTTAAGTAATCAAGCATTTAAAAGCTGTTTTGGCTGTAAATCGGAGTTGTTCCGAGCATGACCCATACCTGTATGAATGAGGATATGTCTCTTCAGGTGGTATCCACTCCTAAAAGCTCCATAACAGTGATCACAAATAAAGTTTTTCTGCACTTTGGATGATGGACCATTCTCATCTCCACCTGTGCCCTAATGAGGATAGTAAGAATAATGGTTCAAATGCCAGTTTCACAGTCACTAGTAATTCAAACAGATACGGTGAATTATTTTACAACAAACACAATGGCACAATTTACATACATTCCCACCCACAACTGGTCAGAACTTGATGAACATCTAAAACTCCTGTCAAATTTCAGTAAATGTAAGGCCTATGATTTGGACACAAAAAAACATTTTTTCTGTGTATTTTTAATGGTTTATCTTCTCTAAAATCCTAAGTGTATTTTGTACAAAGAGGAAGACACTAAAGTTTGTTTTTTTACTACATGTAATTAACATTTGAATTGACAAATACCTCGCAATCCCTTCCAATGGCCTAATGCCCTCATGTTACAGCTCCCCCGTTATGCACACAACTGCAGTTATTGTGCTCCGCTTCGCTCTGCTCCCCTCCCCCTCTTTCCTCTCTAGAGATCCTCCACCCCCTCCACATCTTCCCTGAACTCCTCCCCCCACCCCCACACAAACAAAATGTGCACACAGGAAAGCTCCAAGTGAGGCACTCGAATAAAGTTAAATGCTTTTATAAAAATGTGTGCAAGCAGCCAACGCTGCATTATATGTAAAGAGGAAAAACGAGACTTCACTGCATAGACCCTTCCCTATTTAGCCACCACAGCCACTGACCTTCCCTCCCCTTCCTTCTTGTTCTCTCACTTTGCAGGGCGTTACTGATTTCCTGTTCTTTTTTTTTCTGCTGCATGTCCTCGTTGGCCCTCATCTCCTTCTCATCCAGCAGGCGGGGAGCTTGGAATTCACCTTCCTTCCGGATAAGCTGCAGAGCCAGAAAAGGTCAATTATTTCCTGATTTCAGACCTATTACCTTAAATGTGGAAATAAAACATTCAATTAAGTTAAACTGGCTTATTAAAGGGATTTCCACTCTAATATACTATCTTATAACAAACACGACAAATATCAGCGTTTAAAAGAAAAAATAAGATCTGTTTCATCTTTCGTGGCAAGAGTGCCGCCATGCCTTGTAGTACTCCGACCTGTGACGTCATGAGGTTGTTTGGCTTGGCTGACTTACTCAGATACAACGGTAGAGACTGTGAAAGATGGAGGCTGAGGAGACACAGGACAGAAGAAAACAAAAGAGGGGACACGATTGTATTGCTTCTGGATGTAAAGATGAGTTTTATAAAACCAAGAACAAAACAATGCATAAATTGCCACTGAACTTGAGTACTGATCTCTGTTTCAGCGGCAGTTTGAAATAGACTGTTTTGTTCTTGTTCATTGTAAAACTCATCTATAAAAAAAACAGTGTCCCCCTTTGTGTTTTCTTCTGTCCTGTGTCTCTTCAGTGTCTTCATCTTTAATGGTCTCTACCATTGTATCTGTGCAACTCGGCAGAGCCAACCAACCTTGTGACGTCACAGGTTAGAGTAGTGCAACATGGTGGCGCTCTTGTTTTTTTCTTTTCAATGCTGGCATTTGTCATGATTGTTATATAGCTAGAGTGGAAATCACTTTCAGTAAAGCAGCTTAACTTGGTTGAACTTTTCGTTTCCACTTCAAAAACAGAATCTGATCTTTAATCTGAACATGACTAAATCTAATTATCACATGCATTTTTTTGCCGCTACCTGCTGAAGAAGCCAGTGATAAATAGTGTGGGTTTTGTAAAATTTGTATCTTGATTTAAGTAAAAGCAACACAGGTTATACATTTTTGAATAATTTCTGATGGAGGAGGAATATCATTCATATACTGCGCTGGTTAGGGCATGTTATGTTCATCTGAAACAATCTAAATTTTAATAAACAAGAAAACTGATGTTTGTGGTGGTATAAGGCCAGTGGGAGACATATATTGTGTGTGTGTGTATGACATAAACTCCTATTCCAAATTATAAGATAAACACTACTAAGTAGAAGTGGGGGTTGTTTTAAAGTAGAATAAATCATGCCTGCATTCAGAGGGAAAGTTCCCCCCACTGGATTTCATAAAATCTACAAGTTGACACCCTTTACAGTGTTACAATTATAGCATATAACAGCTCAATTTCCACTCTACATTTCCGAAGTGGGTCCTAACCAGGGGTGGACAGCTCATTCCAGATGGGAGGATCATATGGCTCTGGGGAGCACGGTCAGGTGCCTCTCTCTGCGGTGGTCCATGGCCAAGTGGAGCCATCATTTTTTTGGGCGGAGCAGCCATGGAGCTGGCCTGCATCAGGGCCATGCTGGAGAGGACAGCCTCACACCCAAGCAGCCCCGCCTGCGAAGAAAAAGAATGAACAGCAACAGTTTACCAGCTATGTCAAACATTTAAGACCAGTCTGCAATTTGAAAGTATCTATAGCTAAGACAATATTGCCAGTCACATGGCGTTTGCCAAGCTAGTCATCAACGACAACATCCTGAGTGACACAAGACTGTAAGGAAAGTTATCTGTAACCACTTTGGTGTTCTCAAAACAAACCCATTTCATATGGTCGCGGACTGAGCTGCTGGGCAGATGTGACATTGCTGTGGTGTATGTGAGCGCAGGGACAGGGGTGGGGACAAGGTCATCCAGAGATCCGTCAGTCAGGATGGTCGGGCTGGTGGGAAGCCACACCCACCTCACTCATCTAGCATTAAAACTGAGGAAGAGGAGGATGTGGATGAAACAGACAAGCATTAAATGACAACAGCATCACTTGCTGTCTTTCTCATTAAGCTACAAACTCTATTAAGACCAGTTAACATAATCATTTTCCCCAATGGCATTTGAAAAAAAAAGGAAAAATCACAAAATATAACACACATAAATATTCCTCATTTCAGAACTTTGTTAGTAGCTTGTGTTTAGTTATTGTTTACAGAAATAAGTCAGTATATCTGCTATTACAAAAACTGACCATAAACAGAATTTATAGGTAGTGGCCAGTATGTGATTAATCATAATGTATGTATGTGTAACTTTTTCTCTATTTTGGAGCTACCCTAGTTGAAGCAACCAATGGACTTCCACGGTTATTTGCTTCTGAACAATAAAATGATCCATCCATAACCAAGTTGTGGTTGGGACTACAACTGAACATCCTACCTACTTCGCTGCTGGGTGACATGCAGGAAAACATATATATTAAATAAAACATGAATAACATCATCATGTTAGATATGAAAAATCTCCTGTCTAGCTGATGTTCACTGAACTGCAGGGTAATGACATCTCAAATTACAACTGCTTCAGTCCAGTCTTACACTATAAGCTACACTTAATGCTTCCTCATGTAAGACAAACCTCCCAGCTGAATGAAAATATTTTCGCACAGTGGTAACATTTTTCTGTATCACTATAGTGTTTTGTGGAGCTCACCAATATTTGTAAGGGGTAGCTCTGGTCCCCTGCTGTAAAAACTATACACCCCATGCTGAATACATGACCACTGAAGCAAATGGAAACATAACCACACTTTGCTTTCTGTATATCAAAAAGTGGCACCCAAAAGAAACATTTATTTTTGATAAATCTGAAACTAGCTCAGAATCAGAACCAGTTATAGACACCAAATGCTAACCATTGAAAAAGTAACCCCCCCAAATCCCTACAATATATAATTATTATTCAATATCCCATTAATTACCTAGCTAACACTTATCCAAGTTTCTCCACTAGTTTGCACACCAGTAAACTGCATACTGACAATCCAACCACAAAGCACACCTGGATGTTCTAGGTAAGTAATATAGCAGGTTAAAATAATTTGTACTTTTGTATGACATGAGGGAAACAAGTTGAAACGTGAAGACAAGGGCGTACTGCACGGAAATTTTGCAAAAGGGAAGAATTTGGAAAAGCTCTACAGCACAGCCAGACAAACTACAGAATATAATGTTGTTTTTTTAAAGTGTAATGAGACAACTAATATTCTTGAATATGAGAACTTCAAGCACGTCAAAATACTGAACTTATGCATTAGCAATTTCTAAAACATGTCACGTGTTAGACGACATTAGACAAAAGTTCCTAAAATACAGAACAAAATTCAACATATATAAGCACACAAAAAAGAGTCATCAAAACGATCATTTGAAATGGTTAAAGACACTGAAATGTTTTAACTAATGGACATGTGGTTGAAAATAGTGTTCATAAGCCCCCATTCGCTGCCTTGCTGTATGATACAACCAATCACACCACCAACACAAAAATACATGTGACTGAAATGTCTACGTGGGTTTTTCAGTGTATTTAGGTTATGGTTTATGCAGGACATATCTTTAACACAGCAAAGTCATGAGAACAAAAAACAGCTTGAAAGTTTACAAAATATGGCAAAAAAAATAGTGAACTAAGTGTGTACATAACAAGATAGAGCTGTTATAGTTTATTAACTGCTGGTTGAGTTTGTTTTAACGGAAGTTATATCAGAGCCATTCCTTATTAAAAAAAAAAAAAATCTTACAATACAAATACATCTTTCACTTGTTCACAGTCTAACTTTGGAAGCAAAATATTTAACTAAATGAGAAAATATTTTGAAGGTATAAACCTGTAAAAAAAAACTGAGTGACTGTGATTCTACCTTTACTGTGGAAGGGGGATTGAAAAACTAATACCTTGGCTGTAAAATACAAGCTATATTCTATATAGCTGTATATTCAAGGAAACAAAGCTATCAGTCTACACCCGGGCTAATCTGTACAATTTGATGGGTTTTAACAAGCATGTTAGGAGGAGGCCTTTATTTCACTCAAAGAAACACTGCTCTACCTTGAGATGGCTTTTCAGGGTTTAACGCTTGGATCCGTTTGCTCTTTTCCTCCAACTGTGCCACAAGTTAACTGTAACGCTTATGTGCCATCATAATAGTTTAATAGTAGCCAAGCGGAGGCAGATATAGCGCTAATATAACGCTACAGTGCTTTCGCCGTTGGCGTTGGTTAGCTAGCTAACGCTAAGAAAACAGACAGCTAGCGTAACGCTAACATTGGCTAACGCTAATTAAAACACTTCAACACCACGTCGTGTCGTTACATTTCATTGACTGTCGTTACGTTGGTTGCCAACACGGGAAATGCCATAACTATAAGATAATGTTGCTTTGATAATAATTGTCATTTTTGAGCAGTGACTGAGCTGGCCTTCGCACTACCACCCAAACCTAACGTTAGTTTTGCTGATGTTGAACAAGCTGGCTAACATCAGCTAGCCAGCAGCTAGCTGGCGCCCTCGCCCACTGAATGTTAGTAATCGAACATTTTTAAAGCTCACCCGATGATCGGTTTGATACAGTAGTTTTACAAGAGCATCTATCTAGCAGACTGGAGCCATGAATCATTTCACCATGGCAAGACTAGAAGACACAAGCTCAACTGCTTCAAGTCTAGATTGAGCGATAAATACATTCGTGATGGCCGTCGTTGCGAGTGCCTCCCCCTCCCGATGATTAAGCTAACGTTTGTTAGCGAGCTAGCAATGGCCAACATTGACGCTGTAATATTAGCTAAATCCCGTTGCTGCCATCTACGAGCATGGCTGTTTCATCATGAAATAGCAGTGCATTTAATGCACAGTCAATATTCACCGTGCATCGAAGAAAAATGAAGAGATTTTTATCTACCTTTCAGCTTCACTCGCCCGACGTTTTCAAGACCGTCTAGTTTACAAACACAGGAAACGCCACAGGATGTAACCCACTCCCCCACACAGCAGCAAAGCCTCCTCAAGCGAAGAGAAAAGGGTCATCTTCTTCTACCAGCTCCCCGTGTTCAGAGAGCGCTGGCTCAAAGTGCTGACAAAAACCTCTTAGTTAATCCATTTTTTAGTATTGTCGTGGAGACTTTACGCCATATATATGTTGTGGAGTAGCTGGCCTGTCTCGGTCTGTGGTAGATTCAGACGTCGACGGAAAAGACGCAGATTCAAAGGAAGGAGTGGACACTAAATTGACAGAAAACAGGGACGTGCAGACATATTGTGGCTCAATCCGCTGCCCCTTTGCCCTGTTTGTCTGAGGTGCCCCTCGGGCCAAATTAAAACCAGTAATTATTACAATAACGCCGCTAATACTGCCGTCGACTAACCTTTAAATCTAAAATGATTTTAGTGTGATGAGATGGCTCCTCCCAAAGTGCCGTTTAACTGGCGGTGACGTCATCGTCAATTGTGTCATTGTTAATTAAAATAATAACTTTATTTATATAACACCTCTCAAAACAAGGACACAAAGTGTTTTATAATAAAAGCACGATAAAAGTAATTAACACCTGTGAGATCTAAACAAAATGTAATTCTATAAATACAAAATAAAGTCATATAAATATGGTGCTTTCAAATGATCTTCATGTTTACGGGAAGTCATGAACACCACATTGCATTCAAGTGGTCGGGAAGATCGCTGTTGCTAAGCAATGGCAATTTTAGATGGTGCCTTCAAATGGGGTCTCGTTTACAGTGTGTATAAGTTGTGCCCATAAGAACACCCCCCTCATGTCGTATTCACGACCTCAACAGTGGAAAGTTTCTGAAAGCTCTGAGTTCACGACTTGTGATGTGTTTGTTGGCAATGTGAGAAATGGTGGACCCCACGGAAGTTCATTTCTCGGTACGGTAAGTTGAAGGCAACATGAGTCTAGAAGCCACAGAGGCTAACAATTTAGCAAGCTAGCAAGTGGGCACTATAATGCAGGAACTGCAAAGGCATAATGACAGAGAAGAAAGATGAGAGACTATCAACATTTTCCTCAGACATTATAAAATGACCAAGAAAAAGAAGAAGAAGAAGAAGAAGATATTCCTTTATTAGTCCCACGAGGGGAAATTCAATTTTTTCACTCTGTTGTTAACTTATACACGGTACATGCAGACCCGAACACACACATGCACAAACATGCAACAATGGAGAGATGTCAGAGTGAGGGGGCTGCTCCTGACAAGCGCCCCGAGCAGTTGGGGGTTTGGTGCCTTGCTCAGGGGCACCTCGGCAGTGCCCAAGAGGTAAACTGGCACCTCTCCAGCTACCAGTTCACACTCAGTTCTTGGTCCATGGCGGGACTTGAACCGGTGACCCTCCGGTTCCCAAGCCAACTCCCTACAGACTGAGCTACTGCCGCCCCCAAAAAAACAATATATGACTAGAATTATAATTCAAGAAATTCAATTACAATATACTGTACAATATTAACTTATTATGCACCCATAAATGAACTCTGAGTTTCAGACGTCTCTTTCCAAATGTAAGTCAAGGGAGAAAAGTCTTGTTGGGCCCAAAGGCATCACCTAACAGACACAGAAGCTGTAGTACCACCGTTTGGCCACTATGAAAATTGGCATCAATAACTGCTCTTCCTGGGGGCCTGGGTAGTGCTTGGTATCTCCTCAACTTATCTCAACATGGCTGCTGGGTCACAAACTTTCTCAGCAGTGGCATTTGACCAGCTGAGTGAACAGGCTGTACACTCTGCACGCTGTTATTGGTACAATACAACCCCCCGTGGGGCCCAAAACTGTTTGCAGATAGCCAGATGCGTCCCACAAAAAGCAAAATAAGAAAAAAAAAAGAGAAAATCCAGGCAGAGGGCTGCATGGTCTCTGCAGAAACAGGTACCACCACACAATTCTAGTGGGGTATAAGCGGTGATAGAGAGGGATTATTTCCAGTCTATACATTGTTTTAGTTGATTCTTGCATATTATACCTTTAATTGTGTGTGTGTTTGCACTAAAGCCTGTCGTGCCTATCTTACACCACTGTTCCCTTCTCACTACACCACCCAGCTGTCTTTATTTAGAAGGCAAATGTAATGCAAACATCCAATGTACCATACACATTGAAAACCTATTTTATTCCCATTTTGGCCTACAATGAATAATGCAAGATCTCACGAAGGTAGCATGGCACTAAAATGTAGCCTTTTGTAAAGTAATGACACTTGCCCTTAAACTGAGAGATCAACATGCACATTCTCACAAGTGTTTGTGGTGCAGGGAGTAGATCCCCTAAAACATGTGCTTCTCCATACAAAAAATGACTTGCTCCCGCACACACTTTTCTCTGCTTTAATGGTCAACGTTTCGGTCAAAGAGGGCCTAAATCAGGACATCAAGAGGATAAAATGATGGTGCGTGTTCCTTTAAACACCAGTAAATCAATGTGATTGGATGATTGGAAGTTGGTTGAATAAGTGACATCATCATATATCCATTGCACCACGAAAAAACAGGAGAAGAAAAAAGTACATGTCAGACAAAAAACATCAGAAGGAATCAAAATCTCCGGCACTCACAGATAGAGTGTCTATTTATTATATTGGGCAAACAAACGTGTTTCAACAATAAGCCTTAGTCAGCGAGACAAAGAACATCAAACATACTCACTACTGAAGGAAAACAAAAATATATAACAATCTTACTATAAATTATCAGGGCACATGATCATAAGTATACATAATCACACATTAAAAACACTGCTAGATCAATTTACTAAAAATAACTCAAGCAGCAATATCAAAATGCCAAGCCATCGTCATTACAATTAAGTAAAAATGTATGTGTCTGTGTATTTCACAGACATACACTCAAATCTGACAAGATAAGATACAATATTCCTTTATTAGTCCCACAGTGGGGAAATTTATGGTGTAAAACAGCAAAGGGGATAGTGCAAAAAAAACAACAACCAAAAAACAGCAAGTGTCTGCAGTATGGGCCATAGAGCCAGTTACTGGGGCAACCGGGGTCAGAGATACCAGAGGGATCATGTAAGTCAAAAGATGAAGAGGATAAAACGCTGATCACCTGGGAGAACAGGCAGAGTTGTGTGGCCTTCGCGAAGAGAGCACACCAATGTGGTGGCCTGACAAGTCTCCTTGATCAAGCTTTAATAAACCTTCTGTGTAAGACATCAACAGCCTCTTCCTTCCTGTTGACTGAGATACCCTGAGTATCAGAAATTCCGCAACAGAAACAATGTAAACTGCACATTATGGACAATAAACAGACTATTAACACAATTGCACAAATGTAAAAATAATCAGAGTAATAACAACAATAATTCATCATTGAGCCCAAAGTGCATCCCAAAAGTTTGGAGCTCTGTTATCCAAAAGACTCTCTCTTTAAGAAGAGCTACCTTTAGATCACCTCCACGTCTAGAGTAGACCACATTTTCAGTCCCACAGTAGCTGAATGCTGTCCTACATTGTCCCCTTTGCTTTAAGAACAAGACCATGCCTAAATCAGAGGTCTCTTTTTAAATGTTTCGTTTATATGTCTGCTCACTTTTTTGTTTTAAAACACCTTCAGCTCCTTTTTATGTTTTATATAAAGTTTATAATGATGATTAGTGTGATTAGTATTAATGGTATACTTTTATTGTAATGTTATTGCAAAATGTAACACTTAAGATCTTAACTTTAACCTGTGTTCAACCAAACTCTGTCTACATCACTGCTTTTTCAGTCCCTGTGGAATGAACTGCTGATCTGGAAACCTGGGTATGTCTGCTTGCTTTCTCTCGTTTTCTTCCTCGTCATTTCTCTTCACTTGTAAAAATGAAGGAGTATTGCCTGTTGCTCAGGAATTTGGGTGGGTGGGTAGGTAGGTGGGCGCACCCGTCCCGCGTGCTCACACAGACATGAAACCCACCAGGTAAGGGTAGTGTAGCACCTAAGGTCATTGGTGCATAAAATCACATGACCCAGCTCTTCCACTCCTATGACACCTTTCTGTTCCCTCCACCTCCCCCCGTCTGTGTGTCTGTGCGCACCCGGCGGTGACGCGAGGCTGCAGCCGGAGTGTCAGGTGTCTCAAGGTTTCACTAAAACAGTGACTCAACGGAAGTTCGCACAGGTAAGACGAAACTCAGAGCAAGGACGTGAAATTATATGGAAATAAATCGAGCTATTGTAAAAATACCAAATGTATGTATGTAGCCTGTTTGTTGGTGCTCAGATTAGGCGGTGTTTTTAATAATAAGACGCGCGCATACTCTCAAAGCTGCTCTCTAAGGACTTCTTGTCTTTCGAGATAATCGATGCCAAACTAGTCCAGCTGCTGAGCCTGGCTTTTATTTTCACTTCATATTCCTCAGTCTAAATACAATTTACATGTAACAAAATGACATTTAAGTGTATAATATACACCGCGTAGCACATAATTAGGCTGCAGTTTGGCTTTTTACGCAGCACAATCTGCGTTTACAGTGTTACCTGAAATTAAACTTCTTCAAATATCACGTTGGCCCCTGAGCAGCGCTACAAATCGTCAACATACTGTTTAATAAATCGATTTCTCATTTCTCATTTATGTTCCATATAAACAACATTTTGTGCTTTTTGTTTTAATAATAATTGCCTCTTAGCCCAGTCATGCGTTAAGCAATGCGGGCTCCTCCTTACTTATGAGTCATACTGTATGTGACTGTTCTAGTTACTTGTTGTTAAGGAGAACTTGGCTTAAAGCGAGGGTTAAAGGTCAGTATCCACCTTTCACTGATAACAAGTGATGGAAATGAAGCTAAACGCTGGTGTTTAGATTATCAGATTTCAAAAGCTCAGATAGCCTGTGGAGGTTTTTAGGCTCTACTTGCTGTGCAGCTACCTCGCCCCATGCAGGCTGAAACAGGGCCACCTTTGTTTGCACTTTGTTAATTGTTACCTCTGATTAATAGTGATATAGTAAATGTTCTCTCTGCCAAATTAAAGGCATCATGATAGGAGGTGGGAAGGTAAAGCAAATATTCCTTAGTGCAATGTGAAGCTGATAGTGTGGCAATTTACAAATGATTATATTTACCTGTTATCAAACAAAAATGTAATGGAAATAGAAATAGTAACCCTAATCCTATAAGGAGGAAGTTTTGTTAACAAAACTCAACTGAACCAGTTATTGCAAGTCTGTCTATCAGCTGTTGGGCTTAGAAAGGTTTTTACACATGTATTTGGCAACTTAAACGTGTTATAAATGAAGGTTTGTGTAGTTTATATTTGGATTTGAATAGTGACCTACATGCCCTAATCAGTGAGATACTTTAACTTGGTAATATTAGAAAACAATATAATGGCTGTGCTCTTAGGTTTCCAAACTAGGTCATGCAAAAGACAACCAGAATGCACAGCACTAAGATTGTTTTCACATACAGGAAAAGCATGCTACGACTCCACCTGAGCCTTTATTTAAATCCCAAACATTTCCTGCTATGTATTCATTTTCCGTAGCTCTGCTATACTCTTTCTACACTTTTGCATTAGTGAGACGTTTTTTTTTTAGGTTAGTTTTTGATTTTTTGTAGGGTGTTGATGCATTCCCTCTGCTTTCTTCCGCTACGCTTGGCTTTCTTCAACATATTTGAAGATATGCAAAAGACTCTAGACTCAGTCCACCGGTGTTATCCCTAAGACCTGTTCAAGGTGTGTCCCTGCCTGTCTGTCATCCAACTCATGCTGGTCCTACAAAAGGACTAACATGGTAGAAAGGACAGGTTAAATAATGATGTCAGCATGGCCATCAAGTTCACTTTTTTTGTGCTTAAAACCAGGTCACAGTAAATAAAACCTATACACAGACAGTCCAGCATACAACAGACAAGGTAAGCTAACTTGTCCATCAGGCCTCAAAACCTGTAGCAACAGTAAACAGCCCTGAAGCTGTAAGAAACCTAATGAAAGTACTCAAGTAGTGGACCATCCTACATATCACTGTGTCGTGTCTGACTGTCTACCGATCTAGAAATACGAACACTTTCCTGACAGTAAATTAAATTAATTACATAGAATTATTACATACTATTGATATATTATTAATACAGTTACACATTTTATTTATCTAAACGGGTGACTGTGCAGGTGTCAGAAGTGTAGTTGCATTTGACTTTTTTTTTTTTTTTTTTTTTTTTTAAATCAGGGCTATGTTGAAATTCAGTTCTGTCCAAAGTCCTCACACTACTGTTGTCACCAGTGTCGCATTGCATCTGAGTGGTGATGCAATAGGTGTACCTGAGTGAAAAGGCCCAGACAGTAAGAGAAATGATTATTAAGTCTTTCGGCGGTGCACAGTGGTGATTTAAATACATGGTTATACTATACTGTCTGAGCACTAAAAGGGGGATTCATGGTCTCCAGACACAGAAACTGCATCAGAGGCTCATCATCCGTCTGCAGCACTTATTTAAGTGTGGGTTTGTTTGCTAGTTAGTTAAAGAAAGACTGTGTATTATACAGTGTGCTGATTTCCTCTGATCTTTTGTGAATGTTGCCCGTGGTGAGTTATCCTCTCATAATGATAACACGCTCGCACTCTTGTGTTTCCATTTTGCAATCATGCGGCACAATCCGGAGTGCAAGTTTGAACATGTTGACCTGTTTGTTTGCATGCATAGCTGTATAATCACATGTATGGGCAACCACTCTGTGGTATGTATGTCACGCGTGGAGAGCATCTTACAAACTTGCAAATCAGTGATCTCAGACAGCAGGTAATTATAGAGCTGCAACAATTAATTGATTAGTTGATAACTATCAAATGAATCACCATCTATTTTTATAATTGCTTTGAGTCATTTTTAAAAGAAAATAAGTTGAAAATTCCAGGTCCTTAAATGTGATTATTTTTCTGGTTTCTTTGCTCCTCTGTGACAGTAAACTAAATATCTTTGACTTGTGGACAAAACAAAACATTTGAAGACGTCATCTTGGGCTTTTGGGAACATTGATTGACATTTTTCTCTATTTTCTAACATTTTATAGACCAAACACTTAATCAGTTAATCAAGAAAAAAATCAACAGGTTAGCGACAATGAAAATAATCATTAGTTGCAGCCCTGGATAGTTCCTCTACATACACAAACCTGGAATCTGTCATTAACCCTCTGAGGAGATTGTGCAGGTTGAGATAGTTTTGCAGCACTGTCAGTATGGTGGTCTCACCAAAACAATCACAACTTGTGGCAGAGATGATTCTATAGTCAAATGAAAAGTAGACTGGTGAACAAATGCAGAGTAGAGGATGCAGAGGAGAATTTTATTTTCTGGCTACAAAAAGCTAAAACTGTCAAAGGTTTGGGAAATAATTTAGAAGTGAAGTTACAATCGGGTGTAGTAATGAACATGGCTGACGGTTGTGTTTGTATTTCAGGTATTCAGATAGCTGCCAGAGATGGAAAGCGGTCCATTTAATCGACGGGCCTGGGCGGCACAGTCTCTGCGAGTCACCGCAAAGGAGCTGTCACTCAGCGGCCGGGGGAGGAACAATGCCATCGCTGAACGCTTCTCCAAGTGAGTAACCCCTAGTTATCGGTCATGTTTATTGTTAATTTACACTTGTAAAACTATCAGTAATAGGAGAAATGAATGCTAAATACAATTCTAGATAATGCCGTCATGTTTGCTTGAACCTTAATTACACTTCCAGTTCCATCAGTGTTTTTTCAGCTGTTATGTTGATAGGACAAAATGTGTGAGTTTTCCTTCAGACTTTTGTTGAGTCTGCTTGTGTGTTTCACTTCTGCACCCAGAAAACAGGTGATTACCTTTTTAAGTAAGCTGATAATGCATTGAAAATTACGTCTCTGTCACTCGATTAAAATATTTAATCATGATTAATCGCATGGTTGTCCATAGTTAATTGTGATTAATTACACATTTTTTTTATCTGTTCAAAATGTACCTTAATGGGGGATTTGTCAAGTATTTAATCCTTATTAACACAGGAGTGGGCAAATATGCTGCTTTATGTAAACATATGCATACATTTATTATTTGAAATCAGTTAACACCACAAAACAAAGACAAATATTGTCACGTAAAGAAAACATCCTCTCAGTTTGTCATTTAGTCAAAAAATACGACCCTACTAAAATCTAAAACACATTTTTTAAAAATCGTAGTTTTCACAGTGTTGAAGATTTTATAAGGCTCTTGAAAGAGGAAATGTTATGATTCTTGTTTTGATGTTTTTGTTCTGAGTCACCAGAGGTCAGTGTTGTTTCTGTGTCTCTCAGGTACCAGAGAGCTGCTGAGGTGGCCAGCACCGAGAAGAAAAAAGGAGTAAGTATGAAAAGGATGCTGGAGACATTTTATTTATCGGTGTTTATTAACTAGTCATGGACAGCTGTTCCTGAATTCCATACGTGAAAGACAAAGTTTCTCACATGAAAATCTACATCTTGTTTACGGCATATTGATAAGCCTCTCCTAGCAAACTACCTGATTAAATGAAGTGCGTGTATGCTTCATGTCTTGCTTCATTTGAAGCTGCCGGTGCTAAGATAATTATTGCACACATACACACTCACCATGCCAACGCACTGTCTGCCTGGGCCAAATGTCTTGTCTTGCCTAACCTCTCATTGGCCACTTGTTGTGATGGGCAGGCTATCAAACCCATAATCCTACTTCAGTGTAATCCCCTTGAAATGCGCTTTGTGGCTCCAACTGTAGGTTAGCTGCTTTGTCAGTGTGAAAGACTCATAAACAAAGCAGGACTGAGATTAAACAGGTATCTGATCAACTAATGCCATGAAGAAATATAAGGTAATGTTGCTGTGAATATTGTATGAAATGTGTTTACTAGTTTATGAGCCAGCGGCTTTAAAAGTGCATTAGCTTTGTTTAATTATCTGACTGGTAATGACAGTGACAAGAAGGCATTATTATATTTCTTTTACTCCACTAGAAACGTGATATGAATGTACTGTATGAGAGAGAAACTTTCCTGCATTACTTAAAAAATAGCACTTAAAAGATAATCTGAAGGCAAAGTTCTGTCTACAAGTTCAGTTTATCAGGTTCATTCTTTACACTCATGATAGGGTGATTGATCCTTCATAGTTTGTAATCATTTTCTGGAACCAATAGTATGTGTGGATACGAGATGACGACACTTACAGGGATACGGAAGTCTAGTTCAAATATTTGAGGATAACACAAGTTTGAATGAGCAGCGCAAAAGACCATCTGTCTGTGTGTGTGTGTGTGTGTGTGTGTGGGAGAGTGTGTGAGGGGGAGTTTGGCGTGTGTGGGGGGAGCAGCAGTACAACAGTGAAACAATTAGTCTGTTATATAAATTACATAGATACATGTGAATTGTTTTCATTGTTTGGTCTATAAAATGTAAGAAAATGGTAAAAAAAAAAAAAAAAAAAAAATCAGAGATTTTGACTTTTTTGTTAAAAAAAATTACTCAAACCGATTGATTATTAAAATAGTTTGTGATTAATTTAATAGTTGACAACTAATTGATTCATTGTTGCAGCTCTATTATCACTAGTATTTGAGGAGCCTTTACAAGATAGAGAATATACTACACACACACTTTTGTCGTCTTAGGTATGAGAAAGAACAACACAAGAGAAATGTATTAGAAATATATTAGTGTACCTCAGTTGTATTGTTAAAGGGGTTCTATGAAAAAATCTGAAATTGTATGTTAACAGTGACGCCTGTCGCCGTTAAGCCAAAACCAAATGAAGGTCCAGCCATGAATTTAAGGCCCGGCTGATGTTGATCCTAATTTTCCCCCGACGACTTTCACGCTCCTGTTTCGCAAGATGGACTTCATTAGATATATCTTTGTGCTTCTGTGGAGTTTGTGTTAGAGTCTGAGTTGTGGTGGGCGCCGGTCATTTATTGGCGTTAGCAGACTCCGTTTGAAAGCCAACGTTAGCTGTGGTTGCAGAATGAAGGCACTTGTGAGCATGCATGAAGTCATATCTGTTTGATATTCCCTGGAAAAACTGGCCCACATTCTTCACATTAAAAGCGGTCTACAGGCTGATAGAGGAAACGCAGAAAGTCGCTGAAGGTCTTGTTTTCTAGGTTAGGTTACAACCTGTTCACACATTGGCAATAAAAAAATTATCAAAAAATGTTTATACTTGTAAAAACGTGCATACCGTCTTTTTAATGTAACATTTTTAGTGAAGCTGAGAAATATATGGCCCCCAACAAGGGCTGTTTATCGGCAAGAATCTGGTGATACGCATCATGATAGAGGGTTACTATTCAATAGATTTCGATACTGTTAGCAAGGTGACATAGTGCGATTTTTTTTTAAATCTAGTCTTAGGAAAACAGTCATACTATAAAGAACACACCATGCATAAAATATGAGTAAAAAAGGTCACATTTGTATGCACTCAGAACAGTGGGATCTACATTTGCATTTATCTCAGTCATCTTTGCATGTAAACTATAAATTAAAAATCGAGTGTTTTTGAGAATCAATACGGTATTGTAAAACACAATTTTCAATATTTTCTTACACCTCTACCTTTTAGATGAATTGTTTGCTCGATGAATGTTTTCCTCATTGTGTGGTACGTCTCCTCTGACGCTGCCCTGACTGAGTGGTGTGTAAAAGTATGTATAAAACTTCATTTTTAACGGCTTTTGTTCTTTTATTGTCCCAGAATTTTTCCCTCCATCTTGGTGCGTATTCCCTGTTTTGCCTCATCTAAAACCTTTTTGTCAGTCTATGAAAATAAGTGCAACATAGACACATTTTGTTAGTTCTGTTATCTTCAGATGTCAATTTATGAGTTGAAAAAAATGTCAAAGCTGACACAGCGGACAAAGAGTTAACTTTTCCCTGAATGTATCATTTCCTGCTCTGGTTTCCTGGCTATTCGGACTCTCTCTCTCATTCACTTTCCGGGTGTTAAAGGGGCCGGACTAGCGCTTACGAGTAGATTTTGTGTAGCTGCTAACATCTGGGAGAGCTCTGTCTCACAGCACACTGACCTGTGAAGAAGGACCAACCAAAGGACTCTCTCTTTCCTTGCTGTCAAGTTGTGGTTACACCTCGTTTGGGTTCTCCAACGCCTTCACAGAGGTTTCTTTTCTTTTTGTCTTTTGCTTAAAAAACAGGAACAATCTTGTCACTGTTCAGTCCTCTCTGCTCACCCTGGACTTGCCTCACAAAGACAGTAATTGTGCGTTTTTTGTGCACTTCGGGGATTTTGTCCATTTTGTTCAGTTCTTTATTCTTATGTTCTTATTTATGTTGTCTTTGTTTGCTTATCTGTGTTTGTGGATGTTCATATAACTTACTTGTGGATGTACCAGATTTAGTTTGATGTATTAATACAGTCTTTTGGGGACTAAATGTGTGTTTATTTGTCATCTCTAATCACCTTTAAATTAAGCTGAACATTAATTTGTAGTTTGGTTTTTGTGGAATTGTAGTTTTCAGAATGTAATAGTTTTTAAATGTTCCCCACTGACCTGACGTCAGCTGGGAGGATTGCCTACAAAAGCCTCAAACCTCACAATGTGTTCTAAGATTTATTAGTTAATTATTATTGATTCGTTTACTTATATGAGAGTGATTTATTCACATGTCCACATCCTCTTTCTTCAACGTGCCATTCCTCTTTTATAATTAAGGAAGTTCCCGGAGGTCACACGGCAGTAGTGTGCCTCCTGTTGTTCTGTTTGCTGCTCAGCATGTTTTATTGTCATGAATGGCTGCGTGGTGAACAGAGCCCTCCTCAGTGTGTTTTTGGGAAAGGTGAAGTTGTCGTGTGGAAAGGAATGTGGCTGCCTGCATGCTCAGCCCTGCTGTTTCCATCTTGGCCCGATCGTTGCCTTCAGCGGCCGCAGCAAAACATCTGCTTCCTTGACCAGCTTTGAACAGCTGTTCACCTAATCTGTCAGTGAAGCCAGGCTCACATTCTGGCATTTCCTTTACTCCATCGTGCTGAATTGGGCTTTTAAGCTGCGTGCTTATTGGTACTGTAGATGTTTGTTGCCAAATGGAAATACATGTTTTTAATCGGGCTGTAATGACAAGAAGAACAGACTGTTGCTTTTGATTGGCAGTGTTTGTGAATTCATTTTCACTTTTTTAATCTCTTCTTGTCTTCCTCACAGTCTTCTGATGTTGCGTCGCCCTCGCTACGGTCAGGCAACCTCAGCGCTCTGAAGAAGCGCTGGGAACAGGCACAGGACAAGTCTTCTACCGTCCCAGCTCCCAGCCAGTCCAGCTCTCGCAGCAGGCCTGTTGCTCTGGCCAGGTCGGCTTCTATCACAGAGAACTGTCCTCCATTAAAGAGCCCCGGGTCGCCGACTGGTCAGGGAGGCCAGTTCACAGCCAGTTGTGTCCAGCAGCCCGCAGCAGCTCCAGAAGGTGAAGAGCAGAGAGGGATGGATGGGGACGAGCTGAGACACCATGAAAGACCTGACAAGGCTGAAGAGCAAGTTCCAACCAGCCCCCGTGCCTCTTATGAAAAATCCAGTGTGCCACTGAACAACCTGAAGATGAAGTTTGAGAGGGGAGAGGACACCATGGGCAAGGTAAGCCAGGTTTCCACCAAGGTGTTCCAGGTAATTTTAGACCTGGACTACTTTTCAAGGAACTAAAAGGTTCCTTCAGCCCATGGTTGTCCACGTTTCCATAGTGTAAAGATTGAGCAAATTAGTCCGCTGACATATGAAAAAGCAACATGACATGTTACAGACAGATCAGACTGTCTGTCTTCGGACACATTTGAGACACACTGTATTTTGTGAAGTCATCTTGTTCCACCTGGTTTCCCTCCCCCCTGTCTGTCTTTCACTCTCTCTCTGTGTCTCTCTCCCTCTCAGCTCAAAACAACAAGCCCTCGTCTCTTCACCTTTCATAGCAGAGGAATGCAGGAACATTCCTGACCCAGGGTCGTTTCTTTCTTCAGACGATCACCTCTGAGGAGCAACTGCCATTATCTCGCTTTACATTAGCCACAGCGTGTATTCTGGATTCTAACAGTCCTGCGCTTTGGTGTTAGGTTTTCCAGTTTTTATGTCACATTGTGCGGTTTGGTTTATGTGTAGTAGTTTTCATATCAACTGAACACAGCCCTCTTGTGTCCTACATTTTACTTAACTGGCCCTCTGTTATGTTTGTTATGGTGTCTCCAGCGCTAGAAGTCTCTTCAAAATGTTCAGCAGTACAGCTAAAGGCATTACGTCAGCGCAAGGAAAGACGAAGTATAAAATCTGCTGGTGAACATTTACGGGGTCGACCAGGAGTGTTGTAACACTCACTCTGTAAACACTGGCTGAAAAGTTTGAATTTCTTCTTATTCAGTGAACACAAGTCATGCAGGTTAATACACCCCTGTCCTCATCTCACTGAAGCTTTGAGTGTTTTATAAAGCAGCTGGTGTTGTGGATTAACGTGGAAAATGGTGGCACAACAGGGCTCCACAGACCGGTGAAACAGTCTGAAGGAGTGGGCTATTTTAATTGGCCAAAAGTCTTTTCCACTGGTGTGTGTACAGGATAACTGCTGAGAGAAACTGTCTGGTTTACTCATTAGTGTTGGTAGCACACGCAGAGCTTGTTCTTTTAGTAAAGCACAGTGGGACTGTTTTGATTCTTTGGACTGCAGGTCAAAAGGCATGTTGGTGGCTGTCCATGCAGATGCGTGATATTTTAAACTGAGATCAACCTGGCGAATGGTAACGGGTGATGGTGCTCGACTTAGTTTATCTTTAGTGATGTGTGGCTGACATGGAGTCTGTAGTTTTGTCTTACGTAGAATAAGGTAGAATGTGGAGTCAGGATCAGTGGTCAACCTCCAGGTCTGAAAAGTGAAGCCATTGCTGAGGTGCCTTAAACTTGCATTCTTTCTAACAGCCAGCAGGAGGCGACTCCTCTGGTTGCAAAAAATAGTCTGATTGTATAGAAGTCTATGAGAAAATGAGGCTACTTCTCACTTGATTTATTACCTAAACATTGGAAACATGAGTTTATGGTCTCAATCACTAGTCTTCTTCAATGCAGCATGATGTCCATTCAGTAAATTATGGCTCCATTTACAGTCAAATAGGCCATAAAGCAGGGTAGGCTTTAGGGTGTGGCTACCTTCTGATTGGCAGGTTGCTACCATGGTGTTGTCTAGTCTGGGAGTTGTCCATGTTTCCGTCTTAAAACATTAACTCTTTCACAGTGTGTTTTCAGTTCATGAAAGTTAATTGTAACATTTGGGTCACCTATAAATTTCTTATTCAGCATTCTAGCGTTAGCGTTCTTAACTCCACCGTCTCGTGTCACTTCTGGTTGCAAAGAACAGAGATGGCGACGGCCAAAATGCCAAACTTGAGGCTTCAAAACAGCAGTCCACAAATGGGTGATGTCAGTGACATCTGTCAAGAACAATATCCTGGACAATACCTGAAACAATGAAAGATGTTTGAAGATAATTTGGAAACCTTTGGGTTTATCTATATTTTACAATTTTATGAGAACACAACCACTTCATATCTTCAATCTCAGGTTCTGCCCATGTTCCACAAAACTGCTAAATCTTGCAATACATCTCATTAGACTCGCTGCCCGACAACCTATCCTAACCTTAACTGTTCATGGTCAATCCTGAACCTTAACCATTTCATGAGAATTTCCCAGCTTGTTGGTTACCTTTTAGACACAACCCTTTACACTAATCAGCAGTGGCTAAAATATTATCCTTAAGTATTAATCACCCACAAACTGAATCACTTCTACAATATGTTGTTTCAGTAAAAAAATATTTTCTACAGAAACATAAATGCAAATAGTCATTTTTTTGTGGGAATGTAAGAGTCATAATTTGTTTGGCTGAACAATAGGATGGCAGTAAAGCTTTGTAGAATTGATGGTTCTTGTAGATAATCAAATGTAATGATTAATAAATCCCAAAATCTAAAGCTAGGATAGGAAACAGGGATGGTGTTGCACATTCTCTGTGCACATATGAGTTTTATGATCTGACTCCAATCATTTTCCTCTCACAGGGAGGCAGGACAACACTACGCAGTACGCCATCAGAGGACATGGACCAACATGGTGGTAAAGACAAACACACATAAATACACACCTTCGAATAATTAACTGAGGCGCTGTACATCATTATGGAGGTAGTGCTATACATTGAATTACATTAACTGTCATCTCCTAACTGCTAAACTTTAATCTCAAAACTGAGTTACAACAAGTTTTGTTTCTGGGAACACAATTGTATACCTTTAAACTGAAGAGATGTATAAGTGAAATGCAGATGTAGTTTTCATGTGAGTTTAATGCAGAATACAGTAAAATTATTAAGTGTGATCATCTCCTCTGCTTTAGGTCCGTCTGTGCTGGACAGAGTTTTGGAGTCCACATCCACGAGGCAGAAAATGGCCAAGTATCAGGCTGCTGTTTCTAAACAAGGCGCCACTCGCCCTGTGAGTTCATACAACAAAAATATAATCTCTCCAAAATATGAATGAAATATTACACTTTTGTAAAAAAAAATGTGTGTAAATTATATTATTATAATAAATATAAATTAGAGGTTGACAGTGGGTGTTTAATAAAGTTCTGCTACAGGTCGTATTAAAGAACAATATCATAAATAAAACAATTTTGATTGCAGTTTAACAGAGAGACTGTTTTAATTGATTGTTTTGATTGATTGTTAATGAAAACCTTTTGATTTTTAGATAACTGTTATAGAGCTGCAACAATTAATCAATTAACTATTAAATTAAGTGCCAACTATTTTGTTAATTAATTAATCAGTTTACGTATTTTTTTTAAGAAAAAACTTTAAACTTTACTCCTCTCTGACAGTAAACTGAATAACTTAGAGTTGTGGACAAAACAAGACATCTGAGGATGTCGTCTTCGGATTCGGGAAACACTGATCAAATAACTAATCGATTAATCTTGAAAGTAGTTGTTAGTTGCAGCCCTCATTTATTGCATTGTATATCATTCATTCATTCATCGTCAACCGCTTATCCCATTAGGGGTTGCGGGGGGGCTAGAGCTGATCCCAGCTAGCATGGGGCGAAGGTGGGGTTCACCCTGGACAGGTCGCCAGTCCATCGCAGGGCACATAGAGACAGACAACCATTCACGCTCACGTCCACACCTACGGGCAATTTAGAGTGATCAATTAACCTAAACAGCATGTCTTTGGACTGTGGGAAGAAGCCGGAGTACCCGGAGAAAACCCACGCTTACACGGGGAGAACATGCAAACTCCACACAGAAGAGTCCCAAGCCGGAATCGGGACTTATTATTAATTATTCATTGTTGCAAAAAAGTAAATAAATAGATAAAAATAGTACTATTAATAAATAATAAATAGTAATAGTAAAATAGTACTAGTAGTAGTAAAGTAGACTAAATAGTATATCGACAAACTGTGTGATCATCACAGTATTTCATAGATTACTGGAGGTTGCTCCCACATTAAAAAATAATATAGTTGGCACCTTTAGACATTTAAAATGGTCTGAAATAAGTCAGTTCTCCTGCACCAGGTTTTAAGATGACTGAGCTCTGAGTAAATTTGTTAACAAGCCAAAATTAAGTTTACGTGTGTTAGTAACGGAGGCAACGTGTTGTATTGGTGATTTACATCGTACATGCTTTCCCTGCAGATCTACCCACTAATGCTACTGTTTGTTCATTATTTTAATGACTTCCTTTTTTAACATCTTCCTTCCCATCTACACCATAAATAAGGAAAAATACCCAACAGCTCATTATGTAACAGCTAGTTGATGCGAGTGTTTGTCTCCCTCTTGTCTTTCCCTCTGTGTTTCCTCCAGGGTCTGACCCCAGAGGTGCCTGCTGCAAAAACATCTGCACCAGTCAATCAGAAACATGTTGCTGCACCTGAGTGCAACGGTGAGACTTAGTGGCTCATGTTACCACATTTATGTTCAGCATTACCTGTAATATGTGAAATAGAACATTAACTACAATATTAATGAACTCATATAACCTTGGCACCCAGTTTGTTTTGAT
Source organism: Pterois miles (assembly GCA_947000775.1). Lineage (NCBI taxonomy): Eukaryota > Metazoa > Chordata > Actinopteri > Perciformes > Scorpaenidae > Pterois > Pterois miles. The sequence continues at coordinate 4,621,578 of CAMQGK010000466.1, read as the reverse complement.
TGTCCTTGACTGCATGTCCGTGACTGATGTTTTTTTGTGTGTTTCGTCTGTTTCAGGGGAGAGCAGTGAGCAACCCAAAGTATCCAGGGTGAGTCAGGCATCACAACAAGTAGGAGTCATGATGCATGAATCATCAAAAGAAAAATCCTGTTGATTATTGATGTTTGTGGCTGTTATTGCGTTTAGAAGTTCAGCCCACCGGTGAGGGAGACTTGCATCGCTTGTCAGAAGACAGTGTACCCACTGGAGAAACTGGTGGTTCTCCAGCACGTCTACCACAGAGCTTGCTTCCGCTGCCTTCACTGCAACACAAGGCTCAGGTTAGTTGCTGCACATTTCCTGAATTTTCATTAATTTGATTTGATTTTAAAATCCGTCCTCAGTGGTTGTTCAAGAACCTCAAAAAGGGACAAGTGCAGAATAATATCTTTGCTACCCTCTGCATTTCTAGTCTTGGGAACTACGCCTCTCTGCATGGCAAGTTCTACTGCAAGCCCCACTTCAGCCAGCTGTTTAAAGCTAAGGGCAACTACGATGAGGGCTTTGGCCATCGGCCTCACAAGGAGCTTTGGGAGCCTCGAGCTGATGGAGACGGAGGCGAGGAACCGGTGACGCCAAAGGAACAAGAAGAACCAGCAAGAGCGGTGACACGTCCAGCTGAGAGCATCCCAGACAAAGAGGAGACCCCCGCTGTGGAAATGTCCCCACAGGTTAAGGTTACAGACCTGACAGCCTTACTGGAGACACGTGCGCACACACATATCAGCTCTGGTGAGAAGCTTGAATTTATGGAGAAGCCAGCTGAGACACGCAGGCTGAGGGTCGCCTGGCCTCCGCCGGCCGGCGAGGGCCCCTCTGGGACAGAAGCACTCAGTCCAGTCACGGAGGGAGTCTCTTCAGGCCGACCCTGGAGAGCAAAGTGGCCCCCAGAAGACGAGGCGCTGTCATCCTTCCAGAGCTCAGAGCGGGCTGAACTGAAGAGTCTGAGGAGGAGCTCTTCTCTAAAGGAGCGCAGTCGCCCTTTTACGATCGCAGCTAAACCCAGCCCCGCAGCCAGTCTGGGACCCAAGGAACCTCGCCGCCCCCTCAAATCCCTGCTGGAATGGAAAGCATCATTCGAGGAAAAATACCCATCTGAAGAACCACCCAAGGGAAATAAGCCAGAGCTTCAGCAGGAAAAGAAAGAGATGAATCCTAAAATACCAAGCGAAGATGCAGCAAAGGCAGGCGAGGAGGATGTGCAGACTGAGCGGCCAGCAGCGGACAAGATGGCGGCAGAAGAAGGCTCTCTTAGAAGCATCTCCCCTGACATCTCACCGTCCCCCTCTCCACCTCTACAGCCAAAACAGAATCGCGCCTCCCAGGATGTGGGCTTCTGGGAGGAGGACAAAGAAGGAAGTGATGCCGAGGAGCTGAGTGCAGAGGATATAATCAAGAGGAACCGTTACTATGATGACGAGGAGGACTCTGATGCATAGGCACATGTCATTGTCACGTCCATCCACCATATAACACTCACAGTTCATAGATCAATGTAGCTTTGCCAGATTTTATAGTGCTATAGGAAAGATGCAAAAACAGTGTAATAGGTGTGTACATGTGCATTTATATTGAAATAACTGCCTTTAATTGTTGAAGTACAAATGTTTGATTTTTTTTTTTTTTTACATTTGAATTATATACTGTAAAAAATATAGCTTTTATATGACTCCTGATTATACTGGAAGGTGGGCCTCTATTAAACTGAATCATCTCTTGATAATTACATGCACCATCAATGGCATAATATTTGCATGTAGTGTGCCCAAAAGCCATTATGCTTTATGTGGCACTTTAAGTGCTTTTTAATGACAGATACACTTTTGCATCTAGTCATTATGTGTATTTTTGACCTTCCTAGAATGCAGAAAAGACCTAAATATCTTATACCAAAAAGTGCACCTCAGAACTGTATTTTTAAGATGTTTTGGAGAATAAATGTCAGGGCCTTTTGTGGTTCATATTTTTACATAATGCTTAAATTTAAACTGTAAATTGAAGAAAAATACAACACAGAAGCCAAACGAGAAATGTCTGGATTAGACTCTAGCAAACCTCCAAACCAACAAGATTACTACTGTTACAATTACCGGAAATGTTAAAATACTGTAGAGCAGAACAAACAATATGCAGCACCTGAACATACAGACAGAGCAGTCATTAAACCTGAATAACACTATCCTGCAGGGGCTCTGGTGCTGGTCCAAAATCTGCTCCTGAACTGTTTTAATCACTGTTACCACAATAAATGAGAAGATATGATTTATCAAGGTTTTACAGATAGCTATCCTTTCAGTCTAATAGTATATAGCTGATCATCTCCTTGGGCCTTCTGGATTTGTGTTTTCAAATATGATCCACTTTATATGGTTTGTAAAACACTTTTTATTTTACAATGTGCTGTGAAATATATGTTTTCCCTGCCGTATATTTTTTAAGAATTTGTATAATGAAACATTGGGCATTACGGTCTGAACTGTTGTTGAAACACAATTAAATTGTATCAATAAGGAAATTCAGAGTGTGCAGTCCATCTGGACTTTTACTTGAGTTCACAAATTAATCCAACATACTAAAACTACAGAAGTACCAGCTTCCTGGTGAGGACACTTTTCCACAAGAGACAATTGTTTTTAATCAACTCACATTTTTTCTCTTGCAGGCAACCGTCAAAATATTATCTTTATGAATTTATGTCTTGTTACAAGTGTAATTCAAGCCATCCATTTGAGAAGAGTCATTTCACATCCAGGTACCAGTACACGGCTACAAATATATTTATTAGGACTGTCAATGTTAATGCGATAATACATTAACGCAAATTTGTTTTAATTCCACTTATTTCTTTAACACATTAATGCAGCTTGGGATTTTTAGGTTGTCTCATTTCTTGAGCTAAATGCAGTACCTGTGAGGGTTTCTGGACAATATTTGACATTGTTTTGTGGTGTTAATGGATTTCTAGTAATAAGAGGAGTAAGTAATACACACATTTGCATAAAGCAGCATATTTGCCCACTCCCATGTTGATAAGAGTATTAAATACTTGGCAGATCTCCTTTTATGGTACATTTTGAACAGATAAAAAATGTGATTAATTTGTGATTAATCGCGATTAACTATGGACAACCATGTGATTAATCGCAATTAAATATTTTAAACGATTGACAGCCTTAATATTCCTACTCTGCAGAGGGCATCACAGATCTTTGCCCTGTTAATATCATGCAGTGCTCACTGTTGAGTTTTAAGTACCACTGCTGTACATAATTAACTATTAATAGTTTTAAGACATCCAAGACATTCACACAAAATGTCACTGACAGATCAGTGACACCAGACGCCCTAAAGGATTTGCTTCTCTGAACTGCTTCTTAAGATCATTACTTCTTTTGAAATACTGCTAGATAAAGAAACTGCTATATGAAATTATCAAAGATTTAAAAATCTTCTATTTTACTCCTCTACTACATGACAAATGTGAGAAGAATATTCATTATACGTACATAATTTAGCGACTGAAATATTAGGTCTGCATTTTATAAAACACCTAAGAAGATCTCATTAGCATTTAAAGTCAGCAGATAGCACTAAGTGTTATTTATACTAAACTTGATGCAACAGAAAAGCCTGAAAGCAGGGTGTAAATATTCTTTATTTTTTAAATTATTTTTGGCATGTTTACCTGATTGCTTTAAGTGACGAGAGAATGAATGAGAGAAAAGTTCAATTGAAACATACACGACAGGATGTACACAGGCTGGATTGAGAGACTGATGTTTAACTTCAGTCATGATTAAGTACACAAAAGATAAATTATAGCTTGATATTAAAAGCGTGACAGACAGCCAACAGCAGCCGAAGACCATTATTAGCTCCTGTGAGCTAAAATGATCAATAACACAAAACTGGACGATGACGTGAAAAGTAAAAACATGAATACACCCCATCTACAGTACAGGCTGATACGAGGATGTGCAGAGTGTTTCCTCGGCACACAATTAGCAGCAGTAGAGCATCACATGAACACTTTGAATTGTTTTTGATAACCAGGAGGGCCACTTCATGGGCGCAAATATTCCTTATTCAAATGAATATCCCAGCAAGATGCGGAGTCCAACATGGATCCAGTAAAGTGTTTTTAGATCTTTTCAGTGACCTGCAGAGTTCATTCACATGTGGCACCTTTAGGATGAGGCGTAGAAGGAGGTTTTCAGCGTGAACTTGAGAGTCAGCATCCAACATTTAAATGGATTATTCACACAGGCACTTTCCTCATTAGGTCAAATGTTTAAAATCAGTCTGGTATTAAGGCCTGAAGAAGTTCTTGTATCTCTTAATGTCAGATTAAAAAAAAATGAATGCAATAAAATATTATACAGTAAATAAACTCTAAAAGTTGCAGTTGCAATAAACAGCCTATTATATTTTGATGAATAATTCACAACTTGTGTTACAGAAATCTGCAGACAAACCTCTTATAAGTATAAATTGATACCAGATGCAGCTCCTTCATCTCTAGTGTTTGTAAAAGGTAGGTGATATGTGTACAATTTGGTGTGACTAAAAGAAAACAATCTTTTACCATTGACATAAGAGTCAGGGAGGAAAACAGTTAAAGCCTACTAATTTAACAGTATTATATGTCAAAAAAGATTCACTGGAAAACAACAACGGAGTGTGTGACCACACAAAAAAAATCCATTACAGGTTTCTAGCAATCAATTGTTGACTTTAACAAACATCAAAATCACAAAAATAACCATAGACAAAGATAAGGTTTTAAATTTTGATTACATACCTGAGAGCAGCAAATCTTAGTTACAGTATGGCTTCATCTTCAACATTCAGATCTTTTGTAAGATATCCAAATGTTGAACTAGTAGGAAACTATGTTTAGTCCTTATTTATTCTTGTACTGCCAGGGTTTAATACTCTACAGAGTATCTCTTTGTGAGTTTTTTTTTTCCATTTTGAGATATTTGGTGTCCATTTCATCCAAAATACCTCTTGATCCACAGGAAACACATTCAATATCATGACTATTAATGTGTCTTTTGTTTCTGTAAAGTTCAGTTGTATCAAAAAGGCTCCACTGAGTTCGGCATTACTTTGTTAACTTAAAGAGGACCTATGATGCTCATCTTCTGGGCCATCCTTGTATTCTGGGCTTCTACTAGAACATGTTAATATGATGTAATGTTCAAAACACTTTATTTTTCTCATACCAGCTGTGCTGCAGCACCTCTTTTCACCTTCTGTCTGAAACACTGTTTGAGCTCCTACTATGTTGTGATTGGTCAACCGAACCAAACTCTTAGGACTCCACTCTAACTAGCTTTGTTTGAGGCCGTGCCAAACTAGCCGTTATGCACGTGTTACTCGGTGACATCACCACGTTACGTTACGGAAGAAAAGGCGGGATGTCAATCAAGACGTTTCACGCAGTTCAGTGTTTCTGTCAGGACAGCAACTCTCTTTGGCATGGACTTTGGGCTTTGTAACTTTGCAGACCTTTTACATGCACAAAAAACTATTGGAAAGGGAAAAAAAAAACAAAAGCATAATAGGTCCCCTTTAAATATTTGTTTATTTTTGGTTTGTTTGTGTAAGGCAAACATGCTCAGAGAACATGTACTGTATGTAGTTACACTTGAATGACAAATATCTCTGTACTGGAAAAAAAAAAATGTCTGTTTGGCGTTCTTCTGACGTGATTTTGGTTTAACTGTCACATCATTCAGATGTGAAATAAAATAACCATAATTTGGAATTCTGCTTTTAAAACTGCTCAAACATAACAATTAAAAGCTTTGGATATAACTTCAAACTGTTCTTACATTTAATTATCCAGTAATTCCTAATGCAAGTGGCTTGTATAAAACATGACTCCATGTCAGAACAAGCATTCATACACAACTGCACTGGCAAAGCAGCTAATTTTACTGACATTGTTTCGCGGGGAAAACTCACTGTTCATTCATTTTTTTTTTTTTTTTTTTGGAAGACTGTCTGAGCATGATATTTCAGAGCATCACTCTCACCACTGAGTGTCAGTAGCACACCGTCAATAGGAAGAAGTACAGCAGACAGTGTGGCTGCAGGCTGTGGGAGTGATGCTGAATGTCTGTCGCTGTTAAGAGTCCACTTGTTTGCTGGGGTCTGGTTGGATTTTTACATTCAATATTCTGGTGAGATCCTTTTTGGCATTTTATGAACTCTAATCTGATTGTGTGTGTTCCTTTACAAACGACTGGTTTAATAATATTCTGTAAAACCAGTTCATTATAAAGCACTTCTTTGAGGCACGCATGTATTAACTTATTTGGATCATTCTTACAGCTTGAGCTTCAATCACCTTCTACGATGGAGTGACTTTTGAAGTAACACCTTGGAGCCCATTGATGTGGAGGTTTTATTACCTGATCTCCAAAAATGTCCCAGAGCCTAATCATCTGTCCGTGCTCTGATTTTTCCACTCAGTTTTCCTCCAACTCTGATCAGCCGCTGAGGGGGTGCAGGTCCACTCTGACCTTCTCCCCAGTGCTCATCATGCCAATCGTGGGATACAAGCCTCCTAGAGGTAAGGCCACCTCCCTTCGGCCCACCACCTTTCCATTTCTGGTGAAGAACACCTGTTCAAACACAGCAAGGAGATAATATGAATATTTGCACTGAAGGCTGGTAGGATTTGGCAGGATCTAGATGCAGCTTGCAACCAAGTGAGTACCTCTCCGCTCACTCCTCCCTCTCCAACACTGCGGTAGTGTGAGCCGCAGAGCTAATAGATCACCTGAAATGCTACAGTCTTGCTTTCAGAATCCCTTGTTTTATATTCCCAGATTTTGACAGCATCTCACCATGACCTTCCTCCCCTCCACTTCTTCTCCCTCGTCCTCGTCATCTTCATTGCTTGCATACAAGTCGTTCTGAACCTCAGCAGGTTTGGGAATCACATCAAGGTCCCAGTCGTCTGCATCGTCTGAAAAAACCCAGAAACAGAAAGATGACTAGGAGGTACACAATGAGGCACAGTGCTTTGGAAACAATATCAATATGTTGTGCACCTCCACCATCAAGGCTGTAGTCACGTGGAAACATGATCCCACAGCCCATAATATCCCCTTCAAAGCAGCGCGGTCCAAACGCGTCCCCAACCCCGCTGCCCTGGAACAACTTCCCATCATCTACAAAGAACAACAGGGACGTTGATTAGTGCTGTAAGCCACATGCATGAGACTGTGTCGTACAACGACAGCATTTGCCATTGCTGACGTTTAAATAAATTTTTTGTTTGGATGAGGAGTGTGAAGAAACAGCCATCCATTCATTTTCTGAACCGCTGGTACTGCTCAGCCAACACACTGCAGAGTCAGACAAACTAATTCCCACTCCTACAGGCAATTGCTAGTTTCCAGTTCACCTGACCTGCATGATTTGGACTGTGGGAAGAAACCAGAGCAACCAGAGGAAACCCACGCAGACACAGGGAAGAACATGCATCAAATATTAAGTTGGAACAACAATACTCACATGTTTATTGGGAATTATTTTCTTTTAAATATTAATTATTACCAACATGGCTACCAATAATAATAAAATACTAACAAATCTGTACTCTCTACCACTGTGAGTGGGGCTATTCTCTACCAAATAAATGTTTAGTTGACTTGTACGATTTTGTTGACTAATCGATTTGTTGATTTAATGGACATATCTGTGAAATTGAGTTTCTTCACAAAGAATCACACAGACGCACCACTTTAAATCTTTCGTTTACCAGAAATGTGTTGTTCATTTGAAAAAAGCATAAAAAATGACTACACTAGAGAAATCTTAGTGAACTAAGACCAAAACAACCGGTTAGTCAACTAAGAGGAGGCAGCCCTACTAGCCAGACACATGAGTGACAACTGAATTATAAAAGACACCGACACTGCCCATAACAACAGCAGTAGTGTAATATGGATTTCATCTGAATGCAGAGAAAACACATCGATGATCATCTTGATGAGCCGGCACTCACCTGCATGATAGGCTATCGACCCTCTGCTCCAACCTGGATGCCTGTTTTTGGGGTAGTCCTGTGAGACAGAAGAGTGACATGATTGATTTGAACACCAGCTAGTCTGAACAACATCTCCATCCATTTATTTCCCTTTCTTATTGATGGAAGTTTTGGGGACATTTCTCTCTCTTTTTCTGTCTTCAATGGTTGACTGACTCAACTTTGAAAAAACAAAAGCAAAGATTTTGCCTCATGCTCAGAATTACAAACATTGTTTGTGGCCTTTGGCATTCAGACGTGTCAGTGTTTAGACTGACAGGTTAGGAGGTTAGAAATCCAAGCGGATGGATGATCTCAGACAGGTGTAGAAAAAACATGAAAACTCTACAGTGAGAAAACACAAAACCACATCTGTGAGACAACACAATGCATGTCAGTATATATGATACATGTATGTTTTGTGTGTTATATTAACAAGTTTCTCCTGATTAAATTTAGGTTGCATATCAAACAAATTTGACAAGCTGCAGAAAAAAAAATACATAATCTATGGGTTATATGAGTGTTTCCCAAACATTTTTTCTGGGGACCTGATTTTTAAAAATGATCTTGACCCACTTATCTATAAATAGCGAGAACAGCAAATTTATGCGTACATGAACGTCATTTGACTGCCATTCCTGTATCACTATATATTATCTTGAATAGTAAACCAGCCATTTCTAAGAAATATATGTTTGATAAATCACAGCTTCATTATATGAATGGGTTATTGAAAACATAATACTTTATGAATAAGCCAAACAATGTTTTTTTCCTCTTATCAGTAAAACAAACAGAACGTACGCTGGCCTTTCTTATTAGATGTAACATTAGAACTATGCAACAGAGCAGTACAAACATTCAGGCTCCCTCATGCGGCTAAAATGTTTACTGCAGATATAAATGTTAAAAAAAATGGACGAAATTCTGCAAATTTAATCGGCAACCATAACAAAATCTCCAACGACCTCTTTGGGAATCACTGGGCTATGTTATAAATCACTAAAATAACAGTAAATTGAGAGCATAGAGTACTGCAGGGATGATGTATTTTTGTAGGCCAACCAGGAAGTTACTATCGCCCTGGTTGCCTCAACAAAGAGCCAATGGGATTTTTTTTTTTTGATTACTGCAGAAAAAAAATAAATTACATAAATTATAATGAATAAATTATATTTATGATATCTTTTGTTCTGTAAAATAATCAGCACAATTGAACACCACTTTTGAAGCATAAATGCAATGCCAGTAAAAAGTAATGCAAAGCTAACGTTTGGCTATAAATAAACTTCATCACAGTCGCATAGACGCAAGTATACACAACAAGGCCGTAAAGGTGGCCGAGTCGCCGCGATGATGTTTAGTAGTATCATTTAGCCACTTGTTAGCAACCGTCTTTTATAAAACCAAAAAAAAAAAGGCTTCAAAATTCACAAGTGGGACACTTAATGACATTTTACGACATAGCACGAAACACTGAAATATCTTAAGCTTGTGTTAACCACAACTAACTAAAAACCACTGACTTTGAAACAAGGGAAACAGAAGTGCTAAAACGCTAACTCATTTCTGGGTTTTAGGACTCATTCATGCAGCACTCTCTTAAAAGTGATTTGCAACTGCCATTTGATCAGAGACAAGGTATCTTTAAAAAACAACTGTGTCTGTGTTTACAGTCTACTCACTGAACTTGTTTATTCCCACATTTTGAATATAGTTTTGGGCATCCTGAGGTGTCATTTCTACAAACACATCTACATCTTTCATCATGTAAATGCACACTGATCAGCTCTTTCACCTCTAAATAACAGCGACTTTCTATGCAGGGAGGGATTCTTGAATTGGATTCCCTGTTATAAAACAGACTGACTTTACAGTGAAGTGTAAAATCTCATTTGCCATATAAGCCCTTGTATGCAGAGCACTGATGTGATGATGGGCACAACAACAGGTGAAAAAGGCAGATACAGAACGAGAAGATAAGACTGATGAAAAAACACAGAATTAAAGAGATGAGGTGTGTAGAAAAACAAGACTTTCCCTCGAAGCAACAAAAGAGAAAAGGAATGCACTACAAACAATTGCTCCTTCATCCAATATAAGCAACCACTGAGCAACTAGTCACTGTTAAGCATGTGTTACCCTGAGACAGAGAGACACCTTTGTTTTGATTCCTGTAGCGAGAGCTAATGCTTGCTTCCCATCAGCAGACTGGTGCATCTTGCAGGAGATGACAAGGGATGGAACAAAACCTCAGGAATGACCGTTTGATGGATTTATAATGCTCCAGCAAAACCGCAGACACATCGAGAAAAACAATTCCAGGAAAACAATCAGCGAAATGACAGAGCTCTATTCTCCACGCCATCTGACCCGAGGGCGCGACGTGCCCACACACAGTAACTAACTGCGCTTAATGTCGAGGCTGAGTGGAAGAGTGATCCGCCACCTTCCAGGCTGTGTGAGCGCCGTCACAGCTGGCAAAACAGCAGTGTGATTAGCAAGATTGATGCTCAATCAATTAGCATCCAGTAACTGAGAATCCCAGCGGAGAGCCGCAGTATCTGAGTCACACTTCAGTTCATATCTGTTGTTTAAACTGCATCCTCAGCCATCATTAGTACGCTATTTTATTTTTATTAAACATGTGTGCACACAAGTTTATGACAATTTCATGTGAGGCCAAAGGCAGCTGATCTCTGATGTGTAAACATTCAACAAGTCTTCTCAACCCAACTTATTTCCAAAATATGAATCATTGCTCGCTTTCAGCATTTTTGATTTAATACTACTTAATGAATTACGGTATCAACCTTTAATTGCTTAGCCTGAGGAACTCCTGCATACTTTTAATTCTTTTCTATTTATCCCGTCTTGTCTACGGACTGTGTGGAAACTAAGAGGAAGTAAAATGAAGAAACAATCTGAAGAGACAAAACAATCATCTTATCTCATAACTAACCTTTCACATGCTGGACCACAGTGTTCTAAGTTGACATAGTAGATTAGCATGTAAACGGAACAACCTGCTTTCTACGGAAAACCAGATGTGAGGGTAAAATGAGACAATATTTATTCTGTTGTTAGCTTTTCCTTTTTCGGTCATCCATCACTCAGACTGGAAACAGTGAGAGCAGTGGTGCATATGAGGGAGAGCAATGACGAGGGGCGAAGGGGGGAGAGAAGTTTTCTTTACCGACAGATAACCGCAGAGTGTGCTGTAAGTAACATTATGTGTCAATGATAATGACATGCGATCATTATGGTGATGACTAACCCTGCGTGCCAGCCCCAGGGCGATGTAGCATTTCTCTCCAGCATCTGTTATCTCCAGTTCATAGTAGTGGAAGCGTGTGTTGAGAGGCCGCCGGGCCTGAGCCAAGCCCACGTCCACAATGCTCTTCCCTTTACCCACATACTCCAGCAGCTGTGGAGAAAACACAGACACAGACAGTTACCCGAAAACAGTTACACATAAAGTTAGCAACTAGCTAGTGAGTAAAGAGACGGCTATTTCTCTCATGAGTTGATTGAGACCAACGGAGCCAAAGAGGAGAGTGAATAGTGGATTTATGGGGTGGTCAAAAACATGTCTTCAAATAAATTTAGCTTCATATGCTGTGGGATGTGTTGTTGCTGCATACAAGTGTGTTAACCACAACAACTTTGTAAGATGATAATAGGTCAGTGTTGTGTAGTCAGCACAAACACACTCTTGCTTAAGTAAATATACTCAGGGATTTTGGCTCTACAGGCATTTCTAGTCTGGTATGACAGGAAGCTTTTGGTGGCTAATGTTAGCTACCTTAAAGCTTGGGTAACATTGGAGAAACCAGCAAGTGTATGCTGGATTTTAAATATTATTCAACCAAAAAACTGAGCCCACTGTTGCCAATACTTTTCCTATGAAAGTAGCTAGCAGCACTAGCTCCAAAAGTCCCAAAAGTTGTCGTTGATGCACCTGGCTTTTCTTAGTACTCAAAGCTGTCACAGATTAGTCCTGCCACAGATAACAGACTATTTTCTGTATTTTTTGTCAGAGCATTTGATTTATTGATTGCTGTCAGGATGTAGTGAGAATTTCAATTAATATGACAAAGTAGAATTATCGTCATGTGGTTGTATGCTTCGCCAGCCATGCAAGTTGCAGATTATATCCATGTCTGTCCAAAATGTCATCACTTCATTGTTTTATCCTGTTTTTGCCAAAAATGTGTTTTGTGTGGTCACTGTGACCTTGGACCAGTAAAATCTAATCAGTTCATCCTTGAATCCTAGTGGACATTTGTGCCAAATTTGAAGACGTGTCCTCCAGGCGTTCCTGGTTCGGATAGATGTACGTACATACAGATGTACGACCTGAAGACATAATGCCACCGGCCATGGCTGTCACCGGCACAGAGGCATAAAAATGTTTAATACATTACTCAGCCTAACTTTAAGTAGACAGGGTTATATAACTAACATTACTTTATGACTTATCTACTAATGTTACTGTTACATTATGTTTAGCATAGAGCATTGTCCCATATATGTCACTTGTGGCAACAGCTGTTCACAGAAAGTGACACAGACTCACTTTAAGCAGCGTATCTGTCCCATATAGAGAGCCGAAGTCCTGCTCCATTTCTAAGGTAGCTTCTGTTTCACTAGCCTCTATAATGTATTATGTATTTTATTTGAAACAGCTCAAACTGTTGCTATTCCATGCAAATTTATTAATTAACATGCCTTTAGACTAATGAAGGAATATCTTATCTTATTTAGATAAATAAATGGAAGCAGCTGCCTAGCTTTAGTCAAGCAGTGTGTTATAGTTTAGGCATGTCAACAAAGCTTGAGGAAGAGTTTATTCTCATCATCACAATGACCCCAAACCTCCTGGGTTCAGTCCAGACTGTACATTGCATTTCACTGCTGGTGAAAGCCTGGCAGATTTTGCCTCTGCCTCCCTCTCAGGCTGATAGAGACGGGAGCTGTATAAGATGAAAGAGCATGTTTTATTCACACATTATCCTATTATGAACGTTAGATGACGAGGTGAAAAACTAGGTCGCAACGTCATGCAATTCTTTCATTACTGGAAAAATGGGGCAGGATTTGGATTCGTCGTCACTGCAACGAACTGTTTGGGAACTAAAAGCAAAGCTACGGCAACAGAGACAACATCACCGCTCACTACATGCAGCAGCAAAGGACGTCAACACCAACAGAGCTGAGTCCATTTCCAGAGGGACCTTTCCAAATGTCATCAGAGCCATAGATTAACTTATTGGACCACAATACAACCGTATGAAGATAAAAAAAAAAAAAAAAACTCCATCATACATGAGTGTCTACATCTGCCATTTAGCAGAGTTGAATTCACTCTTCTTTCCTTAACAAACAGCATGATGTGTAAGATTTTAAAAATAGACTAACAGTGTTTTAAATGTTTGATTAAACCCAACCACTGTCACTTAAGCACTAATCGTGATCATATGACACCAGTTTATTTGCTTAAATCTTAAGTCTGGGGCTGCAACTAATGGTCATTTTTATGGTTGATTAATCTGTCAATTATATTCTTGATTAATCGATTAGTTGTTTGGTCTATAAATTGTCAGAAAATGGTGAAAAATGTAGTGATGATGTCCTCAGATGTCTTGTTTTTGTCCACAACTCAAAGATATTCAGTTTACTGTCATAGAGGAGTAAAGAAACCAGAAAATATTCACATTTAAGAAGCTGGAATCAGAGAATTGCGACTTTTTTTCTCAAAAAAGTGATTAATCGATTATCGATTACTTGATTATTTGTTGCAGCTAACTGACTGAATTATATAGCCCTATCTACTTAAAGCTAGGGTGGGTAATGTCTTTTAGAAATATTTTTGTTATATTTGTTGAAATTCATAAATACATCCCGACAGCAATCAATAAATCAAATGCTCTGCCAAAATTTAAAAAAAGAAGAAATTAGGCATCTGTGGCTGTCGCAGGACTGGAACAACTCTACCCGATCATTTAACTGACAACTGATCAATTCATTGTTGCAGCTCTACTTCAGCTCTCATATCATACACCTACTAAATTTACAAAAACACATTTTTTTAATTATATAAAAAAATCCAAATATAATCCATCAACATTTATAGATTAATTCGTTCATTTTCATTCATTTTCAGAAAACACCTCCTTCTCTTCCCTTTCTAGCAGTGTGTCGGCACAAGAGGTAATCAGCCGCTCCGGTGAAAATGTAAGTAGATGAAGAAACCCAGAAACCAGGATGTCTAATAACTAGAAAGCCCAAACCTGTAATCCAAAAACTTAAATATCACAATAAAAATATCAAAGCACACTCATCATCCCTCTTCAGTAGGGCTGTGTATTGGCAAGAATCTGACAATATGACACCAATCATGATACAGGGTTAAAATTATATATATATACTGTGATATATTACGATACAGTATAGTAAGTAAGGCGATATACTGCTTTTTTGAAACAAAGTTCAGAAAAACAGTCATAGTATAAGGAACATCCCGCCATATGCCTAAAATCTGAGTAAAAGAAGTTTACATGTTTATGTAATCAGAACAGTGGATCTGCATTTATATTACAAAATACAATATAGCAATATTTGATATTTTCGATATTTCCTTACCCCTACACTTCAGCCCTGAAACCCAGCAGAAAAACAACACTCTTACTTTGTTAATAACATGTTTTGTGTGTCCTGACAGCTCTCCTGTACTGTTAAGACATGCACACATGCAACTGACGAGTTGCAGACAGTGGTTTGTGGGCTCTGCATTCATACAGGACACTTGTAGAAATAAAGGATGATTAAATGTGCAGCTGGCATATACTGCCGTAGGGCTGTTCGGTTGCCATCCCCTCCCATCCTCTTTCTATTCAGGTTTTGTGCGTATCAACGCCTGAGTCAGACACAAACACTGCAGCCCTGCCGTCACAGGGAGGGGTGGAGTCCCAGATAAACAGAGAGAGAGAGAGATGGGGGGGGGGGGGGTGTCAAGTAGTAGAAAATATTGGTCTCTTCTTATCAGGAATTTAGCAAAAGCTTACGAGTGAATTTCTGTATCGACTCTCTGAGATCTGGGTCAGGAGGACTTGCTATCTAAACGTTTGCACTTTGCCTTATCGATCGTCAATATGGATTTTTCTGATTTTGCATTTGACACAGATCCAGCAGTTCCATATAGGGTCACTGATACTATGTTTGACTTCACTTCTGATCAGTTCCTGTTGCATTTAATCACTTCCAACAATTTTGAATTCTAAGAAGATGGAAACAGACTTGGGGAGTGTCTGTAATGTGTCAGACCTTGGACATGTTAGAGTATGCAGTGTTTCACTGCTAGGCAACAGCTCAGTGAAATCCCTCACTGCTCACTATATAGTAGACTATACAGAGAGTTTGCCATTTTGTAGTGCTGTCCAAGTGTATAGTGAGAATTGTTAAACCCTATATAGCGAGCTCAAAGTATCCCACAATGCATTGTGAGAAGTAGTGAACAACGATGGCCGCTAAACATGCACTATATACCATCATGCACTGTGCCGAAGGATTAAATGGCAAACGAGAGAAGAGAGAGCAGTGCGACTGGGATAAATCCACAGGTTGTGAAGCAAAAATAATATACTTTATATGAGCAGAGCATCACAACACAAACAGCCACAACGTACTTTCAATTTATCAATTTGAGAAAATAGGCGTATTGTCACAATGAGACGGCATAGTATCACCGCATTACACCTTCTGTTGTTTCCTCACAATAAAATCAGCAGACCTACGCTGCATCACTGCTTACAACATGTATTTATCGTGAAAATAAATGTCAGTATTTATTATGGAAGGTCTACCAGCCAACATTGATCTGACACGTCTTTGTGCGACAGCAATGACATAATTAATGGCGCAGAGAAAATGACCCGAGTAGTGTCCGAAAGTGTGATTTAATTTTGCCATTGTGCTCATTATAGAGTCCTCTATATTCAGTAGAACTCCCTGGATAGTGAGTAGGGAGGAGTCAATGACAGAATGATTTTGGACACAGCCTATGTCAAATACTGCAACAGGCAATAAACTGTGACTCCTTTGGACTTGGAGCTGTGAAATGGTCTATATTCTAGTGGGTTACGGTTCTTCACAAAATCTTCAAGAGTACTCCACCGGTTTGGTACTGTCAGATTCACAATTGACATGTTAAAAAAAAAATCTGCAGCAGAACCAAAACAGTCATTTTCATTTAATTAAATCTTCTAAATTACCTAAATTACCCACAATGCAACTCTAATTGCTGACAGTTACATTGTAAATTTGGGTGTGTTATGCTAGTAGCAGCTAATGTAGCCTCAAGCAGAGATGAAGAACAGGTTACATCTCCAGATATTTTTGTAGTCTTGAGACCCGACCCTTGAGGTGATTTATCATACTTCATGCAGCTCCCTCAGGAGCCTCAAAACGCTTTACAAACCTTTTTTTTTTTTTTTCACTCCCCAAGAGCTGTAAATTATGTGTAAAACTGTGTTATCCTTTAACACTTTGGGCTATTTAAATTCTATATATATTTTATGTTAAAAGTTTAATGTTTATTACAGTATGACCAGGACTTAATGGGTAAAACTAAATGAAGTACAGGAGTGATGGAGTGGCACAAACAAGTGATGCACCAACTTTGAAATGTAGTTAAGGAGTCAAACTTCAAACATCAGTTAGCAGTAAGCCTTAATCAAAGCTGTCTGATATATTGCAGACTAATATTGGGGTGTACGCAGATTCTCCCTCTGATTCATCCTCCCACTGATACGAGCCAATCATTGCATTGCATGAAACTTTGACAGCTCCCTAAAAGTAAAGCCAAAACACTTGGATCGCCCCCAGGTGGCTGGCTGCAGTACACGTCATAAATCCCAACCTCTTACATGGACGAAACTAAAATTCAAAGTGCATGTCAAATAAATTTTTCCCACAGATGGTTTTTGTTATCTTAGGTAGTTCTTACCACATGATGTATGTGTTCATTTTTCTCATAAGTTTGGTTTAATTAGTTTATTTTTTGTATTTTTTTATTATTATTATTCTAAAAAGGGGGTGGGACATCATGATTGACAGCTCTCTCGCTGACATGCTGCATCAGCACTCGGTTCATGATTGGTTCGAGTGGATGACCTTGACACGGCAATTCCAACCCTCAATCACTACAGCGCAGACTTCAAATGATGACAAAATCTCAAGATGGCACTTCCAGTAACTAGGATGTTTTGGCATCACTTCTGTGCAGTGGGAGGAAGTGGAGACTATATGTAGTCTATTTAATGTCCCTGACTCGCAGACCTGCTCACAGAAAAACTGGAAATAAAATGATGTCCATTTTTTTAATACATACAGTGTTTTCCATCGATCTCTCAGCAACAGGACTTACCGTGCCGGTCACTTTGATGTCATGGAGACGGCTCCAGTCCTCTTCATGACTATCCACAATCATCTGTCCATCATCCTCCTCCATGCCCCATTCAGCGTTCAGGTCCAGCAGCACTTCCTCCCCCAGAGAATGCATTCCCACGGCAGGGTAGAGAGCTTCAGGAGATGCTGGGATTTCCACACTGCCAATCTAGGCACACATTCAGATACAGTACTGTTCAGGCAAATGTAGCTGGGAACTCTGAACATGTATGAAACTGTAACGGTTGAATAAATGATGATAGTGATGGAGTTCTTACTTCTTTGCCATTCTTGGTAAAAAACACAGTTAGCTGTCCATCATCAGAGTCCAGAGATACTCCACAACCGATCCTGTCACCTCTGCAGCATTTTGGACCAAACTGCTGTCCTACAGTGTTGCCATTATACAGCCTATGGGAAAGACAAGTAGAGGAGGTCGAATGGCTGATCGTTATCAGACGATGATCAGATGGTCACAGACAACTCTCAGAAAATTTCCAGAAAAAAAAAGGGAAAATGGCACACAAACAGCAACTAATTTGCGTAATCTCCCTCTAAGTAATATCGAAGTAGAGAAGGAATCTCTTAATGGCCAATGTGGACAGCAGGGATAATTACAAAAAGCAAAAACTGTGGAGTCACCGTGACGTCACCCATTGGTTTGTGGACTGCTATTTTGAAGCCTGGAGTTGTTGGAGCGTTTTTCCCCATCACCATTTTCATTTTTGGCCTCCACCATCTTAGTTATTTGCACCCAGAAATGACACAAGAGGGTAGAGCTAAGCACAACCAAATGCTGAATGAGATGTTTTAAGGTGACCAAAAAGGTTATAATTAACTTTCATGAACTGAAAACTCATTGTGAAAGGGTTACAACCCAGACCAGACAATATACATACCTGTCAATCACAAGGTAGCCACGCCCTAAAGCATACCCTTCTTTACGTCTATTTGACTCTAAATGGGACCATAATTTACTAAATGAACATCATGCTGCATTGAAGAACACTTGAAACTAGTGATTGAGATGATAAACTTGTGTTTACAATGTTTACTGAGGTAACAATTTTTGCAACCAGAGGAGTCGCCCCCTGCTGGCTATTAGAAAGAATGTAAGTTTAAGGCACTTCAGCATTGGCTTCATTTTTCAGAGCCCAGTGTTTCCCACTGGGTGCTAGTAGTTCAAACTAAGTAAAACTAGGGGGTCTATGGTATATGTAAAGAAAATCAACATTGTCACATACTTGCCATCATCAGCATGAAAGGCCACAGACTGCGGGAGCCAGCCCGGCTGATGGTCCAGCTTGTAGAGCTGAGGCACCAAACCAACAGCAATCATTCCCCTCACTCCTGTGTCCATGATGGTCACCTGCAAACACCACAGGATGAATCACCAAAAAACAAGAGAGGAAGTATCACTACAGTTAGAAATCCCCTTTCTACTGATCATTTTATTCTTTCTAGTAGCGCAGCAACTACTGATTATTTTCATCATCAATTAATCTGTGGATTATTATCTTGATTAATTGATTAGTTCTTTGGTCTATAAATGTCAGGGTTTCCTAAAGCCAAAGATGACGTTCGCCAATGTCTTGTTTTGTGCACAACTAAATATATTCAGTTTACTGTCATAGAGGAGAAAAGAAACCAGAAAATATTCACATTTCAGAAGGTGGAATCAAAATAGTTGCTGATTAATTCAACAGGTGACTACTAATTTTTTCATTGATTAATCATTGCAGCTCTACTTTTAAGGACTCAAAAAAAAAAGGATTATCCTTGAGGTATCATTTTAATCAGAAGGGTGTCTTTACAATCTGATAACAACCTAATATTCAGCGAAGTGTATTTCAAAATGTAGTTTCTAAATAATGTAAGGAGTCATTTTATTCTTGCTCTGACACATCTCTCTCAACAGGATGTCAATCGTGAATTCAAAAGAGGCTGTTTTAAACATCCAGAGCAACGAGTCATGGACTACTCATTACACGTCCTGTGTGGGAGGCTTTCGTATTGCGCATAAGCAGAACAAACTCTGTTGAGGCAGAGAAAGAGGAAGAGGAGGTGTATGAAAGGAGGGGGAACAAGGGTGAAGGACTCAGATGTCTTTTATTTTAATAAGAATTTTCTTTTCTTTTGGTGGATGTTATCATACATTGGTAAATTTCCCCACTGTGGGACTAATAAAGGAATATCTTACATGAGTGATTCAGCCACTGAGTTATATCAAATAACATGAACAGTACGAGAATGTTATGTTCACAAGTAAACAAGTATTAAGCAAAGCAAAACAATCCTGTTCATACAGCTAAAACTACTTAATATTTCAATGAACAACGAGTCTACAGCCATGCTAGCTGCTCTGCGAAGCTCTGCTACTGCTAGCATAGCAACATGCTCACAATGACAACACTACCATGCCGATGATTAGCAGATAACGGCTACGTTCTACATCATGTACTTTTTCTTTTTACTTTTAGTACATACTGTAGCTGTCCTTACAAAGTACACACTGTTGCATGTAGTATGCATACACCTGGGACATACCTTTGACCCTCTTCCTCATACATCTGCTGCGCAGAGGATTGTAGGCCAGAATAACCAGAAAAACATGCTGGCTTGCATACTGCAAAATGTGACCAGATGTGGTCGGACATCCTGATATTTTTGGCATACTATGTGCTGGGACATACTAAATCTTATTTTGGTATACTAAATAGAATGGTAGTGTGTTATTGGAACCAGGTTGGAAATTAGCACCAGCAACCAGCCAAATTCTGCTAAAACATGCAGGTGACTGCCAGATTTGAGTCACTCACCAGCCCAAAAAATCAATGATAATCTATTGAGAGGCCGATAGATTTTGGAATCCACCAGCCGCAGTGGCATGTGGACACAAAAGAAAATTTTCAACAGTTTGAACGCACAGGCTGTTTGCCATCTTAGTTTAGTATGTTAGCAAGCTAATATTTGCTAATTAGCACTAAACACAAAGTACAGCTGAGGTTGATAGGGATGTCATTAGTTTTGCAGGTATTTAGTCCTAAACTAAATTAATGGACAAATACATTTTTGATGCTGGTGCTGCTACTAGTGTCAGGGTATCACCAGAACTAGGAGTGTAAAT
Source organism: Pterois miles (assembly GCA_947000775.1). Lineage (NCBI taxonomy): Eukaryota > Metazoa > Chordata > Actinopteri > Perciformes > Scorpaenidae > Pterois > Pterois miles. Next base: position 4,600,915 of record CAMQGK010000466.1, on the reverse strand, counting down.
CACAAGTTTCATCACAATACAACATTATATTGATTCTTTGGACTCGATTTTCGATTTTGACTCCATTTAGGCACCTGCAATCGATATGAGACAATATGATATACCCATTTAACACAATCAGTTACATTTACATAAAAAACTAAAGCAACTAAAATATGATTTTACTTTATCACTGAGCTCTTACAGAGATTGTTTCAAATAAAGAAAGAATTTCAAAACAAAAGTGTATCTTAAAGATGATACACTTCAATATGTTCACTTTGCATCAACGATATTGGCTCGTCAATCATTGACTAAATATATGCACATTGATGAATCATAACCAAAGTTAGGGATTCATTCATCAGACCACGAATGTCTGTATAAAATGTCATAGCAATCCATCCAGCAGTTGTTGATGAGACGTTTCATTCCTCCTAGTTTTACAGATTTTATGGTAGGAAAATCATTCAAGGTGACATAAAAGTTTCAAAATGCATGCTGCAGGTTTGTTTGCCAGAAAAGCTTTCTGTTTCTGCTCCTTTAGGCTTTTCGCTTTCATTTTGCTTTTTGGGTTGGCACTGCTTCACTTTTCACTTCATGAAATTTCCAAACCAACTTGAAACTATACAGCATCTCTTTGTACTAAACTGCATGTTGATTCAAAAGGGAAACCCTGAAGTAAAGAGCTGGCCTTCACCATTGTTATCATAACTGAATACTGGCCATATGACATCATCCCCAGGGAGCCGTACATGGACACACTGCAATCGGAGCACCGCTGGCAAATCCAAGGCAAGGATAAGAGGAAACTTCTAAGTTCTTCTTTCCCATGACCTCAACACTGGCCTCCTGGGAGTGAGAAGTAATACGTCCCTTTTTTCTGTCAGTATAACATATGCAGATGAACCATAAAATGTACCGTCAGATCTACAATCAGCCTACACTTTACTGTCATTTATTAATGTAGCTCATATGACCATTTACGAAAATCGCCTTCTCCTACGTGACTCCCACAGAGTGAGTCACAGCGATGAAGCACACACAAGTATAAACGTTGCAAAGGTTGGTTACTGTTTCACTACACGTCAGACCGGGGCAGGATGTGTGTGAGTATGTTAGGCAAGTTTGAACATGGTTTATTCTGAGAAACAGTCACTGTCCTGGGATGTTTGTGCACTACAGTGTCTAGACTACCAAGAGCCATGAAATAAACAAACCTGCACATGATCTGTAATGAGCCGAGACTTATTTGGCTTTGTGAATCCAGTTTGTTGGGGCGGCGATAAGAAAGCCCCTGTATCAGATCCACTCTGTTCACGCTTTAAAGTAAAAGCACCACTGAAAATTTTATATACTGCAGCAGCTGTAACTGCAGTGTTACAGTACGTACTACAGTACTGACTAGTTGGCTAGTGACTGTTGGCTAGTTGAGGCTGTTTACACATAAAGATCTGATTCAGCTGGTGTCAACAGCACAGTATTGTTCATTTTAGCCCCCTGGCAGCAACTAAGAATTGTTACTGGCAGGAAAATACCTATCAAGTGCATATTTTTCATATTGAAACGAATCAGCTTGAAACATTAGTTGAACAGTCAGACATTTTCAAACAACTTATGGAGCTAACATCATCTTAATTAGCCATCTACTGCTGATAAAACCTGCCCACAACAGCTGTAATTTCAGCCACCAAAATTGACAGTTGCTGGCTAGAGATATGAAGCCTGCTGGGATTTCAAGTTTAAATCTGCCTTTGTTATTATCATTGTAAACGACATGTTCCAAGTTAAGGTGGAAGGCTTAAAGGTACAGTGTGTAACATCTAACAGCATCTAGCTCTGAGACTGCAGATTGCAGCCTCTCCCGTGTGCCAGGCGTTTAGGAGAACTCTAGTGCCTGACGTGAAAACGCGAATGGCGCTACGTAGAGCTGTTGTAAGAGTAGCGCAAGTCATTTGGGGCAGAAACAGTGTGTAGAGTGTGTGTGGACATGGGAAGCGAGTGTTGAAGCGAGAGAGAGAGAGGCCGCGAATGTGTGCATGGTGTGAGCATACAACTGAGTTAGTTTAGCTCTGAGAAAGTGAAGCGAATGTGTGGAAGTTGCATGTCTTCAAGACCAACAAAGGTTTCCCATGTCTTGTGGACTAAGGCGGTTCACTCAGGAGCGAGTAACGATATCAACTCAAGCAGGAAAAGTTAACACAGTGGTTTGTCCGTTCAACATGGTGGTCATTCAGAGAAGACCTGCTCTGTATGAAGATGTAAACAGCTCATTCTGAGGTAACGACAATACAACGATCATTATTAGGTGATTATACACTAAAGAAAGGACAGTTATTAACCTTATATCCAATTTCTGCCTATATAGCCCCTTAAATTTTATACAGTGGGCCTTTAAGAGGCATAACAACTCTGATCCAAAAGTATATCGTTATCTCTTCTTAATCACAAGGGTTTTACAATTAAAATGATGCAATCAAAAGACATGATGACATACACTATTTTCTTAACCATGACTGAACTTGGTAAATTGCTTGAACAGAGTCTTATGATCAAAGTAAAAGAGATGTGCAGCGTTGCAGAGGCAAATCTGTTGATATTTTCTGCGCTGGGGCTGAGACTTAATTGCTGACACTGCTTCTGACTTTGGTGTAAATGATTTTGGCATATATGGCTCGAAGAATCAGCATTAGCTTCAGTCATCACTGTACTCCCAGTCCCAGTGCACAATGTAGAAAGATCTGCCAAGTGATTCAACAAATTTATTTCCAAGCTGAAAGATCTTTGTTTCTCATAAAAGTGTAATGATTTCTTTTTTCAGTGTGGCTCAGCAAGATGAAGGCAAGCAGTCAGACACATTAGCCTGCCAAGTCTCTTGCCATCAACACAGAACAAGGGCTGTGTCCTAAATCCATAATAAACACTACGTTAACACTTTATACTAATCTTCACAGAACACTGTTTTGACAGTTCCCACATTGTGGGACAATAAGTGTCCATCAATACCACAAAAACTGTTGATTTGTATGCACACTAGTTTCCCTGATTATGTAATTTTTTTTGTAAAAATTCCAGTGTGAATTACAAACTTTAAAATCCTGTTATAATTAGTATGTAATGTGGAAATGAGGACACAGTACTTCAGTGCATACATATGTTTATATACAGTACATACACTCTTGACTAATTCCCAGGATATTTCACTACTATCTTCATCTGCAATAAAGTGACTAACGTTAAAACAATCTTGAGCAACTGGGCTGTTTTATCACACCAAATTCTTCTTAATTTAAAACATAGTAAATGATCAACTCTTACTTCAAAATAGCGATTTCCTCTCGACAATGGTCTAGCTGCCACAAAACAGCCAACTTCATCTGAATTCCCATGATACCTACAAAGAGATGCAAAAAGAAAAAAAGAAAAAAAAAACGAAATATTACTATAATCATCACTTCTGCCAAATATGAGCAAAGTGGGATGCTCATTCAGAAAGCAAAGGAGGAGAGCTAACATAAATGAGGGACAACAATAACATAACAAATCTATGTCTCTCATGGTTGCCTTGCTCATCACTATTACCTGAGTATGTCTCCATCTCTCAGCATCCTTTTGAGCCGCTCCCGATATCGCACCGCTCGCACTTCACGAATTTCTCGAATTCGCCTCCTCCAGTTCAGAAAGCGATAATGAAGGTTTATGTCGTCCATGTCTGAAAATCATTACAATCTAGGAAAACAAAGCAAAAAGATGTATTACAGGCAAACCAACATTAGATATTCATCTGAAAACAATTTATGTATTTAATTTGTGCCTGATGATTTTTTGACTGAAATATTACAGATGTTCCGATGTTTGTTCAGTCAATCGTTACTGCCATAAATGTTTGTTGGGATACCTTAAAAAAATAATACAAGTCCTCCTTAAAACCCAGCCTCTCTGACCACAACACGATTACAACTGTTGCCTGACAACGAGAAGGACGTGGCTTTGATCGTCAGGCCAAACCCTTCCTAAGAGGAGTCTGTACACTTGTGTTTTTCCATTTCCATTCAATCCCACATTCCAGAGACAAGCAAAGGCCTGGACAGTGACTGTAAACTGCCTGCAGGTAGAAACCTGAGTCCCCTATTTGTGTTGGACCTATGATGGTCAGGCGTCTCCCTTGGGTGTCTTCCACCCCAAGTGAACTCACACTGACTCAAGTGTAGACTGGCTCATCTGTGCTGCTGTGTGTAAGAGACACCCTGAATCAGTCATGTGTTTAATCTTTTTCTACTTGAAACACTGCAAACCCAAATGCCAACATTTGAACTCAATGTCTCACTGGTGTAGGACGACAAGTAAGGACAATTTCCATCATTTATCAATCTGCCAATGACTGTATTAATTAATCAATCATTTAGTCTATAATATGTCAGAACAAAATGAAAAATATCCATCACAACTTGAAACGTGAAAAAACTCAGTTTATCAGTCAGATTATGTGTCTGTCCATGAACTAATAAATTATCATCATGGACATTATGAGCTCAACACTGGTGTATTTAATCTATTATCTTTGTTCAGTACTTTGATACAAAAGTATTTTAGTGGCTCAGTGGTGGATCATTACACACACATTACAGTATGAAGCCCTTTCATAGTAGTCTATTAACGTTATACAGGCTGACGTAGGAGTAAAAGTTTCATTGTCTGAAAATGTTGTCAGTTCCTGAAAAATATGGGCCATTTTTTCCCCAAAGTGATGATAAACCAACTTATCAGCCAAAATACGACTGAATAAAATAATTGAGGTACAACTGGTAATTTGTTTTGATAAAGTAAACAAATATGCAAGCCATGACCTCATAATATTATTTGTTGGGCGTTAACTTCTTCCATGTACGAACCTAACATAAATGACAAATTTCACTTTTCAGATTTAGGAGGCCAACACAAACGCAGCATCATATTTCCCAAACTACAATAAGGAGCAGTCTGTTGGCAACGGTTGACCAGCTAACTGCCTGCAGCATTATAGCTCATAATGTGCAGTAAATATCAAATACAACTGAATAAAATAATTTAGAATCTAATCGGTGATTGAAGTAAATAAATATGCGAGTTATCACCTCATATTACTTCTTGCGTGTTAACTCATCTGATTTACGAGCCTACAGTAAACGCGGCGTAGTATTTCCCAAACTACAGGTATGACTCGGTATTCTCTATATACATCCGCGGGTTTGCCAGCTACCTGCATTTCAGCATTACAATATGGCTAATGATGTACTAAAACCATCAAATACGACTGAATAAAACAGTTGTGGATCTAACTGGTAATGCGTTTTAATAAAGTAAACAAATATGCGAACTATCACCTTATAGTATTATTTGTTGCGTGTTCTTATCCGTTTTGCCCTTTTACGAGCCTACCTTAAACGCAGCACCGTATTTCCCAAACTACAGCCAGGACTCGGTTGGCCGGCTAGCTGCCTTCAGCGTTACAGCATTATGGCTAATATACTGTATACATCACTATATTTCAGGTTATATACACATTATTGAAGGTCTAGTTGCCTCGTGTTAGTTCCTTACTGTTTTAAAACTTGTAACGCGTCGTCCTTCGGTTTTTCTTCCAATTTTAAGGAGGTGAAGTCTGTCACTTTAGTTCCTAACTGTGCCGTCGGAAGTCCCGCCCTCTCAACCAATCACATCAGAGGAAACATTCAGCGTGTAGTCCATACGCTGCACAATGCCGTGTGTTAATGTAGTCTTTTAAAGGAGTTTACGACATAGCCAACGTGGGGACTAGACAAATCCGGAGGAAAAGATTTCAGGATCCTGTAAGAGAAGAAGCATTGTCACCTTAATGTTTTGTCGAAGACAAGTAGTCTTTACCAGAACTTTTTTATTTTATTTTATACAAAAATAATAACAAATGTTTAACTTTTCAGGAGAATCCTTCTTATGCTTGTTTGTTTTTATTCTAAAAGTAATAAGACATTTTTACAATTATATTTGATAAAGTATTGTTTTCTTTTGGAAAGAAAAGAATCACAAGTACCTAAAGTTATGCTTTTTAGAAACAATAATAAGGATATTTCATTGAAGTTTGCTTTGGATACTTCTTCTCACGGGCGGCAGTAGCTCAGTCTGTAGGGAGTTGGCTTGGGAACCGGAAGGTCACCGGTTCAAGTCCCGACATGACCAAGAACTGAGTGTGAACTGGTAGCTGGAGAGGTGCCAGTTTACCTCTTGGGCACTGCCGAGGTGCCCCTGAGCAAGGCACCAAACCCCCAACTGCTTGGGGCGCTTGTCAGGAGCAGCCCCCTCACTGACCCTCACATCTCTCCATTGTTGCATGTATATGTGCATGTGTGTGTCTCAGGTCTGCATGTACCGTGTATAAGTAAAAAAACAACAGAGTGTAAAAATTGAATTTCCCCATTGCGGGACAAATAAAGGAATATCTTCTTCTTCTTCTTAAAAATGTGTGAGAAGCATTTTAATTGTTTGCATTTTAATTGTTTGTTAGTGATACAATATGACCCTCTCATTTTCATGCAATAGTTCTTTTATCACAGGCTAATCTCACATTGTGATATTGAACTAAATCATTATATACGTATGGTAGGCTAGTACGGTACACTTTCTTGAAATTTAATTAAGATTCTGTTACATGAAATACTGTACATAAAATAAAAACACAGACCTTATCACATTAATGGAAAATCAAACAAATCCTACAAGTTATCCTACCTACCTACCTAATTCAGAGTTACCCTCAGAGGCTCATATGTCCAAACATATTAAGGGATAAATAGAATAAATCAGGTGTTTCACTGTGTTCATATGTTATAAGATCAAGTAGTTTAACCTCCACTTAAGTGATATTTAAGTGAAATAACTGTATTTCTGTAATGATCTACGTTTATATCTATATTGTATTTGTATCTGCAATGAAGTACTCACAAGCTGGCTATATGAATACATTAAGTTAGAAGACATGTTACGAGATCATATCCTCTAATTTAATCTGTTTATGACTCACAGACGGTGGAATTTTGCTCGTGGCTATTAATGTCTTAGTCATCCAACCTGGAGTGGCACTCCTTCAGCCTCTCAGCGTCAGCCATTTCCTATTAATCTTCAGCCCTGCAGTTACAGACTTTGTAAACATGCTCAAGTGTTTGTTTATGGTTGCCATTTAAAGAAAAGTCAAAATAAGGTCAAAAACAAGGACGAAAAGGGTATAAGTGACTAAATACTTTACCTTTTATTGTAATTGGGTAGTTTTTACAGTACCTGTATTGTTTTAGTATTTTATAAGGCCAGTAAGTTAAGTCACCATAAACTGGACAGAACTTTTGCACAATGATTGATTAGGGAGCAATTTATTGTATAAATAATATCTTTATGTTGTGTTTGGTTGAAACTCAAGCGACAACAGCTGTCAGTGCACTAATTTGACTATGACTTGCCCCAAACTGCATGTGATTATCATAAAGTAGTCATGTCTATAAAGGGGAGACTCGTGGGTACCCACAGAACCATTTTCATTTACATATCTTGAGGTCAGAGGTCAAGGGACCCCTTTGCGAATGGTCATGCCAGTTTTTCCATCCAAAATTTAGTGTAACTTTGGAGCATGTTTAACCTCCTTCGCAATAAACTCGTATGACATGATTGGTACCAAAGGATTCTTTAGGTTTTCTTGTTTCTAGCTCCAAGTCTGAGCCCACTACAACCTAAAAATCACAAGTTGTATTAAAGAAATTTCGTGGTGTTTAATCAAATTTGCATTAAGAGTTGTTGTGAACTGTGTAAAGTAACATTCATTTTATTTTTACTCGAGTAAATTAAAACTACTGGAAAATGGTAGTAAATATAGTACTTGAGTAAATACCAGTGGCTTTACTTTGTCATTTTATGTATATGTCCTCGAGTTGGTTATTTTAGTTTTCAACTACAACTACTGGTGGTGATAAATTCTGTATAAACAGATGGCAATATTCAAATTGATTTTTCCTTTTCATGATAAAAAGCAGTGATTTCTCATTTGCTGAGCCATGATTGGTTGCTTGGTTGAAAGCGTCACCTCTGTAAATAAATGATCCTCTCAGTTGGGGAAAAGGTAAAGCAATGGAGTAGCGTGCACACAGCAATTACTTGTGATTTATGTCGCTGTAGAAACACATTACTATCCTGCAAAATGACAAACAACAAATGGTATGAGCATGCGTGTGTGTGTGAGAGACAAGGGGGAACAGGGTGTGCTCAGCTGTGTGGAAATGAGAGGGAAAACTAACATTCTCCATCACGTACCCTCCCATACCTTTCCCAGCTGGTTTCAACTCCTTAAAAGCAGCTGCCAGTGGCGTCTGACAGCCTCATTATCACTTTGTCTCAGCTCGAGGGATTTACTCTCCACCTTTTGGCACACAGGCAAACTGCAGTCAGCGGAACTAAACTCAGTATCAGAAGTCCTCAATCAACAAGTCAGTTGTAGGAGACTGGACTTTTTATTAGTGGACAACTTTCAGTGTGAGATGCTTCTGTATTTAAATCTCCTGGTGCTGCTCTTCCTGCAGCCAGCTCTATCCAGCCCGTTGACTACACCGTCCAGAGGATGTCCCATTTGTAAATCCACACAGAGTCAGCCGGCTGTGGATTTAAACGCCACCGCTCCGGGTGTTGGAGAACCATGTGGGGTCTACACTCTGAGCTGCGCCCACGGTCTACGTTGTGCACCTTCAGAGGATGAGCAGAAGCCCCTCCGGGCCCTCCTGGAAGGCAGGGGGGTCTGCAGTAACGCCAGCAGCATCACCCCGACTGAAAACGCCCAAACTGTAGGTAAGAGGAAATTCAGGCTTAGGTGAGGTTCACTGTGTATGGGAATTCAACACTTTTGACAAGGTAACGTCCCCATATTTTCACATTTAATCAGCAAATGAGCGTTCTGTCAATCCTACTGTAATATGATCATGAGTTTGTTGTAGTCAAGAGGAAACTTGAACAGAGACACACACCTGTTTTAACACAGTGAGTTTCTTTTTCCACGTGCTGATACATAAAAACAGGAAATGTAGAGAAACATCGCAACATTAACGTTTTATGGCTCAGTGGCTGCAGTATAACCACTGATTTTATTTTCAAGATAAGTTTTATTACATCTATTAGTATTATTAGTGCTAATTAAAAGTGAAGTGCCTTACAGGTTTTGAGACGTTCAGAAAAAACAATAATTGGAGCTGACCTCACAATTAAAGGAAACGATTTAAACAGGTATTCACACACTAACAAGTGGGTGATGCTAAATGTTTTTGCTGTGATGTAATGCAACTAAGTACATTTACTCAAGTACTGTACTTGAGTACAATTTTGAGTTACTTGCACTTTACTTCACTATTTCTATTTTCTGCTACTCTATACTCCTCAGAGGGAAATAGTTACTTTACAGATGTATATTTTGTATGAATAATCTGATTCAAATGGTGATACATTGTAGTAGATTAAGTGCTGAAGTATTTAAAATTTGCCACACCATAACCATCTGCATTATTAATGCAATGTATACAGTAATGCATCAATATTTCTAATCCAATAATATGATATATAAAATTCTAATGCTTTTACTTTTGATACTTCAAGTATATTTTGATTCTCATACTTTTGTACTTTCACACAAGTAAGACTTTTACTTGAGTATTTTTACGCTGTGGTGTTACTACTTTTACTGAAGTAAAGGTTCTGAGTTCTTCTTCCTCAACTGTTTGTGTCTATATCTGATCCTAGACGCAGCAACTACTGCGGATCCAGATGAGGTAAATAAATGTCCTCTTTATTGAATGACCTTAAAAATCCAGAGAAGCAGTACATGAATCACTTTCACATCATGTCTCTGTTGATCTCGTCCTGCAGGCTCCATGTCGTAAACTGCTAACTACCCTCATCAAAGGTCTTGATGCCCATTTATTTAAGTCACATCATGATATCTACATGCCCAATTGTGACAAGCGTGGCTTCTTCAGAAAGAAGCAAGTGAGTTGGCGGATAAGATGAATTATAGGAAACTTTGTTACAGACGTGTGGTCTAAAACCATCTGTTTATCTGTTCTGTTTGTTCAGTGCTGGTCGTCTCGAGGTAAGCGACGTGGCAAGTGCTGGTGTGTGGATCAGAACGGCATGCCAGTCTCCTCAGACACTAACCAGAAGGGCGGCCTGAGCTGTTAAAATGGACTGAAGCAGAGAAGGCTGAAGCTTCATATGAGATAAAGATGAAGGAACTCCAACACAAAGTCTAAAGGAGCTCAACACAGTCTCACATTTCATTCTCCAGCAGCCACAAACAGCTCTCCACCAATGAAAAGCTGTTCCCAAATCAGGTGTAACTTTGTCTCCTTGCGCCCTCTACTGAAGATATCAGGACTGTATTGATTAGAGATTACTTTCATATCGACTCATATGAGATGTACTCTATATAGATATACAGTATAGTAACAAGTGTCACATTGTACGTAAGTTTCAGAAACTGCACCCACAGTTTGAGGTACACATCCTCAATTTTCAACATTTTAACTCCACTAAAATCTCAAGCATCAACCAAGATCAGGAACAATATGGATAACTGCATCATATTTATGCATATATTTTCAGTATTTGTTTTTTAACTTTGAGACCACTGTAATTGCTGTACATAATCTCTAGATTTAAACCTATTTATGTCACTTTGAATATTCTATTTATGTTATTATTGCTTGTCATTTGAATAATTTATCAGTGGTTGGCGAGCAGACATCTGTGGTACTATCTTAAACATCTGAATTTCTAATGCAGGCTGCAGATGGGGGCATTATTATTATTATTTTTATTTTTTATTATTATTTGTGGCATTCATGAAGAAAGCATGCCTCTGTTTGAGAAAGGTTAAACTGACACTGATGTGTAATGTTGTAAACACAAGGGACTTTATGGATGCTTTGTGAGTTTAAAAAAACTTTTGATATCCTTTTCAGTAAATAAAAATGACTTTGTTAAAGAAGTAAATCCATCTGGTGATTAAAACCAACATCAAGAAGACAGAAAAAAGAGATTAAATGTATTTTCAGATCAAACCCAATAAGCTCAAGTAATACTGGATTCAACTGGAAAAAAGTTGTGCTTTTTAATATTATTATTTGCTTAAAAAGCACAATGACGTTTGTAATAACTTCTGCAGCATTTAGACAGTGATTACACTGAGTGACAGAAAAAGGGAAACAACAGATTTTTTTTGCAAAAGGGTCCATTAAAGCCTTGCAATAAATACTGCCTTACTTAAAACATTTAGCTTTTGTTGACACTGTAGTTGTATTCAACATCATACTAAGAGAAGTTGATGTAATATTTTGGCCACTTTATTTAGATGAATGGAGTTAATAGATATCATCTACACCTTATGATAGCAGTTCTTGGGTGTCAGGACCCTCACAGGGTCCCATGATAAATCTGAGGGGTGATTTAGACAATTTGAATGATAAGTGAAAAAAATAATTTTTACCCTTTTTTCTTGTAAAATGCAGGGTACTATCACCTCTTTATGTCTCATAAATCCTACAAATTAAGTAATATGAGAAGCAAAATTTATTTGCTTGAACTAACTAATAACTCATTAAGTCCACAGTAAGGCTAAAACCTGTGGCAGACATTTCGCCACAACACTTTAAAGAAACAGTGTCTAACATTTTGGAGGATCTATTAGCTGAAATGGAATATAATATTCATATTTATGCTTTCATTAGTTTATGATCACCCAAAACTAATCCTGTTTTTGTTAGCTTAGAATGAGCCCTTCATATGTACGTAGGGAGCAGGTCCTCTTCATGGAGTCCGCCATGTTGCTCCACCATGTTTCTATAGTAGCCCAGAAAGGACAAACCAAACACTGACTCCAGAGAGAGCCTTTAGTGTTTTTACGTTATCTGAAGGTCACCGTAGTTCTCCGACAACGCTTGTGAAACTGTGGTAACCTGAGTCGCAGAGTCACGGTGGTACTACAACTTCCGTGTTTGTACCATGAGGCCATTGGGCCTAAAAATACTTTTTCCCATAGACTTACATTGGGAAGGAAAAATCTGTAAATCTGCGGATATTTTTTTTTGGTGAATCAACTTCCCAGTCCAGTATTAACACCTGAATAACCTAAAAGTTGTTAAATGCACTAATAGCCAAATCCAGAAATATTTCCCTTCCTCTGTTCATGGGAATGAGACCCAGACCGAGGCTCGAGCGAAGGCTGGGAGGTGGAGTTACAGGAAGTGCTACTGCACCTGCTCTATAGGCCCAATGGATGCAGATGATCGCTGGATAATATGAATAATGTTATACTCAGAAGTCAAGCTTATTTCTGCTTCATGCGCCACTGCAGAAATTTCATAGAAATGAACGGGGCTCTGCGTCACCAGCGCTGTATCCAGTTCTCTTTAAGACGGCTGTATTGTATTTGTGAAGGCTTATCAGAAAATGATGATTATAATTGATAATTACTATTATTATTTTTGTAAGTGGCATATAACATGCTTACATGGAATAAGTGCTCAGATCTTTTATTTAAGTAGCCTAAAATTAGCAATATTACAGTCCAGAAATAGGCTGCTCTCTTAAATCAAAACAAAGTACTAGGGCTGTCAAAGTTAATGTGATAATAACACATAAACGCAAATTCGTTTTAACAGCACTAACTTCTGAAATGCATTAACACAACTTGCAATTTTTAGGTTGTAGCGGCCTCAGTTAGAATGAAGATACAATGAAACTGAAAACCTAAAGAAACCACTGGTACCAGTCATGTCATCCTAGCTTGTTGTGAAGGACGTTAAATAACGCTCCAAACTTTTTGGCAAGGGAAACTATCATAGCCATTAATATGTGAATGTAAATGGGTTCTCTGGGTACCCACGAGTCTCCCCTTTACAGACATGCACACTTTATGATAATCACATGCAGTTTGGATCAAGTCATAGTCAAGTCAGCACACTGACACACTGACAGCTGTTGTTGCCTGTTGGGTTGCAGTTTGCCATGTTATGATTTCAGCATATCTTTTTATGCTTAATGCAGTACCTGTGAGGGTTTCTGGACAATACATGTCATTGTTTTGTATTGTTAATTGATTTCCAATAATAAATAGCATATTTGTCCACTACCACGTTGATAAGAGTATTAAATACTTGATAAATCTCCCTTTAAGATACATTTTGAACCAATGAAAAATGTGTAATTAATTTGCGATTAATTGTGATTAGCTATGAACAAAAATACAATTAAATGCAATTAAATATTTTAATTGACAGCCCTAATAAATATACTGTATAAAAGAAGGAAATGGTAGAAAACAATTTACATGTATTTTGTGTATGTAGGTCTACTGAAATCGCAAGGATCAAATAAAAAAACGTGAAGTACAGACGTAAACCAGAAGGCAGAGAGCGAGCTGTGAGGATTTTCACTACATTTGTTTGTCTTGTGTGTCAGTGTCTTAGCTTAGCATAAAGACTGGAAACAGAGGGAAACAGCTAGCCTAGCTCTGTTCAAAGGTAGTATTAAATACTCGACAAATCCCTTTAAGGTACATTTGGCTTGTGATTTTCAATCGATTGACACAATTTGACAGAATTTTGCAGAACATCCCATTTCATAATAATGGAAATAGTTGTCTCCACTATAGTAAAGTACGAGTACTTCAAAAGTATGATTAAAGTTGAGTGAACGCAGTTATACTTTCCAACACTCGCATGCACGAGGCGAGCATGTGTGCACATTGTTTCATCATCCTGACTGTAATGCAGATTTAGTCCCGAGGTTGTCGGTGTGTGATTTCATTGTTGTTGCACTGACTCTGGACCAGCAGGTGTTACAGTCGGACCAGCAGGCTGCTGCTGCGGCACAGACTCCTACAAGGCGGACTGACTTCACTACTTTACATACAGCAGGCAGGACGCCACGGATGAGGAGTGAAACCCGGCTCTCAGACTGAGATACGTTTGAAAGTCCGATGTCTTCTCCCGGAGCCTCCTCCAACCCTCTGAGCACTCTGGCGCCCAAAAGGAAAACCAAGAAGAAACACTTTGTGCAGCAGAAAGTGGAGGTTTTCCGAGCCAGTGACCCCGTGTTGAGCGTGCTGATGTGGGGAGTCAATCACTCGGTAGGTACGTGGGGCTGCTTACTGACAACATGTATGCGTTTATACACCGACCAGCCATAACATTATGACCACTGAGGTGAATAACACTGATAATCTCATTACAATGGCACCTGGCAGTGGGTGGGATATATTAGGCAGCATGTGAATATTTTCTCCTTGATGTGTTGGAAGCAGGAAAAAATGGGCAAGCGTAAGGATGTGAGTGACTTTGACAAGGGCCAAACTGTGATGGTTGGACGACCGGGTCAGAGCATCTCCAAAACTGCAGCTCTTGTGGGATGTTTCTGATCTGCAGTGATCAGGACCTACCAAAAGTGGTCCAAAGAAGGAAAACCAGTGAACCGGCGACAGGGTCGTAGGCAGCCGAGGCTCACTGATGCGAAAGCTGGCCCATGTTGTCCAATCCAATATAAGAGCTATTGTAGCTGAAACTGCTGCAGAAGTTAATGCTGGTTCTGATAGAAAGATGTCAGAACACACAGTGCATATGAGGTCAGGGTGCCGGTGCTGAGCCGTATCCACGGCGAAAAGCGCCTACAATGGTCATGTGAGCATCAGACCTGGACCACTGAGAAATGAAAGGTGGCCTGGTCTGATGACTCCCGTTTTCTTTTACATCATGTGGACGACCGGCTGCAAGAAGATGCACTATGGCAAGGAGGCAGTGTGCACACTGCAAATATTTTTCAAGAATAGTTTGAGGAGCACAGCGATGAATTTGAGGTGTTGACTTGGCCTCCAAATTCTCCAGATCCAAATCCAGTCGAGCATCTGCGGGATGTGCCGGACCTACTCAATATAAGGCAGGTGGTCATAATGTTATGGCCGATCACTGTACATGTGTGTGTGTGAATACCTGCTCATCAGCTGATGTGATCATGCGCAGATTAATGAGCTGAGCCAGGTGCCTGTACCTGTCATGCTGCTTCCAGACGACTTCAAAGCCTCCACCAAGATCAAAGTCAGCAACCACCTCTTCAACAAGTACTGTCCTCCTCTCAGCAGCAGCCTGCATCCGGCTTCCTCTCATTTACACACATTCATGTGGCTCCTGTGATTTATTTGCCTGTTTGTTTATCAGAAATTGCAGCCCCTCTTTAGAGAACAATAATGCTTTTCTACGCTAACAATAACTTAAACAATAACCAGCCAGAAAGATGAAAGAAATAATAATTTAGCGTATCTGGACTATGGTGTGTGCAGTTTGCAATACTGTCAAACTGTACACCGGGTTGGAAATGCATTTGTTTCAGAGGTTGTGTAACACCAGAACATTGTTAAGTTTCATGCAAACGAGACAGAAAGCAGCTAAATTGATGAAATCGTCAGAAAGTGCGATGGGGCTCACACAAGTGTTAGTTTTAAAACAACTGTTTCTGAAAGCTGTGCTATATACTGACTGCCTCGAGGTTTAGTCTCTTTACGGATTGAGCCTAAAAAACTTGAGTGGCTTTCAATAATCCTTTAATCCATCCAGGAATCCAGGTCATGTAAAGACTTATAAACAGAGGTGGAAGAACAATAAAATATGTTTTTTAAAGTTAAATAGT
Source organism: Pterois miles (assembly GCA_947000775.1). Lineage (NCBI taxonomy): Eukaryota > Metazoa > Chordata > Actinopteri > Perciformes > Scorpaenidae > Pterois > Pterois miles. The sequence continues at coordinate 4,585,219 of CAMQGK010000466.1, read as the reverse complement.
GCTCTTACCTTTTCATGTTGCTGGATGTGGAAAATACTGACCTGAAATAGCAGGACACTAAAGAGATTTAGATAGTTTAAATGTAATCAATAATTGTCAATTTGGGTGATTAAAAAAATAGCAGACTTGACACCAACTGTTCTATTACACACACGTGAGTGGTTACACTGTTGCCTCACAGCAAGAGGGTCGCAGGTTCGAATCCGGCTTGGGACTCTTCTGTGTGGAGTTTGCATGTTCTCCTCATGTAAGCGTGGGTTTTCTCCGGGTGCTCCGGCTTCCTCCCACAGTCCAAAGACAGGCAATTTAGGTTAATTGATGACTCGAAATTGCTTGTAGGTGTGAATGTGAGTGTGAGTGGTTGCCTGTTTTTATGTGCCCTGTAATGGACTGGGGACCTGTCCAGGGTGAACCCCGCCTTCGCCCAATGCCAGCTGGGATCAGCTCCAGCCCCCCGTGACCCCTAGCAGGATAAGCGGTTGACGATGGATGGATGCCTAGTTTGACTGTTTTATTGGAGTTTGCGAGTGATTGACAGCTGCCTCATTAAATGAACAGCCAATAGGAACACTCTCACTGAAATCACTTGTGATTGACCAAAGTCTCCCGTCAAAGGCTAGATTTTTTATAACCCTGAAAACAGCCATGACGAGGTGCAGAAGGCTCATTTTCTCTCAGAACACTTGAATTACAAGATGATAGATAGAGAGATCGATAGATAGATACTTTATTCATCCAGAAGGAAATTCAGGTGTCCAGCAGCTCACATAATGAAGGCATATTACAGTAATGCACCAGAAATATAAAGTAAAAGGGTAAAAATAGCAGTACTGAAGTACCACTACAAACATAAGTAGTTACCACAACAAAAGCACTGGATCTGAATTAACAACAGCAAAAGGCACAGAGGTCCATGAGACAACCACAGGCCCACACTTAAAACAAATGGTACAATACTGTATACAGTACAGTCTCTGCTCTCACAGTATGTAAACAGGTCAATAAATAAGTAACAGATTGAATGGATAAAAGATTCACATTCAACAGGAGGGAAATAAATGTACTGGAAATTGAAGTATTAGCTTGAAACATAACACATTAAACATACTGCTTAAAAATAAAAGTACTGGCAGGTGTGCAGCTAAGTCCTGGGTAACAGGATCTGAGCTGTTAACAGTGGAATAAAAACACACAATAGACAGATATGTAATATAACAAGGTACGGCCATACATTTGTTAATCTGCAAAGAGGTCAAAAGTGTTGCAAACACTGACTATAGCCATGTATAATATATTTTTGCTGTAAGAAAAGATATAGGGGTATGCATCTTTTTCATATTTATTTAATGAAGCATTGGTAGCTTCTGTGTAGCTCAGATTGCATTGCTCTTATGTTATGTGTTTGTTTCTCAGGGAGAATCTTCCAGGACAGTTCAAATTCAAAGACTACTGTCCGCAGGTGTTCAGAAACCTGCGAGAGCGCTTCGGAATCGAGGACCAAGATTACCAGGTAGAAATCAACATTTGATTGTGCAAACAAAAAGAACAGAAAAAAAGATAACTCCCGTAACAAGCTGAAACACAGAAACACAGGGCGTCCAATGTTTTTCAGCGTTTTTTTCCTTTTTCGTAAAAACCAGACATTTTTCTGCATGTGTTGAGGTGCTCCCTTCTAGATTTGCATTTCTTTGTGTGATATTTGCATGTGCCAGGTGGCAGGCAGAGTCATCATCTGCTCTGCTCAGCACACATTTGCTTAGCACACAATTACTGTGTGAGGCATGCTGTATGTGCACTTCTACAGCAGTGGTGCAGCAAACGCTTTTTGTGTTCTAGCACGACAACGCTAACACAACTATGCCTTATATTTCAAAGTGTCCCGTCTGTAATTGTGTTTCAGTGAATACAGATTTAAAACAGGACATACACAGGGTGTAATGGATTGTGTTGCACAGCTGATGTCGCATGTCCACTGCTCAGTGATGCCGTCCTCTCTCTTACCAACAGGTGTCTCTGGCTCGCAGTCCGCCACTAAAAGACGAGGAGGGCCAGCGCGTGGAGCTGCTGCTGACATCGTATGACCGCACTTTGGTAGTAAAAGAAATCTCCAGTGAGGAGGTGGAGGAAATGCACAACATCCTCTCTGAGTATCACCAGGTAGGACTAACACAGAGTGGGAAGCTCACGTGTGGTAACAGATTTAAATGTCCCTCCACAGTGAGCAAAACAGATTTAAATGTCCCTCCACAGAGAGCAAAACATCTTAGATAATCTGTTTTCTTGTTTGTGATTAACCACGCTCAGCAAAATCTGAGGATACATTTCATTCATCACATATTGTCCACTCGTTTTGTCCTGCATCCTTTGTATACCAGGAGAAAATGTGCTCTTTCTGTGATAACCCTGGTTGCCATGGCAAAGGCTTTACAACATCACAGCTAAAGGACGAGTGTTTGAATTTCAAATAGAGAGTTTTTCTTCTGCACGTAATGATATACGACCAGAGCTGTTGTTTTTACATTTCAATTTGAATTCATAAAGATATTTAATATAAAGCAAACACAGTCATGACTGTTTCTATTTCTACTGACATTTGTAAAGAGCAGACTGATGTGCGAGATGCACTCTAAAACATTTAACTAAACAGTGAATAACATTCGACTTTTGTATTTGTTTTGTCCTGTCAGACCTTTTTCACAGCATCTCACAGACACTTTGTGAGAAAAAGCATATTAACATTAATAATGGCTCAGTTCTATTCAGTGTCTTAGTAAGTGGCCGTGACACTGTCACAGTGAGCCAGCGTGAACAATACCTGGATCCTCCAACTGAGGCGGCTAAATAGAAATAAGCCATCATTGCATTTCCTACGGGGACATGTTAAAATATCTTCTGTGAAAATGATCTATAGCCAAGTAAAACTGTTTGAAGACAAACCTCATTCCATAACAACAATCATTGTCATAATTTTAGGGTTGACTCGATTGCTTCAAAGCTTTGACCGTTGCCATGGTATTCAACCTCCAAATCGGTATTCGAATGCTTCGTCTTTTTAGTCTTTTAAATTTTTTATATGAATATGTAAAATAATGTATAAATCTCAAAATACCCTATGAAATAAGGAATAATCCCACAGTATTCATATTCAACATTAACTATTAACATCAGCTATTTTATGTTAATCAACATAGTTATTCTCAGACAGCTATTGCTGCTTGTTGTGTGTAGAGGTGCGTGAGTGCACAGAAGTGCGTCAGCGGCAAACAAGGGATATTGAGACACAATAACATGTCAGCTTGCTGCACTGCGCTGCTCTGTGAAGCTTTGAATACCTTCGAATATTTCTCACCAAAGCTTTGAAGCCCAAAAAATGGTATATGGGACAGCCATACATAATTTAAGATCTGCTAATTAGCTTTTTCCAGAACCTTGAACTGCATCTCATGATCTTCATCAGTAGATGATATTTGCTCAGAGTAAGGAAATCCCTGATGAAGGCTGTGAAATGTGGTCAAAAGCTCCAGAAAAATATAGTAAGTGAGCATTAAAGGTGGCGTCTTGTATAGAAAACAAAAGATAGGTTTGCATTCGGTGTTACTCACCGAAACATGTTGATTATGCTTGATGTCTAGTGCTAAAACAGGCTAAGTCATTTTAAATGGAAGCCAGCAGCATGAAGCTACAAACTGAAGCCTGATGACGAATACAAATGTACAAATCAAAACTGAGCTGGTCTCAACTTTTTTCAATGCTGTTGTTTCACCTGTTCTGTTCCGTTCTTAAAAAAAATGCAGCCAGTTCCCAGTGCTATGAATTGCCAAGACTACGTCACCAAGTGCACCTCAACTTTCCAACACTGTAGCTGGCCACACTTGGCTGTTTTGTTGCTTTTGTCACTTGTAGTGTGAACATAGCATTACAAATGGGTTTAATGCATTTTTGTCCGCATAAAACATTTGAAAAGCAGATTAAAACCAGCATTACTGCCATACTGTACATGTCATTCATTGTCCATTCACTGCTGTTCCCTTCTAGCATATTGTCACCTGCCACGGCAGTACGCTGCTCCCTCAGTTCCTGGCCATGTACAGGGTGACTGTAGAGAGCGAGGACACCTACCTGTTAGTTATGAGGAACATGTTCAGCCACAGACTGCACGTACACAGGAAGTATGACCTCAAGGTAAATCCTGCAGGAGGTGTGTGACGATTCAGAGACTGGAATCAGCACAGACAACTTACTGTTAATGGGACACCGGCAGTCTGGTCTGTCTGTAGTATGTCAGCTTATTTTGCCACCAGGCTGTTGGGTTCATGGCTATTCATGTCTCATGTATGATGACACTGACTCTCAGGCACTTGTGATTGTAGCAGTTGTTTTGTCAAGTAATGTGTGACTATGGTTTCTACCTGTTAGTGACTGTTTGGGCTCTTTTCTTTCCTCAGGGGTCTCGGGTGTCTCGTGTAGCAAGTTTTAAAGAGAAGGTGAGATCAAATGAAGGTGAAGTTTGTAACAAACTCCAGTTAAACTGTACTTTCTGTCATCTTACAGATGTGTGGATTATTAGCAATTTAGTGAAGGGATGCAGTCAGATTTGTCTTCCCTAACAAGCAAGCATGAGTGTTGTCTGCTAGAGTTTAAAAGACAGTCTGTCAATATGGATGCTGCAAATAGGGAAAAACGTAATGTACTATTCACTCATCAGCTTGTTCTTTTTGATGTTATTTGACAAAAACTCATTGAAAGGATGATGGATTAGATCCTGCCAGGGTTCCCTTTAATTATATGGTCAGATATTGTATAAAACCAGACCATTTAAGTAAAAGTAGAAATATTGTAGTCTAAAATACTTGAGTAAAAAGTGCTAAATTCAAAATGTCACAATGTTTTATTATTATAGAACATTATTCTGTTTTTATCACTAACAAATACATGTAAGAGCATTTTAACATCAATGTGGAGCCACTTCTGGATGCTTTTTGTGATAAACTGTGTCAAACAGGGTATGGACTCAAAAGCACGACACAGAATCAAAAACATGAGGAGACTATCACTAGAAAAGGACGCAAGGACGCTTGCACTCAGGAGTTACAAAGACGAACTGGCACAGAAGGAAGGGGAGACACATTATATACTAGAGAAGGGCAGTGACTAACTATGGACAGGTGGACACAGTCAGGGGCGGGGAGACAATCAGACACAGGTGGAGGTGGATGGAAAGTAGGTCAGGGGATGTCAATCATTCAAGACGCGGGAGAACACGAGGGCAGGAAGTGAAGTGCTCTGAAACGAGAGGGAGAGTTAGACTACAAAATAAAACAGGAAGTACACAAATAACTGAAAAGACAATGAAAGACATGACCTAGGGCTTTATGGGCATGACACTTTTGATATTACTGGGTAGAAGAATAACCTAGTATAGTACTGTATCATATCATATAAGCATATTATATGTTTTTATGTAAAAACTAACTAGTAACTAGTTACTGTCAAATAAAAAATGTAGTGGTGTAAAAAGTACAATATTTACCTCTGAGATGTAGTGGCGTAGAAGTAAAATGTATGGTAGCATAAAATGGGGAGACAGTAAAGTATAAGCATCTCCAATTTGTACTTAAGTACAATACTTGAGTACGTGTGCTGCATAAAACAATGGGAAAGAATGTAAAAGACAAAAGTTTGGCAGAGCTACTGTATATGGCTTGACTTGCTAAAGAAAAAAAACTAAAAGATTCCGTATTATTTATACTACTGAAATGATTTTCTGGTTTAACATGTTTAAAGGGGAACTCCGGGGATGTAGTACTGCACTCCCATAAAATTGCTGTATCCTATATTTCCCATAATGTAGTTCCTCCTCATACATCATCATGTTTTCACAGGCAGATGGATATTTCTCCTGAAGAGTAAACTGACTGTGTCTTGTAAAATTGCTGGTATGCCCCTTGAGTAACCCCAATTTTCTAACAAAAATTAGGATCATTAAGACCTTGGTAAGTGAAAGACTTATAGTCAGATCTTAAGTACATTGAGAAAAATCAAATGAAATCAATAACTCTTTTGTTGCATGAATTGGCTGCAGCTGTGCCCTCTCCAGCAACAGAGACATTTACTCTTTGAAATGGGCAGAGTGTGAAATCACATTTCCTATATTGCATCTAATTATAGCTTCTGACAAATGTGATTAGATTTTTAAAAATGTTTTCACAGAAAAATCACTTAGCAATAGACTTTAAATAAAGCCAGAGCCCCTCTGTTTGGCCTGACCTCCATTAAAAAAGACTGAAAAAATGGCTGGTTGAATGGATGGAGAAACATTTGATCTTTCCAACGGCATTGATCCTGAAAACAATATTTGGGGTAATATTATTTTACTTTTACGTCTCTGGAAATAGCATGGCTGGTGAATATTGGGATCTCTAAGCAAACTTTACTTCCTTTCAGAGGCTGTAGCACGCTAAACTTTGGAGAGGAAAATCTGGCATGGTGATATTCAAAGGGGTCCCTTGACCTCTGACCTCAAGATATGTGAATGAAAATGGGTTCTATGGGTATGCATGAGTCTCCCCTTTACAGACATGCCCACTTTATGATAATCACATGCAGCTTTATGAATACAGTATAAATGTGTTATTTTCACCTATTCTAAAATGGTGTATCCTTAGACAGTCTAAATTGGGTATCACTGTATTCATGTGTGACGAAGTTAGTCCCCATAGCAGCCATTTCATTGTAGTGAGACCATTTTTTGAAATGTACTGTAAATGACCTGTGGTGACCTCAAGGGTAGTCATAGCCTCATGAAACTGTACAGCCACAAACTAGAGACCTGGAGCATTCAGAGGATGGATGGCTTTCCTAGCTAGATTGACGATGAGGGGGTTTCTGAGCAGTTTCCTGAGCAGTAATGCTTACTGTGTAATTGCTGAAAAATGCAATTGCAAAGTTTTTGAAACTAAATCAGAGCATGTCTTTTTTAGTGGTGTTAATTTGGTATTTTGGAAGGATTATTTAGCATTTTTTATCAATTCTTGTGTGGTTAAAAAAAGGGTAGCTTGAGCACCAAATTTGCGTAACAAATCAAATCAAAAATTGCTGCAACAACTTATGAGACATAATAGACCATATGAATGACCAACATATACTTCTATTGTAATGCTCTCAGCTCACTTTCACAATTTATTTCATCATGTTTGAGCGGAAAAGGCTACAGTACAATTTACAGTTGATGATTTTTACTCCATATCCAGGTGAAGGAGCTGCCCACTTATAAAGACGTAGACTTCAGGAATAGCATGCAAAAAGTCTATGTGAGTGACGAGGAGAAGGAGAAGATCATGGACAAGCTGAACAGAGATATTGAGGTAAGAAAACAGTGTTGAGGAAGCATGCTGCTGTTTTCTCTGACATAATTTGTGCATTGTCTTCGCACTGCAGTTTCTGGTGCGTATGAGGATCATGGACTACAGTTTACTGCTGGGCATCCATGATGTCGAGCGAGCCGAGAGGGAGGAGGAGGAGGAGGAGGAAATGGAGTCGTCCTATGAAGAGGAAGAGGAGGATGAAAACAGCTTGGCTCCCGCTCAAGACTCCACCTCACCTGAGGGTATCGGAGGCTACATGAACTCCTTTAAACCCATGGGTCCTGGCGAGTTCGACCCTTATGTGGATGTGTATGCAATTCAGAGCGCTGTAGGTGAGTAGTTACAACTGAGACATCTCTGGTGAATTAAAGTAGGTTATAGTGTGCTATGTATTATAATACATCTCATGCTGGGATACAGCAGGTAAGATGGTATGTGCACATCACTCACCAAATGCTGTGAATCACTCCCATGTAGGTGCACCCCAGAGGGAGGTGTATTTTATGGGCCTGATTGACGTGCTGACGCAGTACGACACCAAGAAGAAAGCTGCTCACGCAGCCAAGGCTGTCAAACACGGGGTGAGACACCAGCGTTCTTTAAAGGGACTGGTTGGCATATGCGGTCTTTGCATCTCTATCCTGTGAAGTGTAAAGGGTTGCTTTCATTTCCCATTCAGTTATCTTTAAATCAACTGTGTGTGTGTGTGTGTGTGTGTGTGTGTGTGTGTGTGTGTGTGTGTGTGTGAATGTGTGTGTTTTTGCAGGCAGGAGCAGAAATCTCAACCGTTCATCCAGAGCAGTACGCTAAACGTTTCTGGGAGTTCATCACTAAGATCTTTGCCTAGTCCAGGCTCCCATCATCATTTAAAAAGGACCTATTATGCTTTTGTTTTTTTCCCCTTTCCTTCAGTGTGTTAAATAGTTTATTGTGCATGTAAAAGATCTGCAAAGTTACAAATCCCTAAGTCCACACCAAACGAAGTTACTCTCCCACAGAAACACTGCTCCTGAACTGCCTGAAACACTTTGAATAAAGTCCCGCCTTTTCTTCCGTAACGGGGTGATGTCACCAGGTAGCACATTTTGCCAAGCAGCTAATATGGCACGCCCTCAAATGAAGTTAGTTAGAGCAGAGCTTGAGTGGAGTCCGAAGAGTTCGGTTCGGTACCAATCACAATGGAGTGGGCCTTTTGAACATTAAAGCATGTAAACATGGTCTTGTAGAAATCCAAAATATGAGTATGAACCTGAAAATTAACATAATAGGTCCTCTTTAATACATGAGGATTCTCACTATGCAATATTATGTAATCTCAAATCAACAGCAAGAAGCACTGAAAATGTGCTGTTAATTTCTAAATGATATGCATGTGTTTTTTGAGCATTTAACCCAGAATTTATCATTCTGTGCTGTAAGATGGGCTGTGCATTTATTTTGAATGAACTGGAATTTGCAGACAGGAGAAAAAGTCTTCTTGGCAACTCCTCGTTGTTAATGGGTGTTCTTTTGTTTTCAGTTTTGGCGATACTCCACCCCCGAACACAGTGGGAGGTGGAGATGATGAAGAAAACACATTTTCTCAGCACATTCAGTTTGGTACAAGTCTCTCTTGCTGCTGCTTGGGAGAAATATGCATGTTTGGCTCTTGAATATTAATTTATGGCTCCCTCTTTTCCACCAGTGACAACACTTGACAGCACAAAAATAATGTGGGCAAATCTACAGCAGGGTCTCGATTAGGAACGATACAATGTTCATCTGCTTGTCAGCAGCAATGTGTGATTCAAGCTGTTAAGAAAGACTGATGTTATCTTACACGAAATGTTGCCAAATGCAGATTTTAAATAAATGGCACCAAAATAACAATGTGAATGAGTACCAGCTGTTAAATAAGGACAGCTTCCACGCCCACTGGGCACATATTTTAGAATGAAAATGTAATGCTATTAAACAATATATAGCATGTAAGTATTACATGTAAATCCACTGGAAATGTTGTTTATCATTGAATGTATTATCAATTATGTTTATGTGCTATTAAAACCCACCACAACACCAGAGTGGCAATTTCACAACAGTTTCACTTCTTTGTTGTCCTGATCAGTAAAGAAAAATGTACATTCGCCATTATCTGTAGATAAATTTGTTAAAATGTAATTCAATTACAATTTACTAGTACAAATAATATGATGTTTGTGTTTTGAAAGCCTGATGCTGAAAAGGTTTACATGCGCATCTCGAGCGCCCGTCTCAGCTCAGTGTTCAGTATTTATAGAGCTACAGCTACAGTACAATGCTTCGGGAAGCTACAGACGCTTGCATCATCTGAACGGCACAAATTATTAAAGTGTAAATTCATCAAAGAGCTTTTATGTCAAATGGTGTAGCTTGGATCCAGCCTCATGTTGTATCCCTTATTTGACCTGAATGCAAGTTAAAGCAAGTTGTGATTTGGTGCAGTACATGTGTTCCTCTGAAATGTATTCTCAGTGGCAAAGCATTCATTTTTGTCCTTATTTTGTCCCTCTCCCCCGTCCCAGTCCTCCTGGCACACATTTATGAATCTCCTTCTGAGATTATCAGGAGGATTTCACTTTTAATAGCTGAGTCAGACGAGGGATTCTGGGAGTAACTTTAAAATAAGTCCAAAATGCCTTTTATTAGTTTATATTGTATGAAACAGATCCTTGTAATGTTGGTCGCTGATGTATTTACCGTTTATCACATTGGTCTGTCAACTCTAACTTTACTGTGGTCCTGGCCCCTTTTACTGCAGCGACCTATCAAAATGTGTACCAGTGGCTTTGACACAATTCTGTCTAGTCTTCTAGTATAGCTAACAGCTATTTGATAAATGTAGGTGTCTTGCATCAACCTGAATGGATTTATTTTACAACAATGACCCACTAGCTGTACATTATCCCACTTATTACACGGCTCCTTACTAAAGAAATCAATAATTTGACACAAAAGCAGTCCACCAGGGTCCGGCATCAGAACTTTGCCCGTAGCAACAGTCTGCTATAAAGAAATCAGAAAACATCAGAAACCACCTCCACGCTTGTTTGTAGCCTCAGATGTCAGAGCCATGTGGAGGCAATCCCGGCCCAGACTTTCAGTGTCCTACATAGCACCTTTAACAAAAGTGATCAATATTATGTGTATCTGCCCTCCAAAATTTAATGGGTTCTCCCCGTTCTACACCCTTCCAAGAAGTTTCATGAAAATCTAGGCTGTAATTTTTCTGTAAACCTGCTGACAAACAGACAAATAAACCAAACCCAAAACATGACCTCCTTGGCGGAGGTAACAAGGTTATTAGGAACAACCTTGCTTTTCTGTGTATATTTCCGTACCTTTTGGTACTTTGAGTGCTGCAAACGAAATGCAATTGACATGTCTGTCTCGAAACACAGCTAGCATTTCAGGTAAAAAGAAAAAGGTTTATCGTGTATTGGGTGAACTGTTCCTTTAAGATGTATCCCACCCTTATATTTGTAGATATTTCAATATAGTTCCTGAACACCAACATCTGTAAATCTCATCAATCTGTAAACATCCTCATAATGTGACTTTTGTCTCTATATGAAAATCACTGTGAATCCATGAAACTGAAACCGTCTCAGCCGTGGTGTTACGGAATAAAAATCAGTCCATGACATCGACCTAGAAAGAAGTAGGTCAAAGCCAGTAGGCGCCTTTAACGAGAACTGGTTTGATGCAGAAGATCTCACATTAAAATGAAATGTCGAGTGTTAAGCGATCGCCGCTGGCTGCTCTGGATCCACCTGTCCAGAAAACCGCTCAACATGAACCTTCTGCCCACCGGCATATATGTGATGCAACTCTGCTGCATGTTGTCCCTGCCTACCAAAGCCCTCATTAACGGCTGATGTTAATAATAAATAAATAATAAAATAATTCGCCTTTTTGAAAAAAAAAAAAAAAAAAAAAAAAAAAGGTCTGAGCCCAGACACAGAGAAACACACACAACTCTGTACAAACCACCACAGCTTGGGCAGTAGCCTTAGTGTATTGATAATGAATGCTCTATGAGTCATTGCATGAGTAAAAAAATACAAATGGAGAGAGATGCTTACATCACAGACATTAGATTAACACAAAAATACATACAGTACTGCAGGAGGGTTGTTTTTTATGCCTTTTTTAACATATTAAATTGGGCAACATTCCTCTATTACATTTTCATCCACTTACAAATATAATCATTCAAAGGCCCAGTTTTATAGATCAGACCCTTTGCAGATCTATTAAACCATACTTTCTATTAGTCACAGCAGGAATAATATTAGTTGATTAAAAAATAAAAACGCCCTGACGGTCCACCAAAACTGTATCGTCTCAAAAAACATCTTGAAATAATGAAATCAAACCATCTGTTTTTGTATACATTCAATCAAAATCAAGGCATTTACACATTGTCTAGTATTACACTCGCCTTGATGATGAGCTGCTGCTGCTGGAGTCATAATGCACGCGTCATGTACCGTGTTCATGTCACACACAGTGATACAAACAACAAAACATAGAAATCTCAGTCTTGGATGTCAGGGGTGGTTGTCAAAGGAAAACCAAACCAAGATGCTGTACAGGAAATTTCTGAACAGCTACCCTTTGAGTTTTATACACAGAACCGACTGTACAAATCATACAATAACAAAGCACTTTTAAATTTTTAGAATTATAATATTTTTATCAATGCATTTCTATACAGTTATTTTGATTATCTTTAAAGCGGCCTCTCTCTCTTTTTTTTTTTTTTTTTTAGCCACTATAAAGTATTTTTTTTTATTTTTTACACAACACTGTTTATGCACTTGAACGACCGGCTGTGTTGAACATAACACAGTATAATATGCACTCTGGATTTAAAAGTGACATTCGTTGTCATTAAAGTTTGGATGAGATTAGCGTTAACGTCTGTCTATGAAATCGTAAACTTATTGCAGTTCTTCACTTCTGGGCCCCCAGATGCTCAGATAAGCTGTTTGAGGCCAAAGGCAAATTCCCATTCTTAAGTGAGTGGAGAATTACGTTGAATATCGACTGCATGGTGAAATATGAATCATACCAACCGGTACACAGTGCAATACATTCCTACTGAATCCCAACACAGAGGCATCTGGATGTAATGTCATGTTATTTTATCTTAACGTAGAAATCTCTTTTTGATTTGGTTAAATCATTCTAGCAGACTGAATGTTATTACCAGTGTGTTTTCATCCCTGAAACACACACCCTTTAAAACCTCAGGGAGTGCAACATCTGGCAACATCAGTCCTGTGTAAAGGTACAGGACAGTATGAGGGCAAAGCTACACACACACACACACACACACACACACACACACACACACACACACACACACACACACACACACACACACACACACACACACACACACCTTTTACCACACCACATCTCGATTATGACACTGCTCTCCTAGAGGTGCTGTAGCTCAAGCTGGTGCCGCCGCTCTTGTGCGAGATCTTGAGTGTAGTGGCAACTGTCAGGCTCGGCGTCATGGCAACAGGGAAGCTGGGTGTGGCGGCCGCTGCAAAGCCAACTGTCGTGGCGACAGAGAAGGAGGATGGCGGATCATTTGGGCAACCATGCTGGAGTAAGATGTCGACACACTCCTGGCTGCCGGCGTTGCGAGCCAGAACCAGAGCCGTCTGCCCCTGAGCGTCCCGGTGCCGAACATCACAGCCATACTGAAGATAAATAAATGAATTAGATTATGTAATACTCAACATTTTAAGAATGTTTTTATCATTGAAATTCAACTTCAACCTGACAGGCCTGTCTTAAATTATCCACAAACTCTGTGGGCTTTAATGCCTTTCACACTTATAGATCACCTTGAGTGGTCTGCTGAGTCATCTGTCTTAAAGCTTTTTGTTTTGTGCTGATGGGAATTACTTAGAGGTTCTTGAAGGGTAACATTTATTATCTTGCCAGTTTTGCATAACTCTACATGATATTTCACACTAAGAAGAAATCATTTCACACCTTGTCGATACTGTACTCCTAAGCATTGCACTTCTTTGGTGAGATGAATATGACCATCCACACTTTTACTGATTCCTATAACAGAGAAGGAGGGAAACGCACCCAAAGAAGAAGCTGCGTCATCACCACATCAGCCTGCTGACAGGCAGCGTGCAGGGCAGAGCCGGGCAGCCGCAGCGCTAAGAGCGACCTGCAGGAGAGCGCTAGGCTGAGAGGGGCATTAATGTCCTCCTTAGTGCAGTGGGCCAAAAGGAGCAGCAGCTTGGGGAGGTTGTGCTCCATCACTGCCAGGAGAAGACGGCCAGACAGTGTGATGTCTGGGCCCTCGCCAGGAGTGGGAGGGGGCAGTGGCGCCACAAACAGTTTCTGCTCATATTTGGCCCTGATCCACGACTCCCGTTCCTCTCTGAACAAGCAAAAGAAAGCAAAGAGAAATGATGAATATGCAATGAGATACATTTCCAACTTCTTGTGTTTCCCCTGTTAAAGAATGACAACTGAACAATTTATTTCTACTGGAACTTAACAAACATACGTAACATGGAGAATGGAACCTGCCAAAATCAAAAATAAATACATAAATGACAATAAATGAATAAACATGCCGTTAAATTAACAAAAAATAATATCAAATATAAATGTAGGCATTAATTAATTGATGAAATGTGAGAGAAATTGATATTTATTTTAATGTGCTTCTTTATCTTTGTATTACTTACCCTGTCTATCAACTGTTCTACTTAATTTCTCCTTTTATTTATTAATTTATGTAGTTATTTTTGCATTTATTTATTTATTTATTTATGCATTGACTATAAGCTGCTTATAAGCATATACTCTGTCTATGCACTCTGACTCCATGACACACATTTGAATTACAGTCAGCTCGTTTGCATAACACGGCATAAAAGCATAAAAGAAATGTAATAGGAAATGTATAAATAAATGTATAAAGACAAGAATAAAGAAATAATACCTTTCGTGAAATAAATGATGAAATAAATACAAAAATCTACAATAAATCAAAAACAAATGCAAAAATAAATAAATACACTTAAATTTAAATTAAACAAATCATTAAAAGGGGGAATGAAGCAGAAGAGAAGATAAACAGGTGAAATAAAAAATATTGAATATAAATAAATAAAACAGAAATTTTAATTTGTCACATTTTATCAATTAATTACTGTCTGTTTATTTTAAATATTTTAGTATATTATCTATCTATCTATCTATCTATCTATCTATCTATCTATCTATTTATTCATTCATTTATTTATTTATTTATTTATTTATTTTTAATCATGGCGTCTCGTCATGACACATCAGGTATGCAGCTCATACCTGCAAACTGTAAAACACTGAGCTCAGATCAGTGTTGATCACATCAATAATATCACATCTGGTAACATTATGGTCTTTACCGTGAAGCATCCGGCGCCGGTTTACGGCTGCCCAGCGTGCGCGCCTCCCATATGCTGTTGACCATGTGGTTGCCGATGGCGCTGAGAACCAGCGTGAGCTCACGAGGCAGATCGTCAAGATCCAGCGAGCGAACGCGTGACAGGTGAGTCCCCAAGTTCCTGTGGATCCCCGAGCACTCGATGCATATGAGAGCGCCCAAGTTCAGACTGGCCCAGGTTGGATCTTGAAGAAGGAGGGTACAAACAACAAATCAGGCTCAACTGGACTATGTGCATAATATGGTCGACAGATTTCTACCATTTGAGTTTGCTGCGTGGCATTTAGATGTGCCAGTTTGGCCGAGTCACGCCATGAAAGTGACTGAAGTTGTGTGAAATCCCATTTGGAAAGGTTTTAAAGCAGGGCTGTTTAATCTGAGGCCAATGTGCCAAACATTGTATTCCTCTGAAACGTTAAAGCCCTAAGGTGCTCCAACATGCACAGAACCTTTGGCATTTGATCTATTTTTTTTAGCCATATCTAAGACACTGCTTTTAATTATAGGGCATATTAATGACGTCTGCTTATATTTCTAAAAGCTAAGTCTCATCATTAGTATATAGTATAAGTCCCATCCTAAGTGGTTTATTTACTTTGCAATTAACATTGATGCAGTTTTTTAAGCAGATATTTTCCTAATGGAAGTAAAAAATTCAAGACCTGGATGACAACATGTTTGAGATTCAGTGAAGCATTTAGGTAATAGTTTAATGAGGTCTCATCCTCCACACCCCACAATAAAAATAGCTTTGCTTTTTTGATTTTCTTATGTTGCATAAAGGGACTACAAGGCATTTTGTTGTGCAACCCTGTGTTGTATAATGACCTTGAACCTTAAATGAACAAAGTCAACAAGTTTAAACATTTTCACAATATGAAAACAAGAATATTGAAAAATAGTGCCATTTTTTCCTCAGCATATACAAAAATCAGAAGACACAGACAGTCATGTTTCCATCACTTTAGAGGACATTATATTGACTTACATTCATTTCCTGGATAGTAACCCTAACCATAAACGCTACGTGCCATATCCTAATGCTTACCCTAAGCTAAAAGTCTTCACCACCAAAGTTAATGATTTACGTTATGGGGACTTGTATCTTGTCCCCAAAAGGAAGGCAAGTCCCCACAGTGTGAGTATAAAAAAAGATTGTCTGAGTGATGGTGCATGAACAGTTAATCTGTGATTCTCTTACAGTTTTAGTGTTTATTGCATGTAAACTCCACAGTTATTCCATGTTGTCATTTGTCTTTCAGTTATATTTTGTGATTTTACAACATCTGAACTAATAACAAGCAAATGCATTTTAAAATAGAGAATGTTAAATGTAAATATGTAGTCCAAAGGTAGTCTTCTTTAGACAGATGTGGAAAGCTCCTTTTAGATGTTTCTGAATCACATGTAATGTACCAAAACCAGACATAGATACTACCCGAGAAAAGCTGCAACTAACGATTGCTTTCATAGTAGATTAACCTGTCGATTAATGTCTTGATTAATCGAGTAGTTGTTTGGTTGATAAAATATCAGAAAATGGTGAAAAATGTCGATCAGTTTTTCCCAAAGCCCCAGATGATGTCCTCAAATTTTGTCCACAACTCAAAATATTCAGTTTACTGTCACAGAGAAGTAAAAAAAAAAAAACAGAAAATATTCACAGTTAAGAAGCTGGAATCACAGATTTTTTACTTTTTTTTTCTTATAAAATCATACAAACTTAATCGCTAATCAAAATACTTGGTGATTAATTTAATAGTTGACAACTAATTGGTTAATTGTTACATCTCTAAACGTGTGTCACTAACTTGGAGCATCACAGTCAACACAGAAGTTGTTGCCCTTTGCATTGCGGATCGCCTGCAGAACCACCGCTTCACTCTGGCTGTTCTTGCGAGCCTGTGGAAAACACACAGTGGATGGTTAAAATGAGAGCAACACCATGTGAGCTCTGATAACTGCTCTCATTACTAATAACCATGATTATAAGACAGAACACAGTGGTAGATGGCTATAATCACTATTATAGCCATTTAAAGCCGTAAAATTATTGGTTTCAGCCTCCTAGGACATACAATTCTCATAACACTTAGAAAGAAATGCATCATGGTATTAAAGTAATTATTCAGAATCGTAATGGCAGTTATCATTTTTGGAGATGATTGAACTAACTCCACATCAGGACGTACAACCCCACCCAAGAACAGGAACCAGCACAGCCCATTAGTGGACAGGACTGTTAGTTTTAGCCACATCCACTTGTGGAGACAGGGTGGGTTTTGGTAATGGCCAATCACATTTAGCTGCCCTCATCCTTTTAAAAGCAGCAGCAGTAACAGTGTCCTAGGCCAGCTTCTCCTGAGAGAAAGCTGTTCTCATCCAGGAGTCCCAGGGTACAAGCACACAGCACACAAAATGATTATACAGCCCTCCAAATCTACTTCCAAGGGCACATAATGTCACTTTTAAATTTGAATTTACATTTCATGTAGTATAATAAATGTGTGGAGCAGCTGAGCACTTATATTCTATGTGTGTCTCTGCCAACAAAAGCCTAAAGAAATGTTTTGTAGACTGAGCTGATCTGAGCAGATGGAAATATAGACACTATTTCATGCCAATATGGGCACAAGTATCGTGCTATAGCACCTGATTTGCATAAATACAACCTCGAGTGTACGACTCTGCCCTCTTTGATGCAAGCAGGAACACTTGAGGCCACATCATACTAATAAAAGGTGCATCTTATGCCGTACCAAAATGGCACTGCAGCTGCATTTGTGCCTCTGCATGAAACATGAAACTGTTCTTAATATATCAGCCCAGTCGCACAGCAGTTAGTGAAATAGTCACTAAATTTAATGTATTGACAAATCTCTATTCTATGCAATCTACGTAATTGTGTATGACAGAGTATTAAGGCCACATTGAGGAAAAAAAATCATATTTTGAGAATAAAGTCATAACTTTATGAGAAAAAAAAGAGTCAGTTTCCTCCAGGTCCGTGTGGTTCTTCCTTCTGAATAAACACAGTTTCTTGCACAATCTCTTCAAGGTCCTGATACTTAGGATAATGTGGTGCTGATGTGCCAAAAGATTGTTTTGGTATTTGTGAAACCTAAACTAAAGTATAACTTCACAAGATGTTCCACGTTCCACATTTTCAAATAGGTGGCAGGCTGCTCTATTTCCCCTCTAAAATAACACGGAAATCTTGTGACTTTATTCTTGTAATATTCTGACTTTTTTTCTCATAAAGTTCCGACTTTATTCTCGTAATATTATGAGTTTATTCCCGAAATCTCTGATTTTTTTTTTCCCTCAATGTGGCCATAATACTCATGACATCATCATGACACATCACATTTTAATTGTGAACCAGAAAGAGCGGTGAACGCAGTGTAGGGAGGTCAGGGTTGATGGGTGGGTCCAGGAGACCGGTGTTCGTATCCTGTGTGAAACCAGAAGTCAATGTTGATTTATTTGTCACGCAACTTCCAAACTAAAGTTACGGCACTATAATTTAAAGCCAAATCATAATCTTTTCCTAAAGCTAAGTGGTTTGATTTTGAAAAGACTGGAGCGGAAGTTGACATGTGCATCACATGTTGCTGGACGTTAGTAGGAAAACATTACTGAACACTGAGCACCACAAAAAAGGGAAATTTGTGTCTATGTACACAAATCAAGTAGATTAAATTTCGTGACTATTTCACAAACTGCTGTGAGCCTGTATTGCATATATATAAATATGTATGTATGTCATTTGTCAGTTAAATTATCACTGCCTTTTTTTATTCTTGCCTTGTTTTTGCTGCTCTCACACAGCTGCAGGCTGGCCAGGATCTGGCTCTCGATGGCTTGGACCCAGGAGTCCCTTTCCTCCACACTCTGGGCTTCAAAGTGCCACGTCTGGCCGGTGCTCGACACAATGAGGAAGTCAAAGTTATCCTCATCTGACACACACACACACACACACACACAAAAAAAAAACATAAAAACAATTTTTCATCAGTGATTATTACAGACTGATGTGTGCAGAAGGTCAGTCAGTCTGAAAGATGCAACATGACAGATCAACATTACCTGTCTTGCTTACGTTTCTTAAGCTACCAAAGCTTTTAAGTTTCCACATTTTGCGCTTGGCTGTATGAGAAAATAGAAAAGTCAGAGAAAGAGATGAAATAATAAATGCTACATGTTGAAACTAGTAATGAATTATTTATTTTACTTTTTAAATTAATAACATCATATCAAAATGATCTGAGTATGATTGTTGCTTTTATTGTTGGGAACTTGCTAAAAGCTGAATATAAAATAAATATGGAGGCTATGGGGTTTACCATCTGCTTGGCCAATGGTTGCGTCTCCTTTCTGGTTCATGCTCTTCTTCCTGCGATGCTTCTTCCTGTCCGTCAACGGCGAGGACGAGCCTACATCTTTGGTGGAAGAGGAGCTGGACACACCCTCGACTGCAGAGTCTGGAAACCAGACCACACAAACACATACCAAATTACATTTATCTGGCACAAAACACATTTTAAGATAAATATTTGCACAGAGGAAGGTCGTTACTGACCGACACTTTGAGTGTGGTTAGATAGCATTGAGGGACACCGCTGCACGCCTCTGTTGCTCCTCAGGAACAGTGCACCACCCAGCCCCTCCATTTCCTCCACTTGCAGGAGGCTGCTGGCGCTTACGGGGACTAAAGAGACGATAGCATGCAATTAATAATAAAGTCATTTACACAAACATCAAATGTAACACAGAGCTACTGAAATAAAAAGGAAACACATTACTGATTCTGTCTGAACTCTAGAGGAAATAAAAGATAGAGAGAGCGACTGAAGAAGTCCTGAAGTCTTTCAGATGCTCTTGTAACTTGTAAAATCCCTTATGATGCTCTTTGTCCTTTTGCAAAGATTTTGCATTCCCTTGCAATTTTTTTCCTCTCTGGTACAGAAGCTTGACCCCTCTTCACAAAGAAAGTCTTAAAATCCAAAGAACAGTGGATTTATTGTATTTCTGACTCCAGCTTTACCCCTAAATCCCACATTTCGTGATTATTTTTTCTACACCTGCTCATTACAATTCAGGGTCATGTGGTTCTACATTTCACCGTACTCACATGCTCCCCAGCTCCTTAAAGAAAAGGACCAGGGTGGAGAGCCATGTCAGGTCATTTCCATTTGTATGGCCAAAGTCAACATATTTATGAAACAGCACTTAGATTGTATTTTTTGTTATTCTTTTATGCTTATGTACAGATTTAGGCTAAGGAATTAGGGGTATCATAATAATAAACAAGCCAAGCGCCTCTTAAATCATTTCCGTTTCTTTTCATTCTTACTTTGTCTCCTTCTCCTAACAGCTACACTCATTTGAATGCAATTTCTTTGCAAAAAACAAGACAAAATGCACAATAAAGCGTCCTGTCCAGGGTGTACCCCGCCTTCGCCCAATGCCAGCTGGGATCGGCTCCACCAGCCCCCCCGCGACCCCCAACGGGAAAAGCGGTTGACGATGGATGGATGGATGAATTTGACATTATTATTTTCCTTTTCTATAGGTATCGTGATAATATTGTTATCATTAATTCTTTTGAATTAATGATAACAATAAGAATGGTGCAGTGAAAATCTGATATTGTGGGAGCTCTATATGTGTTTATTCTTTGACCTGGGCTGACACCCTCAGGTCCTGGCACGTCTTTGACGCGCCCGTTGAGCCCGACTGGAAGGCCGCAGGCTGGAACAGCACGAGGCGGTCGTTTTCCTGGCACCTTCACCGTCACTCGCAGCAGGTCCATCTCCTTCCCGGGGGCATTCAGCATGTAGTCCTGCCAAGCCAAACATCAGCCATTACATATCAACCTCTAGCCGTCAGCAGCATAATTCTTTCGAGCTGTGTCAACACACTGACTCACATTGACGCTGGAGTGATAGGACAGTATGCCGTCGTTGGACAGCGTCACATACTTCTTCTTCCACTCCTTGTTGAGCGAGTTGCCGCTGCGCTTCAGCAAGATGCCCTGATGGAGGTGATAAAACTCAAAGAGTGAGAATTTATTGCAAATATCTCGTGTTCATCTGGTACATTTCAGCAGGATGATGACTGGTGGCTGCCAAAAAACACTGACTATCCTATTGATCAAGCAAATATGGGAGATCACAAGACATCATAACTCCTCATGATGAAACTACTCTCACACATTTGGTCTGAAGTGAATGCTGGTGCTGGTGTTTACATCCTGTTTGTTTCTGTATCCTACCTGTTTGATGGGAATGGAGCGTCCACTGCCCAGATCTCCCTTACAGTCTGCACTCCTTCTGTTTGAGTCACTGCCTCTCCGACCCTGGACAAAGTACAAGAGGGGCAAGAACTGCATCAGAGGCATGGATGGGCTAAAGACTATAATTTAGACCTCATGAATTGTGGAAATGTTCCGTATGGTTCGCCATGCAGGTCATCACAAAGCCCTAAAAAGTATTGGGAAATCTGAGTATCTGCTGACTGCAAGAGCTGTCCTCTAAATGTAAGCTATATTAGTTGAATATCAGCCATTCAGCCTTACATTAAAGCTGCAATAATCAATATTTTTCTATCAACAATGGATCAAATAATAAATAACTAGAAATGTGAAAGAGGTCACTTGTAGTGATGATGGTAATCTTCTAAATACTACTAAATGAGTCAGATAAGCTCACCAAGTTTTAGCAATAGACTTGTCAAAAACTGAATTACTAATAAAAGAAGAAAAAAAATGAACACAGGCTGTGGCCACAGACTTAACATTATATTATATTCATCATTCAGTCCCACAAAAGTTGGTATGAATGTTCTTTATAAAGTTCCTGATGACCAACAGTTTCACGATCAAATCTCAAACCAAATTACAGCCATTTCTAAGTTCTAAATCAATTTTCTGATACACAATTTGACAAATTGCTTTGGAAAAAAGGTTTAGTTTTTAAACTATAAAAAACATTTTAGAGAATGCAAGTATCTGCAGGGTGACCTTTTTCTTTACTCACCTCTTCTTCTTAGCTGAAAATAATCATTGTTTTTAATCACAATACAGTCAAATTAATTAGAACATAAAAGTAAAAAGAGAAAAAAATATGTTGCATATGTGGCAAGGTTGTGGACCAATATGCAGCATTGGATAAGAAGAAGAAGAAGAAGAAGATCTACCTTTATTAGTCCCACAATGGGGAAATTCAATTTACACTCTGTTAAACTCATACATGGTACATGCAGACCTGAAACACACATACATGCATTAATGGAGATTAATGGAGGCCAATCAATATTCATTTTACATTTATACAATTAAACATTGTGTTGGGGGTTCTGATAATAAGTTATTCTTGTAGGTGAAATATTTATATTTAAAGCTCAATCAAAAATCTACTCTGTTTCCTAAAAAAAAATACAAGCAAAGCCAATTTCCTTTAGAAAGCAGAAAAGGGATGCATAAGCATGACTGCTTGGGCCCCTATAAAACGATCACTTGACCGGTACGTACCGCAAATCGGGAGGTGCGTCTCCGGGTGGCACTGCGGACCGACCCAGGCGTGGCGCTATCCTGCTTTTCCCCTCTCACTGTCTTGCCGATCTCTTTATGACTGATCACAGGGGTGGAGGGAAGTGATGAGGAGTAATCACTGCTCTGACCACCATTACTGGCCTAAATAGAGGGAAGAGTCAGAGCAGGAGGGGGCGATGAAGTGATAATTGAGCAGAACAGAGTTGCTACAACAGCATGCTGACAGCCTTTAAAAATACCCTGAAAGCACGACTAAAATATGCAGTACACTCAGTATGAAAAGGCATGTGTAAAACTTTGGTACGACTTTGTGCCATTTTTCCAGACAGTGTGGAACAGATGGTCCGTAACAGTGTTACCTGTCCTGGAAAGACACCCGACACTGGGGTTGAGCCTCCAGAGTGACTGGGAGAGTTAGGAAGAGATTTACAGGAAGCCAGTAAAGCAGCTTGCTTCTTGGCTGCCATGATCTTCTGAGCAGCTGTGGAACAAAAAATCTAAACATTAGCCCTAAAAATAGACACATAATCTTCATATATCTGCTTCTTCTGCAGCAGAATCCTCAATGCTCTGCTGGTCTGCACACATACCATCAGTGAAGACTCTGTTCACATTGAGGCCGTACGTTGCGCAGGTTTCATAGTAGGTGCAGCGCCGCACATCTGAGCAGAGCTGTCTGGCCCTGGCATCGTCTATTACTCTGGGGTTGGTGCTGCTGATCTTATCTAGAAAAGGGACAAATATAAGTTTGCCTCTGCAAACATTTGAATCAACGTACATGATGTGTGTGAGTGTCTCACCCTGTGTCCCGACTACTATGAAGGGTATCTCAGAAATGGGCCGGTGGAGGGCGAGCTGGTGGTAGATTCTGTAAACTTCCTGGAAGCTGGCTTCATTTTCCAAACTGAAGACCAAGATAACTGCGTCCACCCAACATGCAAACTGAGCAGAGGCAAGGAGAAGAAGAGGCACAGTCAAAATACACAGGCCAGGCTCATAGTACAGACCAGAATACCTCATGTGAAAGGACTTATTGATTTTTATGTAGACAAATACTATTAAAAAAATAATACATCTACAGAGCCTTTAGCAGGGCTGTAGGACTGAGTCCAGACTCTGTCCACTTTTTCTAAATCCTGAACTTGTCTTGGACTTGAGCTAGTCAAGTTGCTCCTGGCTGCTGATTTGAGATCAGTTTAAGTTTTATGAATGTAACTTTAGACTGTAATGGCCCTCAAATTTAAAATCTATGCATTGATTAGTTTGCTGCTAGAAAACAGATCAATTTTGTTTATACATAAATAATTTCTGTCCATCCTCATTAAAACATTAATCACTTTTTTGACACTGGAAAGACACTATTGACTATATGATCTTGAACAAGACTTGGTCTTGATTTGGACTCAATTGCCTTTGGACTTGGTCTTGACTCAAACTCGATTGGACTTGGTCTTGGACTTGACTTGGACTTGCTTAAGATGGACTTGACTACAGCCGCCTTTAAAAGGCGCCGTATAAAGGTATAGCTGCTCTTAAAAAAAATAGCTGCTCTTGGCAGGTCCAAAATGAATGTTTTGTTTTTCTCTGTGGAGGATATCTGACATTTGGTTCCCACTTCTAACAAAGCTTATGAGCCTATATTAAAGCAATGTTAGTATCGCATGGTATCTCTGGGTCCTCAGTGTGGAAAAAACAGATAAATGGCAGAGACTGACACTAAATGACTGGCAACGACTTGTTATAAAGTGAATGCCATAGAACAGGAGAGGGAGACCGCGACATCTAGTTGCTTGTTATCAGTGCAATCAATAGCATCTTTAACCAAGTTCAAACTCACCTGAGCAACTGGGAGTTCTGTCTCCTCTCTGATTATCAACAGATGGCTCTGTCCATCAACCAGAACATCCTTAATGTACTGGCGCCCTGCAAATACACAGCAGGAAGAAACAAGAGATGTTCTAGATCTTCTTCTGTAATTTGACTTGTTATAGCAGGAAATTCACATGAATAACTGATAACATCTAACTAATCATCTCAACTGAATATAGCTATTAAGCGCTATTGTCATGGACAAACACACATCAAGGTTGCAGATGAGGACATGTGAAACCAACCCTCAGCGTTCTCCAGCTGCAGGTAACTTCCTGTCAGGTGTCTGTGGACCAGAGCCGACTTCCCGCTGCACAGACCTCCCAAAACACCCTGGAGAGCAAACACACAGATATATATTGAAAGAAAAGATTAATTTAGCATTAAATCCCACTCACCAGTGTGTAGAAACTGCGCTCTGATGCTTACCAGGTGAAGCTCCTGTACAGTTTGGTTCATGGTCCACTCTTGACTGCTGGTGCATGCAGCTGAGGAAAGACAATGACAGCAAAAAACGAGGAGAGGGAATTCATTGGTGGACAAAATTGTATTGGTAACTTGCTCTATAACGAGATACAGGATAAATTAAACAAAGCTAACATCTGGGCTAACAGCCCTGCTTCCAGTTTTTGTGCTGAGCTCGGTTAAAAAACTCTGCATGTCCATTTCTGCACACACACAATCATTGACTTTCTCATCTGACTGTGAGCAAGACAGCTGTTAACCATTTAAAAAAATGTCACACTGCTTTGAGTGATGAGTTAAGTGCTTTATGTGTGCCATACACTGAGTCTGTAATGGTACAAATACTGTACATATGAGAAGTGGAGTAGTCACCATTTTTGAACTGTCTGTGAATGTTCTCATTCATCCAGGTCATTTTCATTCTGGCAACAACTGAATCGAAGGCAATTGGACTTAGATTTGTCTCTGAAAGTCAGAGACAATTCAATTGTTGCCAGAACATTTTTGAACTGCTATTTTGAAGCCTTGAGTTCAGCATTTTGGCCATTGCCATCTTGGATTTTAGATGTCACCATCTTGTTTATTACAACCAGTGGTGAGGTGGAGTTAAGTACAAGCGCTCGCTGAAAAATATGTTTTTCAGGAACCAAAATGTTACAGTTATGCCCATACCCTGCTTTATGGGCTATTTGACTCTAAATGGGACCATAACTTACTAAATGAACATCATGCTGTATTGAAGAAGACTTGAAACTAGTGATTGATTTTCTCATAGACTTCTCTACAATCAGACTCCTTTTGCAACCGGAGGGGTCGCCCCCTGCTGGTTATTAGAAAGAATGCAAGTTTAAGACACTTCAGCATTGACTTCACTTCTCAGAACCAGAGGTTGCCCACTGGGTACAAACAGCAATAAAGGTGAATAGCCTCTACTAATAGCAAACAAAACATATTAATAACTCAAAACCCATCTTATTTACATGTTGTATGGTGTTAGCATTCAAATGAGTCACCACATTCAGGAGTCACCTGAGTTTTGTTGAGGAAAATGTGTTAAGTAGGCAGCTTCACAATGAAGAGCATACCTCTGGTCACTAGTTTAGAAAAGCTAACTCAGCTAACCATGCCCCCTGCTTCCAGTCTTTGTGCTAAGCTAAGCAAGACCTGAATCTATTTCTGTAAAGGAACAAAGAGGAAGTTGGTACTGGACTCCTTGTCTAACTCTGGTTAAGTTAGAAAAAGAAACATACTTCTCAAAACACTGTAGTGCTCCTTTAAAAGACTGACTGTTGGCCGCTGGCCAGATTTGGTCTGTGAACACAACACGGCGAGGATAGTCAGGGTGTTCAAGCCTCCCCACTGGGTGCAGAGAGGCTGCAGCTCCCACATAGTCACAGTATGAGCACCCAGAGAATTCAATCAAGTGTAAAAATGTGCAAGTCTAAATGAATAAGTGATTCAAAGTTTACCCAAACATTGTTAAGCGTGCCACTTTTTTTGGATTTTATTACGGTTACCATGCACAAAAAAAAAACAAAAAAAAACACTCCTAACAAGTTTAATTCAGACAGCTACAATGAGATAATTCATCTTGTTCCCAGTGCATTTTCTCACATTT
This sequence comes from Pterois miles, assembly GCA_947000775.1. Lineage (NCBI taxonomy): Eukaryota > Metazoa > Chordata > Actinopteri > Perciformes > Scorpaenidae > Pterois > Pterois miles. The sequence continues at coordinate 4,558,850 of CAMQGK010000466.1, read as the reverse complement.
CATGAATTTTACAGAAGTTAGTGTGGACTGAAACAAGACACAGTATGCCACTTGGTGCTCTGTGGTGTCAAGGAGGTGACTACTGATTCAGAAAGACGTTTTAAAAGCAGATTGCATCCGAGGAAAGTCAAATAAGCTAAAATAAAAAATAATACAGGAGCTTTTGCTTGAGAGATTTTATTACTATTATTGTCCATTATTGTGTCAGCCAGAGTCAGCCTATTCAATATGCTGTATTGTTACGTTATATTGATCAGGATTCTACAGTATTCCTTACCCAGAGGAAACTGCACTGAGAAAAGTGAAATTATTGCATTTGTTATTTAAAAATAAGTCTTGAGGGCTGGATGTGGGACCAAAAGACCTGTAAAAATTGATGTTTTTATACTGAATGAACAATAATGTGATTTTGGTTACTTTAATGTGCAACATCATTTTGTATCAGAGAAAAATGAAGAGGCTCTCTTAGAGAAGATGGAAGATAACTGCTGTCAAGTGACTCATCTAGTTACAGAGCAGCATTTTTAGGTTGCAGCAGACATCAGCATCTCCAGAGATAAACAGCCTCATTTCTCTGTCAGCTCTTGACAATCTTTGAATTGCATCAGAAGTGACTAAATCTAACCACTTATTAAATAAGATATAAAACAGCCCTATGAATATGTCTAATGTAAATTAACTCCCCGTGAAAAGCCAAAGCTTTTCATTTCATCATATTTGAACTTATACATTATTAAGATCTATTAGCTCAAATAGAGCAGTGTTTGTGTTCTGGCTTTGGTTTCACTAACGACTGAGTGTTGGTATCAAAAACCTACATTATGTTCCAAGTCTCATGATGACAAATCGTTTGTGAGATTATGGCCAAATATATCTGTCATCTCTTATCTCTGATCATAATGATCCACCAGCTGTGCAGGTTTATTGTATTGCAGCGGGTTTAGTAAATTAACAGATTTGGCGCTGATATACTCAAATAAGACTTTGTAAAAAGGTCAAATTAGGAGGTACAGACAGCGAGGTTTGTTGTATTTGTTCAGTTTGTTTACTGGAGACACAGTGTGGGAGTTATGGCACTACAGCAACTATTCAAATGTCTTCTTATCCTCAGTTTTACTGCTCAAATTTAACTCTGAGGTCATGGATACAGAGCTCAAAAAAAAAAAAAAACTGAAGGGAACACTTAAATCACACATCAGATCTTGATGAACGTATTATTAAAGTTGAAAACCTTTACTGATTTACACTATAATTTGCTGAGAACAAAATGACATAACAACGGTCAAATGGAAACCAAAATTATTAACCTACTGAGGGCTGGACTCAAAATCACACCAAAGAAATCAAAGAAAAAAAAAAAAACAGAAATCACAGACTGAACCAACTTGTGTGACTTTCATCATGGCAACTCATAATGTGACTCAGTAGTGCGTTTGGCCCCTGCATGCCTATATGCACTTCCAACAGTGTCTGGGCTCCTGATGAGTCAGTAGATGGTGTCCTGGGGGATCTCCTCCCAGACCAGGATCACGGCATCAGTGAGCTCCTAGACAGTCTGTGGCTAACTTGGCAGACTAGAAGAATCAGTCAGGGAGGATGAGGAGAGAGCGACTGTCTGTGGCCGCCACATGTAAAACCATCCCACTTTTGGGGGTTGTCTTGCTGTTGCCTCTCCATTGCACCTGTTGTCACTTTCATTTGCACCAAAGCAGCTGAAAGTGATTCACCATCACTTGTGCATCCTATATGGACAGATTGATATCCCTGAAGTTTAACTGACTTGGTGTTATACTGTGATGATTAAGTGTTCCCTTAATTTTTTGAGCAGTGTATTTCTGTTCCACATTACTCAGCTATAAAGAGAGATCCAGTCAGTACATTATGATGGCATATGTCCACTAGTGATAATATCTTGAGACAAGGTGGAATAAGTCAAACACACAAACAATTCTTATTGTTTGTCTTAAAATAAGCCGATTTCTTTCCACTGTTGATTAGGAAATACTGACACAGTTGATTGTCGCAATATTATGTTTCGTGACAGCCAGACAGTGGCTCAGATTGTACAAAAAAATAATCCTATGATGTTGAATGTTACCGGGACTGCGTATATCCCACAATGTATATCCCACTATTCTGATAGCATAAATCACAGAGCAAATGAGTAGTCTTTGTCAACAATATGTACTCTGTCGCCAGGTTCTTGCCAATACAGTCCTAATAATGACAATGGCAAATATGTTTTACATTTCAAAGGTTTAAGTTCATTAACTAACTTGCTAAGATAACCTTGTAGAGAGGGTCCATTAAACACTTTGGTTTGAGTGCCTAGGCTCTCTAATCTCTGTGAATGGGCATTCAATACACACACACACACACACACACACACACACACACACACACACACACACACACACACACACACACACACACACACACACACACACACACACACACACACACACACAAGCCAAGAAGGACACCATACACATCTGCAGATATGTGGTTGAACAGGGAGAAAGACAAATGACCACCAGTGTGGACGTATGTACCCAAACACACATACAGTACACACACTGTGGATGTGAAAGTGCTTACATATGTAAATCAATGCAGAAACCATCATCAGCTAAGACACACACACACACACACACACACACACACACACACACACACACACACACACACACACACACACACACACACACACACACACACACCCTCTCTTTAAAGCTGTTGGGTCACGTTTAGCTCGGGCGGAGCCACGTCGTCGGCCGGCTCTCGGGGGACACAGATCAGATTCTAACTTTACACCCCCGCAACTCTCCTCCCCATCTTTGGGCAATCCCCCAAGCCAACCTAACCCCCCCCACCCACCCACCACCCTCCATCAACAGCGTCACGCCACAGACCAAACAGCATCTCTCACGGCTTGCTGTTGCCATGGCAACTCCATTTTCCAGAAGCCTCCAGCACGGGTCTCTATACAATAAATGGTCTCTCATGGATACAGCGACGTGTGAGAGAGGCACAGAGACACGATGTCCCCCTGTGCACATATGATGTGTGCCTTGACAATGATGACCAATAATTTCTCAATACCTTTTTGATCAATTATGTGTATCTGTCATCAGAATACTGACACAACATGCTGAAATTACAGGTTCAACATGACACAATGTTGACTCCGACGCTCACAAACACTTAAACACGACGTTGTCTGCGAATGAATGGGCTCCATTTGAGGGCTGATTAACTCCACGCACAAAGCAGGAAGTAGCAGGTTCCCGCTCTCCTCGCTCCTCCGATGAACACAGCTCTGTGTATCCCCAACCTTAATTATTCATGTCCCACTTACCCCTGACAAATTATTCAGAGCTTACCCCGATACCACACTCTCTGTCAAAGATGATTTTCTTTAGAATATACCAATAAAGATTAAAGATTGATAAAGTTGCATCATTTCCTTTATTTAAAACAGAGAGGTCTGAATATTTCATTCAGTGTTTTCGTAGTTTTTGACAAGACTGAACTCATTTTGATTTGCCTGAGTGTCAGGGTTTGGGGAATTCCTCAAAACAGAGATCCAAAACATTGAGGACATTAGTCAGAGTACAGAAAGCATTTTAATTTCTGTAGTTACAGCATTTTAACCCTTTTCACTGCTATTCAGTTGCTAGGGCAACAGTTTTGGTTTAAGTTTACTTCCTGCTACTGTTACTGCATTAACAAACTGACAGGCTCTTTATGCAACAGCAAACACAAAGAGGCCCGTTTACAGTGTTTATGTTGTCAAGTTTGAAAAGTCTATATAGAAATGTACAGTGAAGCTGAAAAAGAACAATCTGTTCATTTGTTTTTACAGGTCTGCAAATTTCAGTAATTAACCTATTTCAAATTACTTTGGAATTACTGACAAATTACTCCAATACTTACCTCAAAATTGATCCAAAATTATTTTATCATAAACATTATTTAATAATTATATTCCTCTATTTCCCAGTAACTGGTCCTTTATTTAATACATTTCCAGGAAAAGAATACAAAGTTGATTGATGCTTTATTCCCATGTCAGCTAATAAAGAAATGCCAATTAGCAAATAACTTATTTGAAATTGAAACTTTTAAAACTCCCTGAATCATTACATAAGCTTTCAGGTTACATTCGTATAGACAATAAGTCACGATGGTGAGATTTGTGTCTGATCAGAAGAGTCTTCTATTAGTTAGGTTTTTTACCTCTGATGAAGAGCAGCGCACAGCTGCTTCATTAGCCTAAGGGCCCTATTTTAACCATTATATGCTATTTTAGCATATAATTATTAATCATGTTTATAATAAAATATTTTTTTATACATTTTTAGGTAAACATTGGGATAATTTGTCAGTAGTTCCAAAGAAATTTCAAATGGATTAAATGATAATTATCACCTAATTACCATGGCCTGTAAAATGAAGTGTTACCTTCCTTTTTACTTTGTCTGCCACATTTCTTAAGTTAATGTAATTCTATTTGTAGTTTTAGTTTAGTTGTATGTTAGTTAAGGCTGTTTTAAATACCATGTTTTGAGCTTCGAAGCCTCTGTGACAAATATTCAAAGGTATTTGAAGCTTCACGGCGCAGCGCAGCAGGCTGACATGTTCTTCTGTCTGTCTGTCTCCATCTCCCTCGTTTCTGTGTCGCTACTGTACAAACATGCACCTCTACACACAACAAACAGCAATATCTATCTGAGAATATCTAATAATAAGTATGCTGAATATGAACGTTGATAATAAAGTGGGATTGTTCCTTTTTCATGGGCTATTTTGGGATTCATACATTATTAAATACTGATTTAGAGGTGGATTACCATGGCAACGGTTGAAGCTTTGAAGCATTTGCGTCAACCCTAATGTCATATTTCTTTTATCTTTGCAACCATTTCCATTTACAGACCTCTTGGAGGTGATCATTATAAGGCTGCAAAGATTATTCTTGTTATCAGCTGATCTGGCCATTTGAGTAATCGATTGTTTGCTCTATAAAATGTCAATTTCCTAAAATCCAATGTGATATTTTCAACTAACTTCAACAAATAATAAATAATAATTAAAAAAAAAAAGCAAATACTGAGAACTGACACAATAAGAGAAAGTAAAGCAGCAAATTGTCACATTTGAGAGGAGAAGAAAGTATTTTTGTTCATTACTTTTTCAGCCTAAATGAATAATCAGCTAATTGTTTCAACACTAACGCTAATGAATCTGAGTTATGGTTTACCCATTTGTGCCAGGATGGAGGCAAATCTGAATATTAACAGGATAAATGCCACATACTTGTTCTTTTAACAACTGTTAACCTTTAATATGTGACTGATATCAGAAGATATCTGCTGCTGATCCGTTCATGGAGGATCCTCTATGGGCCTGTCTTACCTTTCAAAGGAGCACCTCAGTATTACATAGATTGTTAATATATTTTCACAAGATGTCGTTAATGCAACTTATTGTGTAACCCTGAGAATTACCTCAAGATACACGGAGACGACGCTCAGCGCAGCGATGAAACCACAGAACTGTTTCACCAAATCCCTCAAAGACATGAAAGGTTACCTAGAAACTGATCTCAGAAGGGTTTCAGTCACATCAGTTAGCTTAAATCTGCTTCTAATCACAAATAGCCACAGATAGCACGGCAGTTATTTTGGTACTACAGCCAATTCAAAACCGCTTTGCATGACAATAAGCATGATAAATCTATGCACACCTGATAATTGAATATCGCAACTGTGTGTAATTACAGCAACTATGCCGAAATAAATGAAATGTTTAAGTAAATGAATGAATTAGAAGAGCATTAGAGCATAACTGCCACTAAATGGGGGCATATTTTTTAGTTTAGGGTCACACAACTCCAGAGAGGGCAATGTAAATGATAATAAATGTGATCCTGTGTTAAATAAAATGGTCTTCGTAATCGCTTTGTGAAACAAAAATGTGACTGTGTTTTTGTCACCTGTTGTTCTGTTGCTTCACATGAGCAACTCCAATCTTTGATTTTCTGCTTTATTTTGTTAGTGCAGCACTGTGGGGCTTGTAATCAATACGAAGAAATGTATGACATGTGAGCAGAAATGTTGTGTGAATGTTTCATAAATAGCAGTACAGTACAGTAGATGCGGGAGGTGGCCTTACCTTCCTCCTCACTCGAGCCCCTTTCCACAGCCGGGTAGAGGGGAGGCGCAGTGCTGACACTTGCTGGCACCGTTGTACTTTTGGTGAAAATGCCACTAATGAACTTGAGCATTTTTCTGTCACGAGGAGGAGCACGCTGGATTGTTCCTGCCTGGCCATCCCTCCCCTTCTTCAGGTCCTCTGGGAGGGAATGTAGGTCGCTGTTGTCCAGGGTACGACTTGTTCCTTTTCTTTGAGGCCTGGATGCGTCGGTGACAGGAGGTGCAGGCAAGGAAACGGAGACCGTCTTAAACCTCTCCCCCTGAGGGCTGTCCCTGCTCATTATGCCTGAAAATCCTCCACTGACCGGAGCTCCAGGGCGGATGAGCGTGCCCCTGCCATCGCTGTCAGCCCAAGACGCCCTGTAAGGCCCCAGAGTCGTAGCTGCCATTAAGGGGGACTGGTCCCCGAAACGGTTGTCCCTTCGATCCAAAGTCCTAGCAGAGTGATACAGGCTTGCGTTGGCTTCTCTGAGTTCCCTCCAGCATGCAGAGTTGCCTCCCGCGTGTGACCTCATCAGGACTTCAGGACGCTGGCTGACCTGTGTCGGGATGGAAAACGGGAGGCTGCAACGTGAGCGGCTGTTCAGGTCTGCTCCATTTTCACCCTTTAGGTACAGCATGGGAGGCTCTCTGTAGAGCTCCGTCTTGGGGCGCATGGCGTCCGAGCGAGGCCCCTCTCTGCGCACGGCTCCCTCAGAGGTAGTTCCTCCGTACACTTTGATCATTTGCCGTACAGGTGGAGGCACAAAAGAAGTGTCTTTGCTTTTCCCAACTGACACAACGTCCTTTTGAGTTTCCCTCCTTTCAGGCTTCCCCCAGCTCTCAATGGGGCTGCCATACTTGCCACTCTGCACCTGTTCCACTTCCTCTCTCACCTGTGTGTTTTCTTTTTCCTCCACTTGTACAGGTCCTTCCTCCTTTTCAGGGGCATTGCTCACCTCCTCCTCCTCCTTCTTAGGGCTCCCTTCCCCCTCTGGAAGAGCCTCCCTCTGACTCCCTGCTACATCCTCTGGCACAGCCTCAACCTTCACCAGAGTGAGGGAAATGAGGTAGGTGGTGCGTCTCTGTGGGTTGCCTGCCTTGCTCATTGGGACAGCAGACTTCAGCACAGCGGCACCTGCTCTCTGACCTAGCCAGACCTGCACACCTCAGTCATGGCAACTGGGACAAGACTGGAGCAGAAGAGAAAAGAGAAAATCTTAAAATCAAGATCGAACACAGACCAAACCTTGTGTAGCGGATTATGTCTGATATCAGGCCTCTGCACTTGACAGGAATCCAAGTTCCCTTTTAAAAACCTTCAATAAAGACATGAGGAGTCAGTGAAAAAAAGAGGGACTGCTTCGAATTGCAAATTTCCTGAATATATTTAAAATGCTGACCCAGTGGTGAAACAAGTCTAGACTGTTTTTTAATGCCTCCATTAATCCTCTTCAACGCACACCGATACTACTGGTCTCTACCACTGATTCATTCATAATCCTCACCTCTTTGCTGGGTTTTCCTTCTTAAAACTCATTTATTCTGTGCAAATATGACATATAGACACACGGATAGCTATGAGGAGACATTTCTTTTCACTGTGTTGATGTCTCATCCTCAGATTTCAGCCTGGAATTATGCAACAGCCAATACATTCGGTTGATCCATTTCTTGACTGTAGGGACTAACATTAATGCTGGCTGAATAATGCCACCTTACTACAGTGTGTGTCTTGGCTTTTGCTCGTATCATACCTTCATTTTTTTCTGAGGAATATCCATGGCACAGTTCCTTGTACATTTGATTTGATGAAGAATTTATGTCGCCATCAGATTACCATTCATATCGAACGGCACATCAAACAAGACTGACCAAAATGTAAAAAAAAAAAAGAAAAAGAGCTCCAGCTGATGAGTCCAAGAAAAAAAAAAAAACCAGGGTGCAAAAACATCAAAATGAAAATCATTCACTTGTCACGAAGCGTCTGGCAGCTGGAGCCTCCATTCGACAATGTCATGCATAAAATTAGGTATGCACGGTGTGAGGGTCAATGGGAGATGCTGAAAGACATCTGTTGTTATCTCTCCTGATTTTTTCTTTCTTTAAAAAGAGATGAAGAAGCCACATTTACGCATCCCAAGCGATGCTTCCTTGTGCCTGTATCCCTCCTCTGGAGAGCAGCTCCTCTCGGTCACCGCATCCTCTCCTCCGAGTGCCTCATCCAATTAGCAAGTCAATAAAATGTGTCTGTGAGGCAGAGGAAGCCCACCAGCTCACCACAGCCCCTCCTCCCTTTTTTTTCCTCCTCTTCTCACTGCCACAGAGCCTCGCAGCCCCCCCGCTAGCCCGCCGTTAGCCTGCCGCACAACCAGCTCCACATTGGATCCAGCTCCGGCAAACAGCCTGGGGATGAGAGGCTTGCAGTGAGGTGGTGCTGGTGCTGCTGCTGGTGCTGGTGGTCCTTGCCAACATGCATTTATCTGTACGGACGCAACAAAAGGGAGACAGGAGGGAGAGCGAAACCCTCAACTCTGCTCCTGCCAGTGCATCTGCTCTGTCTCTCCTCTCTCCTTTCCCAAAGCAATTTATGGGCAGCTCTCTCTCTCTCTCTCTCTCTCTCTCTCTCTCTCTCCCCGAGGGAGGAAGTGAGGATGAACAGGAGGAATCTCCTCTATGGATCATTGCAACAGGGAGTAAAAGGGAAAAAGGGAACAATGTTAAAGAGAATAAAATGTTTAGGGAGCAAAATTGATTTAGCATGTAATTTAAAATTACACAGAGAGGAAACTAGAGCTACTAATTTGGGTTTGCAGGTGATAGCGCAGGACAGTAAATAAAGAAGAGAAATTAGTTTTTGGAAAATAAAACATGCATAAAATATCTCTCTCCTCTGGGGGGCAGCCACTTCTCTTCCCTCTCTGCTCATCTCACCATTAACCCGTCAACATCTAGAAAATGAATCAAAAGTCAAGTTGATGCGCATTTTTGGTCACTTTTATAATAAAACTTGAGTTCTGTGATGCTTTATCAATTACTTTGATATTTGGATCAACAACTTTAAGTTGTTAAGTTTAAAACCTTATGGGGAGGAAACTCGAAGCAAACACAGAAGTTGTGTGTTTGGAATAAAGACAATATGAGCACATTAATATTTTACATGACGTATTTAGGTCAGAGACATGTAACAGATAACATTTTAAATGGGATGAAAATAGTTTTTGCGCTGTTGATTGTAATTTGATTTACATATTATATCCATTTATGGAATTTTGTTTCTTATTCAGATGAGACAGGCCCAGCTAATTATCTATTTTGGAGGAAAGGTTAACGTGCAAAACAGTTTGAGCTGGATTTTTACTTAAGTGAGGTGCTGCTGGGTGGATAATTCATTGTGGACTAGTTTGACATTTTAGGTTATTTGCTGTATTTGTAGACACTTTGAGAAGAAGATTGATATTATTATTAGTCTGCTAGCCTGCCTGGTGGTAAAAAGATCCACCTACAAGCACCTCTAAAGCTCGCTAACATGTTGTATCTCATATGTTTATATCTTCTCATTGTCTTGTAATTTTTACCTTTGAACAGAGCCAGGCTAGCTGGTTCATTATGTCTTTATGCTAAGCTAAGAGGCTTCTGGTGATTGCTTCATATTTACAGCACAAACATGACAGTGGTATCAATTTTCTCATCCAGCTCTCCACAGCAAAGAGAATAAGCTAATTTCCCCAAATGCTGAACTTCCTTCAACTTACTGGCAGCATTTTGACTGTGAATGTTTGCCGATATAACAGTTTGCAGTTTGACATTACGTTTTTTTTGTATATTATGTTTTATATATGGGGAACATGGCAGTTCTTGTAGTAGTTATTTCATCAAAATGATCTTTGTTTTTTTTTTCGTTTGTTTTTTTTTATTTAAATTTTTGTTTTTTTAATTTAAATGGGGAGTTTGGAGCATGAGAAGTATGACTCAATATGCTCTGTGGCTATTTAGGGAGATTTTTGTAAAGGTGCAGTGTGTAGGATCTAGTGACATCTAGGGGTGAGTTTGCAGACTGCAGCCAACGGGAGAAGTAAGAGAACTACAGTAGCTGATGCGAAAACATGAAAGTGTGAATGGCCCTAGCTACAGCGTTCTGGGCTGCTGTAGAAACACGGCAGCCGGCTCTGTGAAGAGGATCTGCTCCCTATGTAGATATAAAGAAAGAAAGAAAGAAAGATATTCCTTAAATGTCTCATTGTAAGGTAACAAAAATATGACTCTTACCTTCAGGTGGTTAAATACTAAAGAAAACATACTAATTAATATAATATTACATTTATGCCAATAGATCCCCCAAAATGTCACACACAGTTTGGGAAAATAACCAATGATCTAATCAGGGCTTGAACTTGGAACTACACATTTACTCTAATTATGCATGAGCTATCAAGTTGCATTATGGGAAGTGTAGTTTCCACTGTTTTTGGAGCTTAACCTGCAATATTTCTGGGACTAAAATTCAGGATCTCTCAACTTCTGCTGCATCGTCTCATCTGACTCTTTTTGGAAGTGCAATACTAAATCATTTGGTCACCCCTATGTGAAACACAAAAACAATCCATGTGCAAAAAAAAAAAAAAAAAGGAAAGAAAAAAGACAACCATCACTGAATATTTGGTCAGTATTACAGGACAAAAACAGTATGACTAACTTGTGTTTTTGCAATATACATTGTATTTTTCACAAATTCCAGTTTTAATAATAATAATACACAAATGAAGTTTGAATGTGAATAAAACTGATTTTTATTTATATGTAATCGCAGTGCTGGTTGATTTCAGATGGTTTTAGAAAACGGACAAAAAAATGTGTTAAACATGACGTCCAACCCTTCTGTCCTCCGATAAAATAAACAAGTTATGACAGTATTTAAGGCCAATACCAGTATTTTTGTCATGTATATCTTTGTGCGCTTTTCTTTCATGGTTTTCATAAAACTTATAGTCTTACTGTTCCTTTAGAACAATAAATATTGACACAAATACAATAAAATCACTAACGGCCGGCTGTTCTATCCCCGAGATGTCACCTCTGTCAGACTTTGTTCAGCCTGCAACAACAAAAGACAACACCTCCGCTTCTTTCTGTCGAAACGCTGCAAAAAAGTAACAACATTTCAAAGGACATGATAGACTTTTCTGTGCAACAGTCCATGCGGTCGAGACTGACACACAGATCGAACATCAAAAACACTGGTACTGTCCTTGAAGACACGACACGTTAACATCATTAATTGTGACGCTGGAAAGCATGCCAGTGATCCCTAAGTTCACTCCTCTTCTTTTTTTAAATTCCATTTCTCAGGCTTTCATCCTTTTTGATGTAGGAGTAACGAGAAAATATCCCAAAGCATAACCCAGACGTCTTGAAAGGCAACGCACTGAATGAAATTGAAATCCTTTATGGTTAGGCCAGGTCTAAACTTAGACACTGTTACCTCTCACTGCACTTCATCGTTTCAAGTCAATGTCTCCTCGTCCTGGAAATATGGATGTTCTAGGGCATCCAGGGCAGATATTCGTTTCAAGGGGTCGAAGGTCAGCATTTCCTGTCAGAGAAAGAAGAGCAGGATATTAGAGCTGCGTCTGAACAGAAAAGTATTTTGAGAATACTTCAATTCAATATGCTTTATTAGCAGGTGAACAATATTGCCAAAGCATCAAGAGCAATACAATTAAATAATGAACCTTTCAGATGATGTAACTCCATATGACATATGGTGCCTTCAAATGTGGTTGTGTTTACCTTGTTTGGGTGAGTTGGGCCCATACGAACGCCCCCCTCATGTCGTATTCACAACCTTGGAAGTGGAAAGTTTGTGAAAGCTCTGAATTCACAACTTGTGACGTGTTTGTTGGCATTGTGAGAAATGGCGGCGCCCACGGAAGTTCATTTCTCTGTGCATAATAAGTTAATATTGGGCAGTACATTGTAATTCTAGTCGTATATTGTTTTTCTTGGTAATTTCATATGTCCGAGGAAAATGGTGATATTCTCAATGACCTCATCTTTCTCGTCAGTCATTATGTCTTTGCATTTTCTTCATTATGTTACCCACTTGCTTGCTAGCTAAATTGTTAACCTCTGTGGCTTCTAGACTCGAACAGTAACGTTAATATTGCTGTATAGCAGCTGTGTTCTTCACGACTTGACCACTTGAACGCCTTGCATATTGTTTACATGACTTCCTGTCTTGTAAGCATGACCCCATTTGAAGGCACCAATATACTACTGACTTGCTATATCCCCCTAAAGACCCCCTGTGCCCCCTAAAAATTGAGTCTATAATTAAGAGGGGTGGAGTGAAAGCGGTTAAAGGGTGTTAAGTCACTAATTCAATCCCAGAAAAGCAACATTTACTGTATATTTCCTTTTATAGATCTGTTAACTAAATACTAATCCATAATTGTCAGTTTTACAAGCTCTGGAAAGTGTAATGTAGAATGAATACTGTTCTTTAAACAGTCCTGCTCCCTCCTCCAGTTTAACCTGCTGGATAATTAACATCAGTCACAAGAATGTCAGCAGTGAATTTCTTGTGGCTTGTGTTGAACATCAGCAGACTATGAGCAACTCCGACATTACTGATCTGTTATCCGTCCCTGATTTTAACTCTGTACACAGCTGAAAATGAATCAGTTAGGCAATTTTAATTTGTAATTCATGGCGAAGTCGTACCAGCAATAGTTGCGTGCCCTGCTCATTTATCTCTGGAACAAAGTCAGCGATTGGGCGAGGTAAGAGAGGGGGGAAGTGTTTTCTTGAAAGTGTAACATCAGTCGGCCACTCGTCCTCTGGTGGCAAGCCAATAACTCTGAAATTACACGCATACAGTATATTTCAATGCAGTAGGTATAATATGAATCATCTAGTCATGTTAATGCTATGGAAACTATTTGTTACTCACTCAAATATTTTCCCAAGTTGGTCCACTTCTGATTCTCCACAGAACAACGGTCTAAGACAGAAAGTTTGCACCAGCGTTAATAGATTGAGGCAGTTGTTATTTTATTAGTTCACATGTCTTTGTAACTCCTGTTTGTGCAGGAGGGCAAACAGGAACACAGTGTCATTTAGACCAGGGCAGGAATTTCATAGCCATCATGTGTCTGTGAATGTTCACATTCATCCAGGTCATATTCATTCTGGCAACAATTGATTCGAATGCAACTGGACTTAGATTTGTCTCTGAAGACGTTTCGCCTCTTATCTGACTATCTGACTAGTGGGGACTAGTCAGACTGTAGCGTTCGAACTGATGAAGCCACTTGGATAAGGGGAAAAACGTCTTCAGAGACAAATCGAAGTCCAGTTGCCTTCGATTCAATCGTTGCCAACATGGCCCTCATGGCATCTGTACACCTTCAGTTTGGCCTTCTGCCCTGCAGCCACAGTGGCCTTTCAAGTAGGAGGAGAAATACGAGCATCTCCTCCTGCTAACAGGCACTGTATGTGAATATAGATACAACTAAACTAAAACATAGCCACAAATCTTTAATCTATGTCATTCATAACTGGACTTTTAATGGTACTAAAGTTGTCTGTAGGCTACAGCACAACAAAGTACTAAAAAATAATAATAAACACAATTAAAACATAGGACTGCACGGTGGTGCAGTGGTTAGCGCTGTTGCCTCACAGCAAGAGGGTCGCAGGTTCGATTCCAGCTTGCGGCTCTTGCTCTCTCCCTGTGTAAGCGTGGGTTCTCTCCGGGTACTCCGGCTTCCTCCCACCGTCCAAAGACATGCTGTTTAGGTTAATTGATGACTCTAAATTGCCCGTAGGTGTGGATGTGAGCGTGAATGGTTGTCTGTCTATATGTTGTCTGTCTCTATGTGCCCTGCGATGGACTGGCGACCTGTCCAGGGTGAACCCCGCCTTCGCCCTATGCCAGCTGGGATCGGCTCCAGCCCCCCCGCGACCCCTAACGGGATAAGCGGTTGACGATGGATGGATGGACAATTAAAACAGAAAAAACATTTAACTACGTATAATTAGTGTACTTAGGCACAAATCGAGCAGGCACGAAATGTAAATACCAAGAAAGTACAGTATTTGTGAAATTATATTTTTGCAAAATAAATTACTTTTTTCATTTTTTTTTATTTCACTGATTAAGTTAAACTATTTATTTAAAATGAAATCATCCTTTACCCTTAAGTTAAATTCGTTTATAATCACTGTTTTACTTGCTGCACTGGCATTTGGCCTTTGTGCCCTCAAAACAACACTAAACACCAAGTTGCCCCCAAAACGATGAAATTCCTCTATACACAGATTAACATGAAGTTAAATGATTCTATTGTTTGTAGAAGTTTGCAAGATCTCACCCAAATCAACTTGTTCATGATACTATGAATGTATTATTACATCATCACTATAATTATATTAACTCACTACTACTAAGGCCATTATTTTGAGGCATGAATCTCTGTACCACAGGTGACCACCGTCTTCATGCAATGTGTGATTTGTACCACTAGATGGTGTTACTGTGTCTGTGTCAGTACACTGTTTCTCAGCTGATCTGGGAGAGACGCTGCAAACAGCACTGATGAGCATTGAAAGCGTTACTCGCATTATGACTGTTTGTAGACAACATGCTTACACCAGTAATGTTTGGATATGTTGAAGCAGGTCTGTGAGCTGTCAGTGGGTTTGTAGCATCATGTATGATGCTGATGACTTCACGCTGTATGGTACAGCTGCAGTATGCATCATTTTAAATTTTTTTTTAAAGACTTTGTTGGATGAGGAGCAAGGCTGAAATAAAATATATGTATGTGCAGCAACACAATGGGTGTAGCGAAGCCCGGCTGTATTTCCAACAGTTCACCTCCCGACAGTCTGAGGCCCCAGACCAGATTTCCCCAGAGCCGCAGATAACCTCGTAATGTGATCCATGTACAGATAAAATCTGAGCCATCGAAAAACTCATCAGGGCTGCTCCGAGTCTGACACACAAATGTGTGATGTGTTTGAGAGTTAAACCCTTAAAAATACTTAAAATGAGTGTCACTACTGTAGTTAATGGGCCTCATGCAAGAACATTTTCTTAGTCTTGTCTTAACCTTCTCTGAATATTTTTAGCCCGTGGGCTCGTACGAGTTTGCCAAGTTGGCTCGCTGTACATTATCCCGTACATGCAACCCATTCATGAATAACTTTGATAACAGCAGACTAACTGCATGACTCCTACGACGGGTCTGGACCACTCGTAAATTGCATTCATACCTTGGACCAAATTCAAAATACGAGAAAAGTGGTAAATACAGCAAGTTCTACTAAATTGCTCATACAGGCCACTGAAGAAGGAATCTGTTCGAAGCGTTTTTCTGCATGAGGCCCATTGAATCTAAAGAACAAATGACAGACCTGGACCTCCATCCTCCAGGAGACTTTGCCTCTCTGACAAATTACTTCAGTCCAAGTGGGCTTTTGGCTTTGGTAACATACATTTACATTACTAAACAACTGTGATTGAAAAACAACATTCTGGTCCTCTCTCAATGGTGGAGAGGATGTCGTGTTGCTCTGGCTCTATCTATTTGGTGTGGAGAGGAGGTTGTGTTGATCTGGCTCTATCTGTCTGGTGACACCAGGAAACTCATTGACATTATTCTGGCTCCACTTCCTCACACAGTTGTATGTTCACATTCTATGTATTCATTTTTGTCATATGGATTGCCTATGTTGTATTTCATTGTTGTACACTGTGCAATACATCTACCACTGTCTCTACCGCTGCTATACTGCTCAACAATAGTGCAATACATTTTATACTTTTATATATTTTCATACTTGCAATTTTATCCTATCCCTTTATGCTCTGTGCAATACATTTCTTACACTGTGCAATATATTTTCCGTCACACATTTTCTGTCCATATTCTTTTATGTTCATCTGTGCATAGAGCGAATTGCACTGAAATCAGTTTTTATCTGTTTATAGGATTTTTATGCATCTTGTATTTACTTTTTAATATTTGATGCACTGAACAAGTCAACTTTTAGTATGTTTGGGAATATATATATATATAAATGAAAAGCTGTGAAATATCCTCATACGTGTGCAGACCTTGCTCCTGAAAGTTACATTACAGCTTATTTGTATTAGCAATTATAGGAAACATAGCCCAGTTTCTTTAAACAATATAAAGAGGAAAAAATTGTATTTAACATATGTGCAAACTGCTCAGTGTCAATGTTGTTCATTTGCTAACTTGAAACACAAAAGGGGACTTGAGATTTGTCAATATTTAACCAGTCTTTCTCACAATCTTTCCCCGACCTAGTAACCTAAACCTTACAACAGAGAAGAGACTGTTCTTTGTATGCCCTACCCTCCCTGCTTATGATTCATGTGCAGTATAAAGATGATGGTGAACATTATCCAAGCAGCAGTTTCCTCCAAAACATGTTT
This sequence comes from Pterois miles, assembly GCA_947000775.1. Classification (NCBI taxonomy): domain Eukaryota; kingdom Metazoa; phylum Chordata; class Actinopteri; order Perciformes; family Scorpaenidae; genus Pterois; species Pterois miles. The sequence continues at coordinate 4,542,185 of CAMQGK010000466.1, read as the reverse complement.
GAGTGAATTAGTAGCATGTAAATGTATTTTGTAGGAGAATTGGAGCGTTTGAAACGCTGAGCTAGCCTGAGGAATTATACGAGAAACTAGCTAACTCACTTTGTGAGCACAAAGCGCCACCTTGTAAAGGTACCTTCAGGATATGTAATCGAATCTCTGCTACTTTGTAACTTAATCAGATCAACACCAAAATATGCGGTTCCTTTGCCCGAGGCCTCTCTTCTCACCAAATCACATCAAAATCTGTTCATGTTACCTTTTTGAGAGACACATGTTTTATACCTGGATATAAACACTGGCACAGGCATATTGATCATAAACAAATATATAAATATACCAGTCGTCTTTATGTGCACATTATTCTGCTGACTCACTTGCGTCTGAACATCTCAGCAAAGATGCAGCCGGTGCTCCAGATGTCCACAGGTGTGGCGTAACTGGTCTGCAGCAGAACCTCGGGGGGTCGGTACCACAGCGTCACCACCTGGGAGACACAAACATGGAGTCCATCAAATGGACTTATTTGCATGTTTTAACTTGTTAAACAAAATACCTGACCATTTTCCAAAGCTTAGCATACATTTTAAAGTTCCTCAACTTCCAGGTGGTCAATCTATAAATCAGTTTTACTATAGTATGATTATCTAGTGACAGGGAGTGCTAACTAATGTTAGCTCACAGGCTGCACCCATTTTCCAAAGCTTACAATATACACCGATCAGCCATAACATTAGCACTAAGACCACTGACAGGTGAAGTGAATAACATTGGTAATCTCATTACAATGGCACCTGGCATTGGGTGGGATATATTAGGCAGCACATGAACATTTCGCCAAATTGTGATGGCTAGATGATTGGGTCAGAGCATCTGGGATGTTCCTTGTCTGCAGTGGTCAGGACCTGCCAAAAGCAGTCCAAGCAAGGAAAACCGGTGAACCAGCGACAGGGTCATTGATGCACGTGGGGAGCGAAGGCTGGCCCATGCTGTCCGATCCAATAGAGGAGCTACTGTAGCTCAAATTGCTTAAAAAGTTAATGCTGGTTCTGACAGAAAGGTGTCAGAACATAGTGCATGACAGTTTGCTGCGTATGGGGCTACGCAGCCGCAGACCGGTCAGGGTGCTGACCTAATGTCATGGCTGATCAGTGTATTTTAGAGCTCCTACCTTCCAGGTGGCCACAGTATATCTAGTAACAAACTGCTCTAGCTACGTTTAGCATGCTAACAGGCTAAATGGGCATATGGTGCCTTCAAATGGGGTCGTGTTTACCATGTCCAAAAGAACAGTCCACATGAATCCTCCTTTTGTGGTACTCACAACCTTTTAAGTGGAAAGTTAAACTCAGAGTTCACGACTTAAATGGTATATTTTTCTGAACATTAGTGAAAATAAGGTCATTTTTAGTTTTACATTGTTTTTCTTTGTAATTTAAAATATATCTGAGGACAATGTTGATATTACCGACCTCATCTTTTTCCTGTGTCTCTAGCTTGCTAAATTGTTAGCCTCTGCGGCTTCTAGACGCCTACAGTAACGTTACTATTGCCTTTGCTTAGCAGTGGTGTTCTCACGACTTTAACACTTGAACGCAACGCATATCATGCACACGGTAAACACAAGCTCACGAGTTTCATTTGAGGGCACCATAAACCCAGATAATACGTCTGCTAAATATTACCTACTAAATATTAGCATGTTAGCATTAGCATTGTGAGCAAATTGGCATGCTGAATTTAGCATTTAGTTCAAGTTCTACCTCACAGTGCTGCTAGCATGGCTGTAGACCCTTCTTCCTTTCAAAACTGTAGCTTAAATATGAATTCAATGAAGCTCAAACCAAGATTTGACAGAAAGCTACTGAAAAAAAACATTAAATTTATGTAAGGTTGTGAGGAAATTGAACTCAAAGACACTCAAGACAAACTATAACCTAGCATGGAGTTTGCCAAAAGGGTAAAGTTGGTAGTGGTTTGTATTCACAAGGTTAATGTTTGGCAGCAGACTGTCACGTTAGTAAGTGAATGCACCATCAACGAGGAATTGATATGCAACTTAAACAGGTTAGTTTTATTTTCCGTGGCTGAAGGTTGATGTTTATTTTGAACTGAAATGAATGGAAGATTAAATCTAAAAAATAAAGATGGTATTCTTTGGAAAATGTTGGAAAGGTTCGTACAACGGGAGTGAGAGCCATGTGGCAGCTGTAGATCTTGGCCAGTCCGAAGTCGGCCAGCTTCACCTGGCCCTGGCTGGTTACCAGAATATTCTCTGGTTTCAGGTCTCGGTGCATCACGCGGTTCGAGTGAAGGAATGCAAGACCGCACAGCAGCTGCCTCATCAGGTCCTGCACAAACACACACAGACATATTTAAACTGGAACTAAATATTTCAACAGAGGGTTAAAAGACCTTAAATTATCAAAAACACTCCATCCTCTCCATACTGTCTTCTTCCTTCTAACCCAGATTATGCAGTTTTAGCTTAATATTGTTTCAGTCAGTTCTCACTTTAATGCGGGCGGGCGATAACCCAGCAGTTGGGGCTCTCTCCAGGTACGTCTTGAGGTCTTGGTCCACATGTTCAAACACCAGAGTGACTTTAGTCTCCTGGTCCGACCTCTGGGTGGCACATACATCCATAAGCCTGCGTATTAAAAACAGTGACTTCTGTGAGAGGTGTTCACCATGAATTATAGACAACACTCTTTGATGGCGGTCTCACCTGACCACGTTGGGGTGGTCGAACTGCTCCAGCCTCCTCAGCAGAGCCACCTCTCTGACTGTGGAGATCGGGAGGCCATTTTGATCTGTCTGGACACGCACACTCTTCAGAGCCACAAACTGCCCACTCTCTGTATCTCTGGCTTTATAAACCGTCCCGTAAGCGCCTCCTCCGATCTCTGCCACTGGCTCATACTGGATACTGGCGCCGTGGGCCATGACAGACTGAGACAAAGAATGATTCACAGATAAGATGCAAAAGGTAGTAATGCTATTAATTAAAGTAATCATGTGTTTACACTGCTTTATTTTAAAAAAAAAAGCCCACTTGTGACTTTTTAGCTTCTACAAATCTTAACAAGCATAACACTGTAAAAAAATCAATTCAGTGTGTGTGAACAAGTTTCCCAACAAAGTAGGAAGCAATCAATGTGCAGCCTGGAGCTGCTCTACTGAAAATACTGGAAATGAACATGGGACTAACTGGGAATCCTCATCTGTACTTTATACGGCTCAACAACATGGTGGATGTGCTGAGGAGTTGAGGCCACACTGGTTCTGTGCTGAATATGCAACATTTGCAATTGCACAAATACTGTCAAAGACCCTAAAACCTATATCTAAGTAAGATATCTGGATGGGAAAGTCTAAACCGGTAAAGTCAAGGGACTTGACTGTGATACAAAATTCCTATAAATCAAATATTGTCATGAGGCAGTCATGCTCACTGATTTGCAACATTTCTCAATATAACCAGAGATAATTAAACAATAGTTGCCTCAGTATTCACAACAGCAGTTTATCTCACAGTAGACACAGTTCTTCTGTGTTATGGTGTGTATCATCATATTGCCCAACTCTATCAACTATACTCATTAAAGCCTAATAAACTGGGTTTCAATACCCTCTCAGTTCAGTTATCATCATCATCCAACCCGTTCTCATTCCCAACTTGTCACATATGGATGCTTGCTCAGGGCTCCTTGGCGTCACTTAGGTTTAGGCAACACAACTAGCCTACTTGGTTAGGTTTAGGAAAAGATCGTAGATTGGGTTAAAATACGGTAGGTTTGTTACTTATGTAACTAAGTACTTTACGTACATGACGTTAGTTAAGGGCATTGAACATTGAGTTTTGGTGTTCTGTTTGTTTGACCTGTCCATCCATCCTGACCTCCTACCACCGCGAACAGAGTGACTGAACGACTGGAGCAGTTCTTCTGAGCATCTAATACTGCCGCAGACAGGTTTACATTGGAGTTAGCTCAAAGCCTGATGTGTCTCATACAGACACCTATGGGTGTGGCAAAGCGTCTGTATTTGACGACCTGGGAATAAGATCAGGCTGCATCATCAGGGAGGTGAACATTCAACACATTCAGGCTGCTATCAACACTACCAACTGCACATTAAAATGTATCCTGATGCAGGTATCTTTAATCCTGCATTAACAAATTTTTTTGCCACTTTGGCAACAGAACAAGATAAACACAACCATGACATATTATCACCAGGAACAAAGTTCTTACTGTGAATATGCGGTCAAACAGCTGCCTATTTACACATCCAGAAGAGACAAAGTGACATTAGCATTCATTTGGAGTCTGTTTCTGTCCAGCGGATGCAAATATATTCATTCTCTTTTTAGCTCTGTTTTGGTCTCCACCAACTTCTGAGGGAAATATCTGTCTCTTTAGCTGCTAAATGTTTCACTATTGTCAACATAATGACTCTGATGAGAGCAGTGAGAATCAAAACAGTTATGTTGGAGACTGCAAAACCAAAACAGTGAGCTGAAAGATGCTAAAACTCTGTAGAGCTGAGGGGAGCTGTATTGTAGGGTACTGTTTCACATTACACATAGTCATTTGACCTGTTGTTAAATGAAAATAAAATGAATGATGCAGTTTTATGTAACACAGAGGCAATGAGGCCTTCACTCACACTTTACACCTTTTCAATAAAAATGAGGGGCTAATATACAACCTTTCTCATATTTCAACCATTCCGGCAGCAGGAGTCAACTACGCTAGGAGCTAAATGCAGAGCATTTTTATACTGTAGTTCATTGTGCTGGCCTCCATTAGACTGGAGCCTCATAAGAGCTCTCTGAGTACTCTGGGTGCAAATTGCTGAAATGTGTGACATATCTTAAAACATATCCAATTTATCAACACTCTTCTGTTGATGTGTTGAAATGTTTTATAAGCCGTTGAAATGTTTTATAAGCCGCGAGGACAAAGTACCTGACCTCCTAATATAAGTCAAATGACTCACTGAATGGGAACGCCATTTTAAAGCAAATACACTTGACCCAGGATATTTTGGCCGCCACTCTGCCAGCACAGGAAGCACCTTCCACCACTCCACCCCAAACAGCTTTTCTGTCCCGCCTCTTCTAACTTTCCTCTTCACCAGCTCCATCCATCCCTCCATTAGCACGCAACCACAGCGAGTATCATCCTACTGCTTCCTTCTCTTTGTTCAAGCCTCCATCTACAGCGTACCCTCCCACCTACTCAACATCAACACCTGTCACCTTCATACCTGGCATATATGGCCCACTCAAAGGTGGCAGTTCAGTGTTCCCTTGCTTTCTCCTACTGCACAGTTCATGGGACCAGGAAGTGTGGTTCACAATATCAGTGCTTATTATTCTAAGGACGGGGCATAATCGCCATCGTCATCTTCGCAACACCGTCCCTCCTCTCAGTTGAGAGGCGGTTGGCTCAAAAACCACTGTGCCTGCTTTCAGGCCTCCTATTGTATAATAGGGCTGCACAACTAATCAGATTTAGATCTAAATCGCAATAAGGCCTCCTATGATTTTCAAATTGCAGGAGGCACAATATTTGTTAAAGGCAAAATGCTATTGTAAATTAAACATAGTAGTGCTGCAGAGATGTCCTGTCCTACACATCATATTTTAGAGTTAAAAATAGCATCTTTATGTGGTACAGATCCCCACAAACAATCACACATTTTGTTATCCCAATGGAAATAAGAATAATGATGGAAAAACTATAATTTTCTCGAACATCGCAAATCACATTGCAACTGCAATATGACTCAAAATAATAACAATTTGTAGGTATTTTCGAAATCGTTCAATTCATTCATTTTTGGTTAAATGATGGACATCTGCCTCAGTGTCTCATGTGTGAATCTTCAAGTATCTTAAATTTATGTTTATTTAAATATCTTCGACTTACATTGTAACTTTCAGCATAATGCACTCAGAAAAATGGGACTAGAGCTGAAATGATGATCTATTAATCAATCAGTCGACAAAAAATTATTTGACAGAAAATGTGGGTATGCAATAAATCCTTTCAATCACTTTTGTAACAAAAAAATCCAAACATTTGCTGGTTCTTGCTTCTTACAGATGAGGCTTTGACAATTTTTTTTTCATATACGATAGTAAACTGAATATCACTGGGCCTTTGAACTGCTGGTTGGATAAAATAAGCCATCTGCATACGTCACCCTGGACTCTGGAAAATTGGCATTTTCCACAGCTTACTGACAGATTATCGACAAAACATATTTTATTAATCTTGATATCTTCATATAAATAGTAATAATATGAATACTAGACTGTCAATAGAAAACGTTTCAGTGACTCCTGCTGCGTCAGGCTGTGTTTAACTATGAGCGCAGTGGATTACGGCGGACAAAGTGTGAAACAGATGAGCTGAGATGGAGCTAAAATTGTTTCAGCAGGGGAGAGAGAGAGAAAAGTACTGCAACAACAGAGCAGAAACACAATCCACCGAAAGCCAAACACTTCAACAAGGAATTCATTCTCCTCTGTTGTATACCAGTCTCTTCGTTTTCCAAAGCCGGCTCTCCAAAATCTAACTCTCTGAACGGCCGTAATAACATTGAGCTGACAGCATGAGACGGCACGATTAGACTGTAACTCTGTAAACACGATGGCTTCATGAGCCCCGAGAATAAAACAGAAAAATGCAGAGTGAATGCAGCTGTATACTACAGACTGTCAGCCTTATTGGGCACATTTTGAAGATTTAGATGAGTTGATAACTCACATTTAGAGCTATTTTACTGACCACTGACAACCCAACATGTACATATAGTATATAGTATTAATTATATCTCAAGGTTTCCAGTGAAGCAGTATTATTTTGTAACTACGCTGGGTGAAATACTTGTATTAACTGGCATACAGATGTTATAGCGTTTGAATATTCAGATACGCTGCCAAACCACAATTGCTGAAGTGGTGAATATACACTGTAGTTAATAAGAGGAAGAGGTGTTGCACTACGCATGTTGAACACACCACATTTCTTCCTCTTGTGCAAAGAAAGTTGAGTCAGAGTGTCTGCGGACAAGAATCGGCCTGCATTCCTGCGTATCTGCAAGAAATACAAATTCAACATCATTCACATCATAACTTAACTGAGAAATAAAAATAAAATAATTGGCTTAATTTGGCAAAACGGAGAAACATAAAAAAAATAGCACAAATGTGACCCGAGAAACATTTTAATGCAACTTTAATGCAGACTTTCCTGTATGACGCTTCCATTAAAACCTCCAATTTAGCTTAATTCATAGAGATACCTTATCACTTATCTATTGATGTTAATAACAAAAGTATAATATACAGAGAAAAATCCGACTGTACGTTTGTCCAATAAGTTTTGATTACGACTGCAGAGTTCATGAACTTTAAATCATTCAAATGAATAAAATATTATTCTTGCCTTTTTTAAATCACTTTTTTATACATTGATACACCAAAATATTTCTATATTTGTTAGTTATTAGCAGGCTACACTAATAATTTGGATTTTACTGGCTTTAGTTTTCATATTGTAAATGCATGACAATAAATATAGTTTATGGTTTTAAATAAATCTCATAATATATTATTTATGTAGAACTATTAATGGCGACACTGAAGAAGAATTTGTGAGCAACGAATAACTATAATGGACTACACAGTCTGCTGTACGTAAACAATATGATCCAGAAATAAATCATTGTCTAGTGGTTAAACAAAATATGTTTTGCACACTACCAACAGAACGTTTTTAGAAATTGATTAACAACTAATAATTTTGTATGTAATCGGTACTTGTTTTTGCCATAAAAGGCTTTCCTGATGCTTTATACATTGTTTGATAATACAAATACATGTTGGTAACCTTCCCAGAACGTTATTATTACCATCATAAATGCATTTATTTATATTTCATGCAATTATATTTTAGCAGAATGACAGTGATATGATGATGATTAGAGGTCGACCGATTAATCTGGACGATTTTTTGACATTTTCTCATAATCGGCATCGGCCGATGCCTGAGCATATCAAGCCGATTAGCAAGCAGGCACACCTGCAGGCGGCCCAGCGTTTTTGCTGTAGAACGTGTGTCGATCAGATCACCACCCTACCAGCAGACCTCCATAGATGTCGCCCAGCGGGCTCACTTTTGCAAAAGTGTGTGAGAAGAACAACATCCTAACTGGGAGAAACCGTTCACCAAAATGCAGATTGGTGAGACAGACCGTAACAGTTCTTCAATAAATGTTTTCTTAAGTTAATCAATATCAATTGTAATTATTAAATTATCATATTTCATCAGATGGAGGGAAAAAGAAAACCAGACCATATATTGGCAAAAAAAAAAAAATCTGCAAGATATATCAGCTATCGGCAGTCCTTATTCTGTAAAAAACTCAGCATCGGCCATAAACATTTCTTATTATTTATTCTTATTTATTCTAGATTATTTCTTAAAGAAAGCTCCTACGATCCTACTGTATGTATGTTATGAGATCACAGACTGTCTCAGGTGTTGAATATCTCATAAAAGTAATTAAGGTGATTTTGTAACTTTCCTCTGTAGGCAGACTGTGAGAGGCAGCAGAGCCACAGAGACAGATAATTAGAAACAAGGATGGAGGAGGCCTGGTGAAAGAGGCCTGTACGGTCAAATGTTAAACTGCAAAACAGTAGTCTAGTTTCTTTATTCCTAACAGAGCTTTTCCTCTTTTCTCTGTAAGTACATTTAAAGAGCTGCATTCAAGTGGAGTCAGATCCCTTGTACTGTATGTATGTATGTATGTATGTATGTATGTATGTGAGTCGGCAAATAAAAGTGATTCTGATTCTCAACCAACACTGGATTTTTCTGCCTTTTTTAAACTCAAATACAGAGATGGAAGAAGCACTCACATCTTTTTACTGAAGTAAAAGTACAAATGTATTGCCATCAAAATATGCTTAAAGTACCAAAAGTACTTGTTATGCAGAATGGTTGATTTCAGAATAATATGTGTTATATTATTGGATTATAATTATTTATGTATTAATATTGAAGCATCACTTTAATGTTGAAGCTGATAAAGGTGGGGCAAATCTTAATTTACCTGCTGGTAACTTGTCAATTTCCCCCCTCGGCTCAATAAAGTTTTATCTAAATCTTTAATAATACACCCTAATTTATTCGTTGACTATTTTTTTTTATTAGTCTGAATCTGCAAAGTAACCAGCAACTAAAGATATCAAGTCAAGTCAGTTTTATTTGTATAGCTCAAAATCACAAATCACAATTTTGCCTCAGGGGGCCGTACAGTCTGTACAGAATATGACACCCTCTGTCCTTCACAGTGCGACCCTCTCATCGGGTTAACAAAATACTCCCCGACCAAAAAAACAAACCTTTAACAGGGAAAAAAGGAAAAACTGAAGAAACTTGAGGAAGAGCAAGTAAATGTAGCGGAGTAAAAAGTACAATATTAACCTCTGAAATGTAGTGGAGTAGAAGTATAATAGTAGCAGAAAATGTAGTACATTAAGATAATTAGGTGGTACGGTGGTAAAATCATCTTCCAGGTGGGAGGAAATCAAAGAAGTGGTTTTGAGGTAGTTTGTGAGGTAAAATGTGTTTTTCTATGAGGATTTTTTTTTTTTAATCATTAATATGAGAATCACTTGGGTCATGGTGGAAAGATGCCCCTTTATAAGATTTTACAATTAGTTTAATAATAAAGTTGTAGTTGATCATGAGTTCATTTAAGTGTGTTTACTTGAGCATACTTCTTGTGTACCTACTACATTGATATGCAAATGAATTTTAGTCTAACCTATATAACATGACTGTTACAGTGTCCCCACTTTCATTTAACAACAGAACAAAACAGCTCGATTTAAAACCATTTCAGTGGATTACAGAGCGCAAAGTCCTTAATTGTCCCATAATGAATGAGCAGACTCAGTGCGCTCAAACATCCTCTGGTCCTACCGGAAGTGGTCGGCCTTGTCACCCTAAAAACATCTCCTCGTTTCCTGCTCGGTGACACAACTGCTCACAACACCAGGGGAAACAGAGAAGACAGATTTGAGCACAACACCTGGAAGTTTCACTGCAAACTGAGGGCTGTAAGAGCAGCTGTCGATCGCGGGAGAGGGGAGCCTGTCAGTGTTGGTTATCAGCTCTAGTTTCTCTCCCACACTTCATTCATTTATCCTGCTAATCTAGGCGGACAATGAAGGCCAGGGGGCGGAGGGAGGAACAGCACAGACGGACGGAAAGCCCCCTGTCTGTGCCGACACGTGGTGCTCCTCCATAGCGCTCCTTTGTTAATTAAACTCGTATAAAATGAGTGAAGCAACAAACAGTCCACGCGGACTTTTTCTCCCCCCCTCACCTACATGTTCACTGACGTGGCGGAAGGAGACAGTTGAAAGTACAGACGGCAGAGGCGGATCACCGCCTTTAGCCTAACTTCCACATCTGTGCCACATTACATAAACTGTGTCACACACATGAAACATGCAAACGGCAGCTCGCACACTCCACCTACCTCGTCTGCGTGTTTTCTGCTGCGGCAGGTGAGCTTCACTGTAGCTTCATGAGCAGGACATGCTGTCTGATGTGCCACGTATATATATAAATATATATATAAGTCCTCGGGAAGAAGAAGCGGGTCAGTAGCGGCGGGTTCGGGTCCAGACAGGCGGAGGTTTACGGGTCCGATGTGTACAAGCCAATCAACAGGTTGTGATTCAGGCCTCCTCTCTGTGTTTTCACTCCCAGCAGCCTCAACTCTTCTCGGGTTGTCGCTTCCTGTTGCTTCTGGCAACTCCTGGAGGAGGCGGAGCTAACAATGAAATAAGTAAATTAAAAAAGCTCTGCTGTGTCGTATAAAGTCATACTAATCACATAATCCACGCTATAACTGTTAAATGCGTGTCTTCATAGATTATGTTGCTGCTTATTTCAGATACTACGAATATAGGCCAACATATATCAGACACGTCTAATAGTTCACCACACTACTAATGTTTTCTTAGTTTAGTTGTCTGCACAACTAATAAAATAAAAAAGGCGTAAAAGGTTGAAATAAAATAGTAAAACAACAACATATACAATTTAATAAGAAATAAAAAAAATAGTATGAATATATTAGCACAACATATATAAGAAAGTAGAAAAAATATAACCTAATAATAAATTAAATTATAACATATGTATTATTAATGATAAATAATATAATAATAAATAATTGATTTTATATGCCAACAGTGAAAGGCATATAGAATATAGGCCTACATACTGTATATCAGACACATATTCATCACATAAAAATGTTTTCTTAGTTTAATGTAGTTTATGTGCTCAAGTTAAAAAATACAAAAAGTGTAAAAGGTTAAAATTGAATAAACATTAAAAATAAAATGACATAAAATTTAAGATGAAAGAAAAAAAATCAGTAAGAAAATAGAAAAAATGTAACTTAATAAATTAAATTATAAAGTATTATTAATAGATTATATGTGCCAACAATGAAAGGCATATATTATGTTGCTGTTTATTTCAGATACAGTAGAGTGAGTAGAGTGTAGGCCTACATATATCATTTCACCACATAAAAATGTTTTCTTAGTTTCATTTAGTTTATTTCTCTGCACACATAATAAAACACAAACAACATAAAAGGTTAAAATGATATAAATGAGAATTAAAAATAAAACAACAATATAAAATTTAAGATGAGAGGAAAAATCACTATGGGATATATTAGCAAAACATTTGGAAGAAAATATAAGCTAATAACAAATGTATTATAATTTAGAAAAAATATGATAAAAATATGATAGATTATACAGTATGTGCCAACATAGTCCTACATATATCAGACACATCTAAAATAAAAAATGTTTTCTTTGTTTAATTTAGTTTATTTATTTGTACGAGTAACAAATACAAAAAAGCATAAAAGGGTTAAAATGAAATAACATAAATAAAACCTTCGACTTTACTGCGCCTACATTTAAGTTCCTGCTGCGTGCTATAGGGGAAGAAAGTCAACGTTGTCTGTATCTGCATCTGTGGCCAGAAATGGGGATGCAGCCTCTCTCAGTCTCATGCAGCTTGACTCAGTGTCATGCAGCTTGACTCAGTGTCATGCAGCTTGACTCAGTCTCATGCAGCTTGACTCAGTGTCATGCAGCTTGACTCAGTGGCATGCAGCTTGACTCAGTGTCATGCAGCTTGACTCAGTCTCATGCAGCTTGACTCAGTCTCATGCAGCTTGACTCACTGGCATGCAGCTTGACTCAGTGGCATGCAGCTTGACTCAGTGTCATGCAGCTTGAGTCAATTGCATGCAGCATATTTCAGTGGCATGCAGTCCGTCTCAGTGGCACGCAGCCTGTCTCAGTTGCATACAGCTTGACTCAGTGGCATGCAGCTTGACTCAGTGGCATGCAGCTTGACTCAGTGGCATGCAGCCCGTCTCAGTGACTGTGGGCACAAACATCTAAAACAAGACTTTGCTCCAGGGCTTTCTCCCTCACAACTGCTGAGGAAACTCTTTTCTCACTTTCTGAATGAAAGATTTCCAACTTTTTCACAGCGTTTTGACTTGTCACAGTAGGAAAAGGAAAAGAAAAAAGAAAAAAAAAAGTATTACTAATAACATTAACGATGAGTCATTTCTGTTCAAATGTCTCAGGAAGCCATGACAATGAATCAGCATGAGCAATACCAGGACCCTGAAACCAAAGCATTCATTTTATTATTTACACTGTTTCTCCTACTGTGAAGTATAAAAATGTCTTCAGTGAATTTACAATGTTTACTGTTAAATTAATTAATTCTATTTCATGTTTGATAGTCAGTGTTTTAATTTCTTTATATATTTATCACAGTGTCAATCACCTGGTAAGAATATTTCCCACCACAGAAAAAAATAAATAATTTAATTTGAGATTTGTTTCAGGAAATTGATATAGTAGTGGTAGCAATAGGCAGCTGCAATATTAAGAAGAAGAAGAAGAAGAAGAAATAGTTCCTTTATTAGTCCCACAGTGGGGAAATTCAGTTTTACACTCTGTTGTTCACACAGTACATATATATGCGTCAATGGAGAGATGTCAGAGTGAGGGGGCTGCTCCTGACAAGCGCTCAGAGCAGTTGGGGGTTTGGTGCCTTGCTCAGGGGCACCTCGGCAGTGCCCAAGAGGTAAACTGGCACCTCTCCAGCAACCAGTTGGTCTTGGTCCATGGGGGACTTGAACCGGCGTCCTCCGCGTCCTAACCTCCGCGTGTCCTAACCCTCCACGTCCTAACCCAAGTCCTTACGGACTGAGCTACTGCCGCCCCCCATTGAGACATATTGAGACTCTAGAGAGATGCAGTTGTTTCCCAGATGCCTCTAAATGGACCGGTTCTCAGTTTTGTCACCACAAATGTTGACTAATGTTTGAAATGTTTCCGCTGATGACTGCCGCTGCAGATCGACTGGCATTTCTGCTTTTATTCTCTTCGTAGAGCAGACCACTTTCAAAGTGAACTGACTATAGATATCATAAATGGACAGTAATTACTGTGTGTTCAACATGTTTGTTTACATCCTCTTTCGGGATTTCATTACGTCAGATAGAAGAATGCCTCTGGCTCTGTATAATGTTTACCACACTCCACCAATGGCCTCGGACCCCCCATTATCATACAGTGCTATGTATACTCATTACTCATAGTCTCACTGTGCCAATAAACCAGATCGATATCCACTGAACATTTTTGGATTTCTGGAGAAACTAGTCAAATTAAACATAACATTTTTACTCAGAGTGTTAATTTGATCACGTAGAATATACCACAAATGAAAAATGGGCCAGCTAAATCAGAAATTGTTTAGTGAAGCATACTGTAAATGTGTGCTAGCAAAATGTCAGCTAATTCACTTCTTTAGTGCAGCTTCTCATCACTCATTCACAACAATGACTTTAATATCTTTAAATAAACTATTTCTGACCCCTGGCTGTAGATTTATATTCAAAGAAGACAGAAACAGGTTAAAACATATCATGTCATAAACAGTGTGCCTCTGTTAAACACACTTTCTTAAATTCACTGCAGATATGATTAGAAACAGCTGATGGTTTTCTGATGATAGTGTTTATTTCATAATGCATAACCTATAATACGTTTTAGCCACTTCCTTCAAAATAAAAGCAGAATTCAGCAAACAAGTTCTCTTTGTGATGGTGGAGCAGACGTTTATTGTTTATCTAATAATAGAGAGCAGACAGTCTCCTCTGAGATAATGATCTGACAGATGAGTGAATGGAGGATCTATTGTATGCCCTGCTGTCACACTCTTTGTTCTGTTTATTACAGACACTTTAAAAAAAAATGTATACACCCAGTGGTACATTCAGAACAAAAGAGTGAGATAAATTAAAGAGCAAATGGGTAACTGAGGAGAAAGGAAGAAGAAAACATACATATATACAGTACACATGTATACATACACACACATTCACATCTACATACATGCACTTACATGCACCTACGTATACAGTATATACATACACGCACATACCCACACACACCCATATTCATACGCATAGCTCATATATGTACAGTACATGCATACACATCATGTTTACATGTACACGCATGCTCACATATAGAGGTCAATTAATCGGACCGATTATTTGTCTTTTTTCCATAATTGGCATGAGCCGAAGTCTGAGCATATTAAGCCAATTATCAAGCAGGTGCATAAATGCTGCTAAGTGCACTAAAACTTTATTTTGTCATCCAAAAGTTTATTTGACAAAGTTTAGGTGTTTTGATTACCCGTTTGATATATTCAATATTTAGATTATACACTATTTTTATTTAAAATATATAAGGTCACTGTAGTTTAGACACCAAATGTAGATTGGAGAGACAGACCATAGGTATTGTTCAATAAATGTTTACTGAAGTTGAGAAATTTTGTGGATCATTTGTTATTATTAAGCTGTTATATTTTATCAGACGGAAGAAAAAAAGAAAATCACCCAAACATATCGGCTCCAAAAAAAATCGGCATCATATGTCGGCCATCGGCTATCCTGATTCACCAGTAAATCGACATCAGCCATAAAAACCCATATCGGTCGACCTCTACTCACATACATACATATTATAAGTACAAACACAAAAAAGGTTGTGTGCTTCTAGATGTGTATACTGTATATGTATCCAACATTTCTATTCATTTGTTTACCCAAGATCTGCCTCAGTCCATTTATAAATCGGTCTGTTAATCCGAGTGTGATTAATGTCATGCCTTAATTGTCATTTTCAAGCTTTTGTACATTAACTCCTCATTTCTACTTGTTTATTCTGAGTGATTTCCTACTTTAAGTAGTTGTCTTATGTCTCAACCACTTTGACCAACAGCTCTTATATTCTGAAGACAACGGAGTGGAAGCGCTGCTGGGTCTTTGTGGTAATAACATACAGGTGCTCTTTGGATCCGTCAGGTATATTGTGCTCATTCAGTCTTGTAAATGCCTCATTGCATGGGAGGAATGTTGTCCAAATAAACACAACAACACGCTCCCTCAATTACTGACATGTAAAATAAAGGCATTTTACATTTGTTCAAACACTACAGAGTGCCTTGGATTATTTTTGAGGGAGACTTGCATTTTGTACCTTTTTGAGATAACACTCCACCCATGAAATGAGCCCTTTACAAGCCTCTTATATTCTGTCTCTTCATTTCTGGCTCTATAGGTTATTCTCTCCATTATTTTACACTGCTCAAAAAATGAAGGGAACACTTAATCATCACAGTATAACACCAAGTCAGTTAAACTTCAGGGATATCAATCTGTCCATTTAGGAAGCACAAGTGATTGTGAAGATAAGATAAGATAAGATAAGATATTCCTTTATTGGTCCCACAGTGGAGAAATTCACACGTTACAGCAGCAAAGTGGATAGTGCAAAAACAAGAAGGATAGATTTTAAAAAACAGTATTAATACAGATAAAATAAAATAATATATACATAATAGAAAGTAAAGCCAAAAATATGTCCAGCATATCAATAAATAAATTGTCCAGTTCCTATAATTTGAGCAGATGATATAATTGCATGAGTTCTTATTGCACTTATGTCCGGTCAGTTTGTTGTGAATGTGACTGTGTATGTGGTCTACTGGGAGCAGTGCTGGTTGTGGAGTCTAACAGCTGCAGGCAGGAAGGACCTTCTGTAACGCTCCTTCGTACACTTAGGGTGTAGCAGCCTGTCACTGAAGGAGCTCTCCAGAGCTCTGATGGTGTCTCTCATGGGGTGGGAGTCCTTCTCCATTATGGATGACAGCTTAGCTATCGTCCTCCTCTCTCCCACCACCTGCACTGAGTCGACGATAGCAGAGTCGTCAGAGAACTTCTGCAGGTGACAGGTTGGTGAGTTGTAGAACTGCTTTCATCTGCTTTGGTAGTTCAGCCATTGGCACCAAAACCACACTAGTGCCAAACCAGTAATGCTGGATGATGTTGCTGTCATGGTTCTGGGTTTTGTTGTAGTTAGTTTAATTTTTGCATTATGGGTTCTGTAATTGTGATTTTGAGTTTGCTGTCATATTTATTCTAGTGTTCCTGTTTGTGTCACTTCCTGTCATGGTCCTGGTTTTCTGTCATAGTTTGTTTCCTGTTTTATTTTGAAAGTTGGTCACCTCATGTGTCATTTCTAATATTACTTCCTGTCTTTGTCTTTTTCCCGCCTTTGCATGATTGTCTGCCCCTCCCTGATTGTTTCTACCTGGTTGTCCTCAACTTATGTGTTTAAGCTGTCCTTTCCCTTCACTTCTTGTCAGATTGTTTGTCCTGTCAGAGCTTCCCTGCATTTCCCTGAGCCGTCTCGCTTGGTACTCCATGTCGCTCCGTGTCGCTCCTGTCGCTCCATGTCGCTCCGTGTCGCTCCATATCACTGTGTGGCTCCAGTGCTGGGCTGTGAGCAAAGGTCCCACTAGAGGATGTCAAGCCCTCATCCCCCACCCTCATGGAGTCTGTTTCTGACAGTTTGGTCAGAAAAAAAAACACATCAGTAGCCTGCTGGAGGTCATTTTGTAGGGCTCTGGCATGCTCATCCTGTTCCTCGTCACACAGAGGAGCAGATACCCGTCCTGCTGCTGGGTTGACGCCCTTTTACGGCGCTGTTCAGCCTTTCTTGTGTAATTACCAGTCTCCTGGTTTCTCCTCCATGCTCTTTAGGCTGTGCTGGGAGACACAGCAAACCTTCTGGCGACTGCACATATGGATGTGCCATCCTGGAGGAGCTGGACGACCTGTGCAACCTGATTGGGCTGCAAGTACCACCTCATGCTACAAGTGGTGACAAGGACACTAGCAGAACACAAGACTAGAAGAATCAGTCAGGGAGGATGAGGAGAGAGCGACTGTCTGTGGCCACCACATGTAAAACCATCCCCCTTTTTGGGGGTTGTCTTGCTGTTGCCTCTCCATTACACCTGTTGTCACTTGCATTTGCACCAAAGCAGCTGAAAGTGATTCACTATCACTTGTGCTTCCTAAATGGACACATTGATATCCTGCGTTAATTCAGGAGGTGGTTTTTCAAGAATGATAAATATCAGGTTCAAAGCTCCTGTCATATTAAAGATGTTCCTGGTGTTTATTATGGGTTAATCCCAAAATGATTTGATTTGTGGGCATGGTTCACTGTTACCTCTCCACATTTTCTCCAGCAGTCTAATTTCACTGATGTATTAATTATTTTTTGAGAGAATAATTGGCATAATTGAAAGATCTTGTATTTAATTTCCACACACAGTTTCCTGTCAGTTGTTTTTCTTCTCTCCTTCAGCCGATGGATATCAGCACGTGGCCTCTACGTCACATGAGCATCAGCACCTCGGACAGCAGCCTCTCAGTCTGCCGCTGCCTGCTGTGGACGGAGCGCCTCTCCTCAGCTGCATGGAGGGGTTTTAATGGACATCTGCGGTATGTAACTGTGTACACATAAAGAAGTTTGCGGGGTTTTTTTTTTTTAGAGCTGACGTGCCAGAGAACTGAAAATCAAGATTTAACATGCTGGAGATCCTGGACACGTCGCATTTTATTGTCCCACTGAAGGCCTTGATCAAGATTTGTTGTTCATGATGGTGATGATGATGATGATGATGATGTGCGGTTGTTTTTAACAACTCGGAGGGGACGTTTGCAGCCTGCTGTCGGTTCATTTTTGTGTTAGCGGGAATCCATATCTGACTCTCCTTCTGGTTTGTGGCGCAGAGATGGTCGGAGGGGAATAAAACAAGAGTGCAAGTTGTCGTGCCATGTTTTTTTTTTTTTTTACTGTTCATTTTTCATATCTAACACGCAACGCGGCTGGACTGTAACTTTGTAATTGTCGGATAAGGTGTGTGACGATATAAAGGCTCAGAAGAAGAAGAAGAAGAAGAGGAGGAAACAGTGATGATGGTGACGGATGCCACTGCGAGACAACAAAGGATACACGCGTGTCACCTCGCGTAGTTTCATGTCCCCTGGAGGTAAATGGAGAAACTCAAATATAAATCGGCTTTGACTTAGTTGTTAATAGGATTTAATATCAGCCCTCCTCTGACAGCCTCGCTGCTTTTCCGCCGGAAGAACCAACATTTTGTCCTCTTGTTGATTAAAAAGAGGAACACTGAGGTGATAATAAACAAACCGGGTCGATAATGTAACCATGGGAGGATGATGATGTTGGACCCCTCTGACTTCAACGTTGGTTTCCTTCAGCCTCCATTGGCTCCATTCAGGAGAAATAGTGCTTCCCTATTGGCTGGATTGCGGTGCACATGCTATAACAACAGGATATGCAAAGAGCTATGGGCTGATCTAATAGCCTATCATGGATCCCTCATGCTTTTTTGACCGAGATCTGTGTTTTATTTAGGATAGGATGTGGACTTCCTAATCAAATGGTTTGGATGCCATAATAATAATAATAATAATAATAATAATAATAATAATAATAATAATAATAATAATGGAGCTGCCACAGTCAAGCTGAAGGCTGTTTTGTCTCTCAGAGCAGTTGTGTCTGTGTAGTAAAGCTGCTGAAGGATGTTCAAGTATCGCATCCGGATGTTTTTCAATGAACTCAAAGTGTTGTTACTGATGCGCTCCGGATCAAGCAGGAGGACTGACTCGGGCACAGACCCGGACACGCAGACCAGGATGAGAGGGCTCGCTATAGGAGGCTGTGGCTGGCCGCCGTTGAGCTGCTCCCACCGGGACGATGAGGAGGAATATTATGGCTCTGACTCCCGGCCACGCAGCCTGGCTCTGGGGGATACAGAGGGAGACAAACCCGAGGAGGGAGGAGGAGGGGGAGGAGGAGGAGGAGGAGGTCTGGACGCCGCGTCCCTCCCGAGTCTCTCAGAGAGCGGGATGCGATCACCGCAGTGCCGGATCTGCTTCCAGGGGCCGGAGAAGGTAGTTGGCTAAATAATCCCCCATCAGGTGTCACTGTGGGTTCATGCGGTTTAACAAGGGGGTCAGCTGCTCAGTATAGGACCCTGGAGAGTCCAAAAAGCTCCAGGAACCTGTAGGAGCATGCATCTCAGCAGCACAGGTGCCTCTGGTTCATGTGGTCTTACAGAACGTGGTGCTGATCTGAGGAAGTCTCAGCAGGTCAGGAAAGGCCATGTCCACTATACTCCGCTGCTTTTAGAGCTCAGTAATCCATAGAAATGCCTGCTATCGTGAAAATAATAAATATTTGAAAAGGAAACCAAAACCCAGTAGGCAACACTCAAATGCAAATATTTGTTAAGTTTACCCATTTAAAAGTTCATTCATTCATTCATCGTCAACCGCTTATCCCATTAGGGGTCACGGGGGGCTGGAGCCGATCCCAGCTAGCATTGGGCGAAGGTGGGGTTCACCCTGGACAGGTCGCCAGTCCATCACAGGGCACATAGAGACAGACAACCATTCACGCTCACATCCACACCTACGGGCAATTTAGAGCGATCAATTGACCTAAATTGCATGTTTTTGGACTGTGGGAGGAAGCCGGAGTACCCGGAGAAAACCCACGTTTACACGGGGAGAACATACAAACTCCACACAGAAGAGTCCCAAGCCGGAATCGAACCTGCGACCCTCTTGCTGTGAGGCGACAGCGCTAACCACTACACCACCAAGTTAAAGAGGAGCTATTATACAATTTATCTAATACATTTCGAGGAAAAGAATACAAAGTTAATTGTTTTGATTTATTTCCATGTTTGCTGATAAATAGGTGATGATTACCAAATAACATACTTGCAATTTCTTTAAAAACTCCCTGACTTATTACATTGGCTACCAGGTTACATTTATGTCGACAATAACTCACACAATGGTGAGATTTGTGGCTGATCAGAAATGTCCTCTATTAGTTTTGGCTTTCCACCTCCAATGAAGAGCGCCACATAGCCGCTTCTCAAGCCTTAGGGCCCTATTTTAACAATTATATGATATTTCAGAATATCATTATAAAATAATGTTTAGAATGTAATAAGTTTTATATATTATATATTATTTTGAGGTAATTATTGGGGTAATTTGGCAGCAATTCCTAAGAAATTTCAAAGAGGTTACTTGCTAAGTATCACCCACTCAGCTCTAACTAGCTTTGTTTGAGAGTGTGCCAAACGAGCCACTAGGTAAAATCTGTTAATTGGTGACATCACCACGTTGCAAAAGAAAAGGCGGGACTTCAATCAAGGCGTTTCAGGCAGTCCAGGAGCTGTGTTTCTGTGGAGGAGAGTACCTCCATTTGGCATAGACTTTGGGCTTTATATCTTTGCAGACCTTTTACATGCACAAAAACTATATAACACACCAAAGGGAAGGGAAAAAGCACAAAATCATAATAGGTCCTCTTTAACCTTTTAGAGTTGGAGACAGATTTTCAGCATTGATACTCCAAAGACAAAATTGAAGCAGCAAAGGCTGAGATATCCTGACTTTTAGTCCTTCATAAGAGTCAAACTTAAAAAGGATCCTACATTTCCCGTTATGCAACTCAATTATATATTTTTTTATTTTTAGATTTTCTCCCTGCTTTGTATACATCTTTATCCATCTGTCAGTTTGTCGCTCAGGTTTTCCATTATAAATTTGTAGTCTCAGGTTCAAAATGTGATAACCTCAATGACATCACTATGACATCATCAGGGTTATTTTCGCAGATTTTATCCTTTGGAGTGAAAAGTGAAGCCAAACCTGCAGCCAGCAGGGGGCGACTCCTCTGGTTGCAAAAAGAAGTCTGATTATACAGAAGTCTATGAGAAAATGGCCCTACTTCTCACTTGATTTGTTACCCGAGTAAACATTGTAAATATGATTTATTTATGGTTTCAATTGCTAGTTTCACATCTCCTTCAATACAGCATGATGTTCATTTAGTGAATTATGGTCCCATTTAGTCAAACAGATCATAAAGCAGGGTATGCTTTAGGGCGGGGCTACCTTATGAGTGACAGGTTGCTACCACGGCGTTGTCCAGTCCGTGTTTTTGTCGTAGAACTTGAACCCTTTCACAGTGTGTTTTCACTTCATGAGAGTTAATTATTTTGGTTGCCTAAAAACGTCTTATTCAGCATTCGGTCGTGCTTAGCTCCACCCTCTTGTGTCAAGTTGGGTTGCAAAAAAATGCATGAGTGAAGGTTGCATGCAAGGCTTTCTGCAAAAAGGGGATATTTTAACCCAAAATTCAATCTTTTGCTAAACTTAACCATATAGGTTTGTTGCCTAAACATGAGAAGATTTCTTGCAGAAAGATAGCAACGGCCAAAATGCCAAACTTAAGACTTCAAAATGGCAGTCCACAAACCAGTGGGAGATGTTACAGTGTTACGTTCATTTCTTATACACACTGTGGATTTGATGAAGCTCCTCCAGAGCCATAGAAGAGGTTATACAACTGTATTCACAGGCCAAGTAGTGGTCATCCTAACAAGTAAACCGGTACTTGTTTTGGTTGCCCCTTTAAGAAATTAAGTTGTGTGAACAAATTCTGTTTTAAAAACTCATTATACATCGATACCAAACTGCTTCAAATTCCTGGAAGTGTGCATAAAGTCTGCTTCATAAAAACAGAGAAGCACTAAGACTGAAACAGGAATTAATCCATCAACAGTGATCTGAAAATAGCAGTGGGCAGACGGAGGGCATCATACAGGCTGGAAAGAAGCAGGAGCAGCTTTATATTTGCTATGTGAACCAGTGAAGTCCTGGCAGTGATAGATTCAGCATCTGATGCACAAAAATTAGGCCATTTTAAAAAAGCAGTGAAAGAAGATTTCAGAGATTGATAACTTGACATAAAGGACATTCATACTGATTATAATTCTGAGGGACTCTTCAGTAGGAACCATTAATACAGGGATCAAAACAGGAAGGTCACACAAAGTGCAGCTGGAGAACAGAGTTAATAGATGTACTGAAAGTTAAAATGTTTTTAAAAAGCTTGTCATTCTCGTCCAAGACGTGTCGATCTGAGCGGTATAGCGGATGAAATCAACCTTGAAGAGACAGACTTTGGTAGAGGTCTCAGAAAGTTTTGTTTCCCCTCCAGATAGCCAACTAATTAAAGACATAGCTCATCACCCCGAGTCAGACATAAAATAAAGTGAGATGTGCAAGAGTGTTGTCAGTCCGAGGGCCTTGGGGAGTCTCGTACTGACAACAAAAACTTACACCAGATGTCCTGTGATGTCTTTTGAGGCTACGGGAAAGTGACACGAGAAAAGCAAACTGTATCCAGATGAAGGCGTTAAAGCAGCAGATAGTAAAATGTAGGAGACTCTCACTTTATTACATTTTGATTTATGTTTTCAAATGTCTGGTTAGATGACATCTTGACTGATGCTTGAAACATCTTCATAATAATGAGGCACACTGGCTTTTATACCCTATAGTCATAATTAAATCAACTGACTCCAGCTATTTCTGCTGGTGTGTCAAGTTGGGAATTGATCACTGCTCCAAAAATCTCATCCCATCCCAACCTCATCTGGACCAGGCGTGTCAAACTCAATTTCACTAAAGGCCACCCTGGGAAATGAGTCACATCAAGGGCCAAACATATTTGACATGCTTTTATTTAATCAAAAACTGTCTTTTATTGTGTTGTTGCATGTCCCATATAGCCTCCTCACATACAATTTAGTATGCGTAAAGCCCTAAAAATAGCTGTTTCACAAGCTTGAATATGACAACTCATTGGCTGTGTGGGACAATTAATTTAAAAAAAAAAAGTGTAAGATCTTTGATCATGTAGTTTGCACGTCAAATACGGCCTAGCCGTCTATGAGGGGTGGAGGTAACAAAAAATAACTGATAAAAATAGGGGTGATGAAAATGCATTTCAATTGAAAAATGGAGCCATAATAATGGATGTGAAATGAAAAATAGTGTGATAAATTGTCAAGTGATTTGATAAACTTAATGGTTGATTTTTGATTTGACATTTTGGGTGGAGGTAACCAAAATTGCGTGCTGTAAACGATAAATGTCAGCTGAGTGTTGTGAATGACGAGTGGCCGACTGTTGATCATCAGAGCAACACTGTTGAATGTGAGATGGTGAAAATGTTTAAACACTGATCTGTTTTCATGATGTTACGACTGCTTTAGTCAAATCATCTTTATATTACTCAAATCTCTTGATCATTTTTCACTCACATTTTTATTTGATTTATTTGATTTGATTTTTATGGCTTCCGTTTTTCAGTTCACATGCATTTTCATCACCTCCAGTTTTATCAGTTCATTTTTGTGGCTTCTACCCCTCAAAGCCCTCTGGCATCAAATCGGCTGCACATCAAACCCTAAAAATGACAAAGACTGCAGTCAAGCAAAACTCACATGCAGCCTTCAGCATCTACTTTCCTTTTTTGTGCCATTCTGTGTTAGCTAATCAGCTAGTTTGCAGACAGTGGAGGCACAACTAGGCAGACCTTGAGTTTGACATCTGGATGGTGATGACTGAAGCTGATGAATTCATGCAGCTATTAGGGAGACGTTGGAGAGTTGGCTATATGTACACTGATGAAGACAGTTCAGCACTAGGAGGTTTACCTGTACAGGCCCATAATGATGCATACATATATACGAATGGCAGAAAAGGTGAAATTTCCATATTACAGCACCAAGCAGAGCACAATTGTATGAAAGAACTGCTTTTAGAGATTGTATCAGTATACCCTATAAATCACACAATCTCAGAACCCTGTGGTTAAAAAGTGCATCTCTGGTTTGTTCCAGTGAACACAAAAGAAGAACCTTAAAAACAGCCGTCAGTAGACAATGAAAGTGAACATTAAGTGTAACAAGGGAGATGTGGGAGCTTTGATCGTATACCACTCAGACACAATGAACCAGGAAATGAGAGAGGTGAAGCATTCCTGGACCTGTGGATTGCAGATGTGAGATGAGTTAAAATCATCACACTTTGACTATAACTAAACCAGACCCAACAGAGGATGTTTCAGTAGGGTGACCACATTTTCATGCACATGCAGATGTATGCTCTTATGTATGCACCATAGGCATTTTCATCAGGATGGACGACAGTTATTTCAGCGCTTAGCATGCCCACCGAGCGCACCTGTCAACACCACAAACGGCTCCTAAACAGAGGGACAATCGTTTTCTCTCCCAATGTATACCTGTTCTTGTAGGTACACGAAGCATTGCTGTTCTGTCAGAAAGAGCTGCAAGAGTCCTAGCAACAGCCTTGACAATGACACATTGATTGATTGATTGATTGAGACAAATCAGTGTTGAATTCAGATACATGGTGTATACATTGTTTATGTTTTATATTGGTTAATGAGTGGGACAACAAATGAACATGTCTATGTAAGTGCTGAAAATAAATCCAGTGTTATCGTTATTATTTTAATTGTGGTGAAAACCGGGACAGTTTGGTAGTGACTGAAAAACACATTCAAGTGTTTTTCAGGTATTAGTATATTTCACTTCGGACGTCCAGCGTGAAACCGGGACAATCTGGGACAAACCGGGATGTCTGATCAACGTATGTTAGTCACTGAAGACCTGTAAACAGATTTTTCAAGTCCAGGAAGAACAGAGGGATGAACAAATATACAAAAACCTGAAAGTTACAGGAGTGTTATCCTGTGAGGATTTACAGTTACTGTTATTTCTATCAAAGCTTTAGTACCAGTACTCTTTAAGTGACAGGATTTAGGGTTATAAGAAAACTACAAATAATGTATGTGTTAAAACCATTGTGATCATTATTACTTAATATTAAATGTCACTTTGAAACCCTTTCACTCTCTGACAAATATAACAAAACAACACTGGATCATGATTGCACACTGACAGTCAATAAATCAGATTAACAGACTTATATCATAATCCACCACAGGCAAAAAACGTAAGAAAATACAAGCTACAATGCCATGATGTCGTGCTCCATAATTTTTCTAATGTCTCACCTTTCCAAAATACAGTGTAGTGTCACAGTGATTATATCTGTTGGTGCTCGCTCCAGGCTGTTATCTATCTTTTTTAATCCCTTCGCCAGCTTCGTGACAGGAACAACAAACAACTCCGTACCGTCACTAGATAAAATGTGACATTAACATCGTCAGGGTTTGGCAAGGCAAGTTTTTCTCTTCATGATAAAGATCTTTATCTCTATTTCTTTCTGTCATCTTCACCAAATCCAATCTCAGATTCAATAACAGCTTCAACATCCAGTGTGTCCACGCAGCTGCTTGTTGTGTCCTGCAGGGGGAGCTGTTGAGCCCTTGTCGCTGTGCTGGTTCTGTGCGCTGTACTCACCAGTCCTGCCTTATCCGCTGGATCAGTGAGAGAGGCTCCTGGAGCTGTGAGATCTGCTACTTCAAGTACCAGGTCCTGGCCATCAGCACCAAAAACCCACTTCAGGTACAGTCGCAATGTAATGGCATACAACACAGGCCATGTAGTGTTTACATTACCAACACCACAGTCAGCGGTGGACCAAGTACTCAGATCTTTTACTTCAGTAAATGTAGTAATACTCCAGTGTAGACATACTGAAATTACAAATAAAATTCTTGCAATCAGAATTTTACTCATGTAAAAGTACAACATTGGCATCAAAATGTACTTAAGTACAAAAAGTAAGAATTAATTCTGCACTGGCCCATTTCAGAATAATATATATTCTATAATTGTATTATAAGTATTGGTGCATTTATGTATTCATCACTTTAATGCTGCAGCTGGTTAAGGAGGAGCTTATTTTTTTACTTAGTTAGTTTACTTAGTAGTTTGTGAATTTCATCAAGTGTGCTATTAGTATACTTCTTTTAAACTTAAAGATTGTATACTGTGCTTTTAGTTTACTTTTTATTATGTATCACATTTTATTCTATTTATCCGAGTTATACTTAAAAGTATATGTAAGTATACTCTTCTTATACTGTACTGTACTATATACTATACAAGTATACAGAAAAGTTGATGTATACTTGGTTTATATTGACAAGTATAAAGGCCTGCTTGAACTTTATATTTTGTTGATATTTGTTGATTATATTTTGTGTTTTAAATCTAAACAATATTTCCCTCTGGACTGTAACGGAGTAAAGTAGCAGGAAATACTCAAGTAACATGCAGAAATTGTACAGTACTTGAGTAAATGTACTGTATGGCATGTTGGACTGATTTTGGTCAACATACACTGATTCCTAACGGCAAGCACACTGCTGTTGGCAGATAAAGAGTGAGTATCTCACTTTTCTCAGAGCTATTTATACAGTTTTATTTTACAGACAAATGGAGAGGGAGATAGTGATGATGACTTATAGGAAGATGCCAAGAACAAATTAATGAGACGCTGCACATTTCAAAGAGTTGGCAGATGATTTAACCAGAGTGTGGCACACAGACAGTAGACGAACAGACAGTAGCACCAAATGTTGTGAATGATGGAACAGATTTGTTATTGGATGAAATGTTTGTTCTGTCATTGGTTTGTCTTGCTGGGTAATCCTTGTATCTCTGAATGAATTATTATCATTTTGGAGAATGTGATATGGTGTTAGTGAGATGGTTTAATTCATTCAAGAATTCACTTTAATATAGGTTTGTATTATCGGTGTTAAAGCCTGAGTAGCAGAGGCAGAGTGAGGCAGTGACCGTATGACATGATAGCGCTGTAGTTAGATGTGAAGCTGTTGCACTTCACATTCAGAAACTGAATTGAGGAAATCAAGCATTTGTCTGACTGAAGTCAAACACAATCTTAACATACATTGCCAAAGAAACTGAGACAAACCCTGCATTATTAAAGTAGCCAGTTGAGACTAATTTCCATATCTACGGTTCAGGGTTTCAGTCCATTTCTGATTCTCCCCCAGTGGCAGGCCATCTCTCTGACTGTGATCGAGAAGGTGCAGATCGCAGCCATCATCTTGGGCTCCTTGTTCCTCATCGCCAGCATCTCCTGGTTGGTGTGGTCGTCTCTCAGCCCTTCAGCCAAATGGCAGCGGCAGGACCTCCTCTTCCAGATATGCTACGGCATGTACGGCTTCATGGACATTGTTTGTATAGGTAAGACACAGTTGGATTATTTCACAGGTGGTTGGTGTGAACATTGATACACATTACACAAGTCAACAAGTCATTTTGACAGACGTGGCAATGCTTTATTTTCTCTCTTAGTTAACTTCCTAATAATTTACCAGAAAGAGCTATGTATCATGGTACTATTTATCGGAAATATGGAGACGATGTTAAATGATATTCTTATGGTATACTTCACTGAATTCCAGTTAATTGCTCTCTAGGGAGTATTTTCATCAGTGAATAACAGGTCAGCTGAGCATGAAAGAAATGGGCAAATTGCCTAGAGGCAAGCATACAATTAAACCTCTCCAATAATAAATGAATAATAAATGAATATTATTTGGGTTTAAATAGAGCACCCCTTTCAAGGTTGTAATTAGTGCCACATTACATAGTTACTTAGGGGATCATTAGAAAATTAGAGATCCGTAAATAAACCGTTAACAGTTTGGCTTTAACTTAACAATTTACCCACCTCATTAACAAGACTAAGAGTCCACAGCTGTGCTAGTGGCTCTGTGGCTTCAGCATGCTAACATGCTCACAATGTTCACATGTATTTATGTTTATTTTTATTTATTAGTTTACCAGATTTAATTAGCACTACTCACAAAGTATAGCCACGGGCGGCTGATGGGAATGTCATTAGTTTTGCAGGTGTTTGGTTTCCGACCAATGTAGTTCTGCCCACTCTTAGTCCATTAGTCCAGCGATGCCCAAACGTTTTCATGTCGAGGACCCTTAAACCGACACAAATGAGACCATAGACCTTTGTTTCATAAGATTTTTTCCAAGGACTCCCATCTGATTGGGTTTTTGCTTTTAGATATGTTATTACAGAAAGTGTACAGTAAGTAACCAATGACCAAAATACATCCTATCATTATGTTACTTATGGATGAAATTATAGTTAAAATAAATGATTCTCCTTTTTGCTGGGGGCCCCTGGAACCCCATCAAGGTCTCCTGGGAGTCCCCAGACCCCACTTTGAAAACCACATTAGCAGATTAATTAGTTGTTTTGGTCTTAGTCGTCTTAGATTTCTTTAGATTAGTCTTTTTTTATGTTTTTTTTTCATGCTGAATGACTTATTTTCAAGAAGTGTACATCACTTATAAATACAAGATTTAAAATGAAGTAACAAAGAATTTTTTGACCAAAGTATCTGAAAAACATAAATGATCGTGCTACATGAAAAGGGAGCAGATCATCAAAGTTATAACAAACAGTTCAGGAGGGGGAACCAAATTTCATGGCAATCCACCCAACAGACTTTTCACTCTAAACCACAAATTTTAACCTTATGCCAGAGGAAAAGTCAAACGATCACCACAATTAGTAGACACCATCCTGGGCGTCATGAATATCTTTATCAAAATTCAGGACAATCTATTGAACAAGTGCCAAAACATTTTACTAAAAAGCCAAAAATGTCCCCAGGCTGGTGATGCTATTGAAGAAAAATCCAGTGATCACAGAGTCAGTAGGATTCGTCCTCCTTCATCCATCCAATAGTCGCTCAGATGTTATCACTGTCTCTTACTTTTTATCTCTTACTTTTATATTTATAACTCAGCAGCTGACTGCAGAGCACAATGGAGATAGTTTACACCAGGGGTGTTGCAATATACCAGAATAACCTTAAAAATGAAATATTGATATCATGTTAATGATATACATGTGCTAATATGCTATAAATAATCCAGCAACTCTTAAATCACATTTTGTACAGTCATGGTTACACACTCTCCCTACACTTGTACAGTAATAGCATAATAAACAAAGTTAAAGGTGCATTTGACTGGTAGCATTTTTTTTTCCTGTGGATATCTCAATAATATTGTTGTTGTAATATTGTTGTTGTGAATTCTTTTGGCCATGATAATTATGTAGTGAAAATCTGATATTGTGACAGCCCTAGTTTACACATACAGTACAATACAATGCTTTGGTGAATGCATCCATGTGCATAACAATTCATTCTAAGTGCAAAGACACAAATGAAATTGAAATTATATATTTGTTGTATTGTGTATTGTGTTTCTCACTAAACATCAATCCAAAACACCCACAAACATGTCCAGTATATTAATCTTTTTATTTTTGAGGACTTATTCACTCCGTACCTTTTCGTACTTCTCCTTGAACAAACAACTGTTTGTCTATATGTAACCCTGCTTCCTGCCCCCCAACCCCCCCACCACCACCCTTTGTCCTTTATGCCCAGGCCTTATAATCCATGAAGGATCGTCTGTTTACCGGATCTTTAAGCGCTGGCAGGCAGTGAACCAGCAGTGGAAAGTACTGAATTATGAGAAAGCGAAGGACTTAGGTGACCCCATCAGTTCCAGCAGTAAAGGTCGTGCTGAGAGGAACTCAGACAGCAGAAGAAGGGCGAGTCGACACGTCAGGACTATTCTCAACCACCACTGTGGTTACACTGTTTTGCACATTCTCAGCCAGTTAAGACCCAACAGCCTGCGCAGAGCTAACCATGAGGTGGTCATGAGGGTGACCACCGTATGAGGCTCGGTTATGCAGACAACAAAAGTGCTCCAATGTCGAAGGAGGAGATCAAAGTATTGATTTGGATTTAATTAAAAAAAAAAATCCTAATCTGCCAAGTGAACACTGCCGTTAACTTCTAGTCTCACAGAATCTCCCTGAGCTCAAAGTGGACTATGAGAAATATTTATGAGATTTTGGCAAAGGGAGAACATTGCAGTTTTATCTGTCTGCAAAAAAAAAGACAAATATGAAAAAATGATTCATTTTGAGAAAAAGCTTTGATTCTTAAAGCTTAACATTTTTACCACTGTGTTACAAAGTGTCATTGAAATGTTTTTGGTTTTGCTTTCTAAGGAAAAAATAAAATGAATGTCACAAAGTTTGATTTGGATTTTACTCTATAATAGAGAGTTTGATGGTGAAAATGATTGTAAACAATGGCTCCAGCGCCCCTAATTTATTCAATGTATTCCTGAGTGTCTGTATCGATGGGTCAGATATTAAAGAGTCCGATAAAACTTTGAGACAAGACACAAATGCCTAAAATATACCCTTGAAGTAAAGCTCATGTTTTGTAATAAAGATGTTGTTGATCTCAAAGGAAAACTGCATTTTGTTTTGTCTCATTTTTAGGCAACGTGATGGATTTTAATGTTGACACTCGATATATGCAGTTTGGCTTTTCCTGTTTAGATTACACATATCTGAAAATCAAATAACACACACCCTTAGAAGTCCATTCACATCCTTAGTCTCAAAACTATAACTCATAATGAAGGATAGAGAGAGACAAAGAGCTCAGTTTACTGTCTTCTGTGCATCTATGGACATTAAATGTCTCATGAAGCCTGACAGCAAGACAGGACTATAAAATGTGTCACCACCTTTTTGACAGAGTGAAGTGAGAAAGATATTAGAGCTGAGCCAGAGAACTCCCAGAGGAAACTGCAGTACTTTCATTTAGTAGACAACATAGTGAATATCATAAAAATCAAAAATATCAACACATGAGCCACGCAGGTAGTACTAAAGCTGCAGTGGGTAGCATAAGAGCAAATATGATTAAAAAACAGTTATATTTATAAAACAGTCCCTATATCCTGACAGTAGTGCATGAGACAGGTAATCTGAAAAAAAAAATCACGTGCCTCTGGTGTCCTCTGGTGCTCCGAATGACATCTGCAGGATTTCACAGATCGGAGGAAAACAACCAATCAGAGCTGGAGTCTGCCGTCTCTGAGCAGCTGTCAGTCACTCATGAACTCCAACCAACTGGTTAAACTAAGCAGCACTGATCAAATATAAATATATATTCTGTTACTTTAATACCTACTTCACACTGCAAATACCAAACACCATCCACCAGCTGGAGCAAACTTTCTCCTCTCTACGTAAAGAGTTGACTTATTTCTTCCACCGCTGACTGAAGTATAGCATATGTAAATATCACATTTATGGCTTTATTACACTACATCAGTGTTCATTTAAAGTACTGTACTTTACACTTTTGAGGTAGCTTGTATTTGAAATTTGTATTTTTACTTGATTATTTCCATTGTATTGTATGTTACACATCTGATCATTAAGGAGGCAGATTATGTAGGCCTTCTTCGCCACTCCACATTTATCTAATAGCTACAGTTTAAGATTTTATGCGCTAAACATTTGGTAACGTTATCAATTAAACTACCCAATAGTATAGTAGTTAAAGTGGTTAAAATGAGCTCCACATCGACCACCCATAACAGCGCCTCCCTACCTAAGGGGTCATGACCCCAGAAGGGGCTGTAAGATGATGAGACTGTTTTCTTGTTGTCTTGATATGTTTATTGGGTTCATGTATACAAGATGGTAAAATGCTAATTTTTCAATATGATCAAATGAAATATAGGCTATATTTCTCTGTACAATGTAAACTAATACTTGAAATATGATAAATTAAAAAAGAAACACGTAGATACTCATAATTAGGGTTATTTTCCAGACCTTTCTTGAATCATACTGGTGAAATATTCTACAATTTTACCTCTTGAGGACTCTACTACTACTAGTACTACTACTACTACTAGTACTACTATTCAAATTATTATTATATTAATCAATCTTAAAATGGGAATTACTATTAAACTATTAAACTCTGTCTGTCTCTCTCTCTCTCTCTCTCTCTCTCTCTCTCTCTCTCTCTCTCTCCATATATATATATATATATATATATATATATATATATATATATATATATTATATATATATATATATATATCGTATAGGCCTCGTGGGCCTAGCTACAGTGCGGTAAAAGGATAAAATAAACAAACCTGGCAACGCTGAAAAGGCGCTTGGTGATGACGTCAAAACTCCGCGACTCACAACCGGTGGTAAGCTAACCAGAAAACAAACGTGACTGCCTGGAAATCGAGTGTTTATTTAATAATTAAGTGACAGAGTGAACATTTTGGGGAATAACGTCTTTATTTTAATCCAACATGAGTTCGTCGATGCCGCAGAAGCGTTACTACAGACAGAGAGCCCATTCAAATCCGATGGCTTACCACACGTTTGACTAGTGAGTGATGGACATGTGTTTGATACTTACAACAAACAGTGCTCGTGAAACTTTCTGTCTGTCTCTTCTGTGTTTTTATTTATATATTGAAGTCGACGAGTTAAGTATTTGCTTATTTGACACTGGTGGTATCTAGCCATGCAGCAAGTTTTGTTTTTAATAGCTAACGACAATGAAAAGTTATATTTAAAAAGTAATCAGTACCATCTCTTTTTAAAACAGTATCCTTCTTACTCTGGATAATCCACAGAACACATTGTCTGGTGTTTCCATGTTAATTGTCTACAAAACCTCCTCTTTCCTCCTCAGTCCAGTGTGTCCTGAGGAGATGGACTGGTCCCAGCTGTATGCAGACTTCTTCACTGGCAACCCCTCTGAGAAAAAAGAGACCCCCCAAGTTGAGTTTGCAGACATTGGATGTGGATACGGAGGGCTTTTAGGTATTTATGTCACTGATCTGACCACCTACAGTTTTCTCAGGTCATAGTTTTGCTCTGTATTGACCTCATGTCCTCTTCTCTTGTGTCTCTGTGTGTCTTAACTTCTTTTTCAACACTCAGTGGAGTTATCTCCACTCTTCCCAGACAAGCTCATGCTGGGCTTGGAGATCCGAGTGAAAGTGTCCGATTATGTTCAGGATCGTATCCAATCCCTGCGCGCCTCGGAGCCAGGAAAATACCAAAACATCGCCTGCATTCGTAGCAATGCGATGAAGTACCTCCCCAATTTCTTCACTAAAGGACAGGTAGGCTTGCATGATTAGATACTGGGATGTTTAATTCACTAATGAGCACTCCCTCCAGGGTTTTGATTTTGCTCCTGAGATAAAATGATCCCATTCAGAGCATTATTTCAACCCAGCTGTGTATGAGTAAAATTTCAATTAAGAAATTAAGTAAGTATAATATAGATATGTATTATCTTAGCCTTCTGTTTGCATTGGTATTAGAACTCATTATGTTTTTTAACAGTTACATTTTTCTTAAAAGTGTGTCTCCGACTGACAAACATTCACATAATTTTATTGAAAAACAATAAAATATAAGTCACAAACTGTGCTTCACTTGTGGAGAAAAGTAATTTCAAATTCAGTCACAGAAACAGAGATCCGAACTGATATTTTTCACTGAAGATTTGTAAAGTAAATTCAAACACAGTTGTCATTTTCATTAGAATATATATCTTTGTAAATTAGTTTTAACAGTTTGTGCTACTGTACACATTTGTTCTGTCTGTTGCAACCAGAAGACTTTTCTACACTGAACAGCTTCTCTCCTTTCATTGTCCTGCTTCCCAACTCAAAGTGGGCTTGATCCTTCACCATTTAAAGCCTCCATTTCCATGAGCACACAGTCTAGATTTGATGTTACAGCTATATAACTGACTTTATTGTCAGGTCTATAGGTAAACTGACCACAGTGTAAATAGATCCAGTGATGGCTCGTTTGTCTGTTTGGTACTATGATAAACATAAAACTTTCCTAAAATTATTTTCTATTAGTGCTAAAGTATAGTGGCACCATAATTGCCTTGGATTTAATGAAACCTAACAAACAAATAGATTAAAAACACCAGAAACAAATCAGGTTGGTTGTTTAAACTTTAAGACTGAAAATGACTTTAAGTTGAGCATATTGTCTTTGTCTTGTCTTCTATGTACATTCGTGCCAAAAACCAAAGTTGAACCAAAATGTCCTGCACACTGTCAATCACATCTGTTCACTATATTTATAAAGTTACAGTCCTCCTGAGGTTAAATTTGTGAAATTAATCTTAGTGATCAAGATATTTTTTGGGGGTACTGCCACAGTCAGAGTTGATGATCCAAGCCACCAGTCTATCAGCAAGAAGTTATAGTCAGTGATACCTGCTGAGTGTTAACAGTTAGAGGCAGAATGTTATAGAATAATATGGCTTTGTCACAGCAGCCATTTAGACATGCCATAGCAGGGTAAACACAGGTGTTATTAATAACATTAATTATGGTCCCATTCTGTTTAGTGTGTCACAGTCAGTCCAGTGAGCTCACCTAAAGGGAACAGGGCCATAATTAATGTTGTTAATTCTACCTGTGTTTACCCTGCAATGACGTGTCGAAATGGCTGTTTGGCAGATTGCAACAGACCGCGACAGACCACAGCATGGTAATATTGGGCTCTTATGAGCTGCTATTGTAGCACCACTCGCCCCTCTGTACACCATCTCTGTGCTACCAGCATAGATCGTAGGGTTACCACTAACAAACACCCCAATATTTTGCCATACTACATTTGAAATATTATGTTTTGGGACATAATAAATCTTGTTCTGGCATACTAAATAATATGGTAGTATGGGTATTGGAACACACATTATATCTGCATGGCTACAGTTTCACCTGGGAGATCAGCTGTTTGAGCTGCAGGGCATCGTAAACTGCATTTCATTCAAACTCAACAGAAAGAAAATACAACTCACCAAAACTGTCTTGGTTAGTCTTTCCACTGTTCCAGCAAATACCAACTGTGGTGTGGTTGAAATAAACCTGTAATGCACAGAGTTAGATGTGAAAATATGCTCACTTTACACATTGTTTTACCCTCGCTGTCTCTCTGTCTACCAGAGTAGTGGTTAAGCGTCTCTTGATCGTTTGAGGTGGATCATTAAATCAGCAAAATAAAATGACAAACATCATCCAAAATTAACAACTGGCAGTGTACTCAGCCGATATATTCGTCCAGTTGCCCAACCCTAGTGGCTAGATATAACTGGTGGTACATTTTTTTGTAAAATTAGTGGACTGATGTTTTATGTAAAGCATAATGTACAGCGAGCTGGTCATTGCTGTGAAATAAACGCTGACAAGGTGATTTGGCACCCAGACGCAAAGCATCATGCTGAAGGGGTTTATTTCACAACAATGACCTGCTAGCTGTACATTATCCTGCTTATTACACTACTACTTACTTAAATGATCAGTAATTTGCCACAAAAACAAAGAACAAGAAATAACAGACTGCAGAACGCAGTGATTGACCAGTCAGTATCGACACCATCAGTATCGAGTATTCAACAAAGCCATGTAATAAATAGAAATTACACATATGATGTTCATTGGAACTGAAGTGGAGCTCATAAGGGCCTGTGGTCCTGCAGCAACATATCCAACGTGGCCTCTCATGACCTGAAATTAAAGCTGACAGTCTGTTTCGGCGCTGCCAAGGTAATAAGAATATGCACGTTTCTCACTACGAATAATTGCTTTCCTCATGTTCAACATATGGATTGAGTGAATTTATACGGATTGCTCGTTAAATCCAGGATTTCTTAACAATAGGGTCCTTGACTGACACGCGAGGCAGCTGAGCATAGAGCAATGCATTTATCCGTTCCAATTAGCTGCAGTAATCTATGACTTGTTGAAAGTCGCATTAGATTATGCAGCCGGCTTTGTGTACCAGGGTAAATTTAGGTACCCGGGGTAAAAGACCTCACCTCAAATGCCCTGAGTGAGTACAAAATAAAAAATGAACATAGGAGAGTAACACCGACACATTTATGGAATACAAATTACACAGGTGTTTCATTTAAAAGCATTCATTTGAATACATTTTTAGTATTATTTTGATATGCTTTTTCAGCTAATTAAAAATAATGTGGCTATTATTTCTACAGCCTGAGTTAAGGCCTGTTGCCAAGCTGAGATTGGAAATGTTTCAGAGGAACTCTGCCTGAAAGAAAGGTTTGTGTTGGCTCCACATTAAGATGCTTTGTATTGCAGACAGTGGCTCTCCCTTCAGCTCATTCATAACGTGCATCTCTTGACTCACTTTAATTTACCAGGGACCAACATGTTTCTGGCTGCGGTTTGCTTTAGTATTAACTGTCTTTGTCACTAGTGATTAGAACAAAACTGTCGGAGAAATAAAAGACGACCACCCAGACTAGAGCTCAAAATCTAGTCCCAATCCTTCTCACATGCATGATGTGTTTTGAGTGCTTCAGCAGGATATTCTGAAGACCTGAAATACCCTTTTTATTCTTCTTCTTAATAACCAAAAATAGGTTATGGTTTTTCCACCTTCCATCATCACCGAAGCGGCCTGAGGCTGCAGCCGTGCCTGGTGATTATCACCACATCTTTCTGTCTCTACCTGACATTATTTATTTTAACTAATAAAAAGTTACTGGAATTGTTTTTAATGTATCAGCCAGAACGATATCAATGGAGCCTTCACTTGTCAAACACGGAGACGCTGGGAACTTTATGGGGGAAAATAAATTCAAGGAGGGAAATTCCAGCTTTGCAATCAGCGGTGCTTAAAAATCAACCACAGTGTTTTATGGAGGGCACAATCATCATTCCCACTCAGAGATAAAAATAAAATGCTCTATTTTTATCTTACGTGGAAAAGACATCAAGTCAATCAGTGACTACAGTGTAATATTTTCGAATTGTCCATCTGTCCGTCCCGTTCTCGTGAACGTGACATCTCAGGAACACCTCGAAGGAATTTCTTCAAATTTGGCACAAACGTCCACTTGGATTGGATTCAAGGATAAACTGATCAGACTTTGGTGGTCAAAGGTCACTGTGACCTCACAAGACACGTTTTTGTCCATAACTCAATAATTAATTTGCTGATTATGACAATGGGGGGGGGAGTCTCTTATCTCTCCCCCTGGGAATTTTTTGGGTGGGGTGGGGGACCCCCCCCATACCCCCCCCCCCCAACCCCAACCCCTTCCTGGGGGGGGGCCCCTTTTCCCCCCCCCCTCCCCCCCCCCCCCCCCCCCCACACCACACCCCCCCCCCCCCTCCCCCCCCCTTTTCAGAAGCACCCCCCCCCCTCTCACATCTCTCCATTTATATATATATTTATTTTTTATTTTGAACAAAAAAGTGTAAAAATTAATTTCCCCCCTTTGGGACTAATAAAGAAATATCTTTCTTTCTTTCTTTCTTTTCACACAAATATCTAACAGGATAAGAAAGATGAAGTTCTGACATTTTGGACAGACATGGATGTAAAATGCAACTTTGACTGGTCAGCAGAGGCAGACATCTTTAAGGCAGTAACTGTAGTTTATTCTGTGCTTATGTTTGTTACTGACCCTTTTTTTGTGTGGTTCAGCTCAGCAAGATGTTCTTCCTCTTCCCGGACCCTCACTTTAAGAAGACCAAGCACAAATGGAGGATTATTAGTCCCACATTGTTGGCAGAGTACGCCTACACACTGAGAGTTGGGGTATGTACAGAAGTAAGAGTTGTTGCAGCTGAAACAAATAACATTTTGATAATTGTTTAGGTTATTTATCAAGCACAAATTACAGCAACAACATTCACCACTTTCAGCTTCTCAGATATGAGGATACAAAACAGTAAATTGAACAGGTTTGGGTTTTAGACTGTTAGTTGGACAGAACAAATTCATCTCAAGCTCCGAGGAAGTACATTTCAGAGATTTTTTTAGACTAATGTCTAATCAGTTAATCTAAAAATGCTAGAAAGATTTATTGATAGTTTCAATGTTTTTTTTCCTCAAACGATCAATTAGTTGTCTTGTCTATAAAATTGTGCACAATTGTGATCAGTGTTTCCCAGAGCCCAAGATGATGCCCTCAATTGTCTTATGTCCACAACTCAAATGTTCAGTTTACTGTCATAGAGGAGTAAAGAAATCAGAAAATATTGGCATTTAAGAAGCTGAAATCAGAGAATTTTTCATTTTGTTTTCTTAAAAAAAAATACTCAGCGGTTAATTGTTCACCTCAACAACAGATGTAAACAGTAAATTCTAACATTGAGTTGAAACTTGCCTTTTAAATAGTCAGTTCAGCCAAAATGCAGAAAAAAACACACTTATCATTTCTGGTATTTCTCAATACACTGGATCCGTTTCTTTGTACTTTCCAACATCCCTACATTATTGGCGGCATCCAGCTGCAAGCCCATTCATTCCCACTGAAGACAGGAGTGATTAAAAACCAGTTACAGATATGTAGTTTCATTTTTAATGGTTGAATGATTTCCTAAATCCATCCATCAGCTTTAGAAAATGTTACTCAAACAGCAGTAAATAATGCATTTGTTGGGGACTATTTTCAGCTGCGGACTAATACATAATTTGGCACCGTATTGAGTATTTATGACAGCAGAACAGTGCAAACATGATTGACTCAAAATAAACTGCACTGCCCATGTTCATCGTAATGAAGGAACATGTCTCCCAGTGTGTAATTTATTTATTTTTGGACAACTGTGGCCCAGAAGAATAAGATTTATCAAGCTTTGGCTACACGGATGATATTTGTCAGGACCAATTTATTGTTAGTTTAAGGGCTTTTAGTGGAAATTTTTGTCAATAAAAAAAATGCATCACCAGCCTTATGCCTTAATTAAGATATTGTAGTTTTTTATATATTATATATAAATACCTGCAGCTGAGACTTTT
This sequence comes from Pterois miles, assembly GCA_947000775.1. NCBI lineage: Eukaryota > Metazoa > Chordata > Actinopteri > Perciformes > Scorpaenidae > Pterois > Pterois miles. Next base: position 4,503,029 of record CAMQGK010000466.1, on the reverse strand, counting down.
ACCTCCACCCCAACAATGAAGGAGAATTGGATTTCATTCATAGACTTAATAGCGCTGAAAACCAACGACCATAATGGTTGAACAACAATTGTTTGCAGCATGCGGACGTCCATGAATTCACTGAAATAAAATGTGAGCGACCGGTGTGGCCTGCAGCTGGTTGATGTCTGCACACACCCTGCTGCTGCCTGTCAGAGCTGTCAGAGCAACAGTGGGACACTCGAGTCAGAGCGCTGATGGAGGTTGTTGGGAACAATGGAGGGCTTGTGTCTAAATTTGGCCTTTATCGTTTTTCCTTGTGTGTGTCCGTGTGTGCATTGAAACATTTGTGTGTGTGTGTGTGCGCGTGTGACTGTGTGTGCATGCGTGTGCGTGCGTGCATGTGTGCAAGCTCTACAAGGGCCTTAGGCATTGGCACGCTGCCATAACTGTGCTGGTGGGTGGGGAGGCTGTCAAGAACATGCTCATTTACAGAGGCAATTTCATACCAAAATTAACCTCTATTAAAATATTAAGTCTATCGTTCAATAGTGAATATCTTTTGAATCGGATTCCACGTGAAACAGTGTGGTTATCATGAATTTGTGCAGGCACGCAGTCTCTCATCCTCCTCCTTCTCTGAAACAAAAGCCATATTATGTGCAGAATCTGCCGACATACGCTTGTGTGGAAATGTGTGCCATTGCTGATTTTTCTAAGAAATCCTTGTTCTAGTAATGTTATCTGTCCGGCCTCTAAAGTAAACTACAGTGACACAGGTGATTAACCTCCATGTTGTCTGTAGGTTATTTTTACCTTTTCTAGCGAGGACTATTGCTCTCCAGAGGTGATGAAACCGCTTTGCTCTGATACTGAAATGTTTGATGATGTTTAAAAGAACAGATTAAACAGAAGAAATCAGTAGTGTATTTTTTTTTTTGAAAGATGACGTTTGTTGATTTAGTGATTATGGACGTGTGTTTAGCCACCCGAGAAGCTTGGTTAACATATTTTTCCCAGAACTGTGTTAATAACCTCCCTGTGTTTGTCTGGGCATGTCAGGGTTTGGTGTATACCATCACAGATGTGGAGGAGGTGCACGTCTGGATGGTGAAGCACTTCACTGAACATCCCCTGTTCACTCGTGTCCCTGAGGAAGAACTGGTACGTTGATGTGAAGCCTTATATCCTGGAAAAGAGGTCAAACTCGTGATCTGAAATTCTGTTAAGGAACAGTTTGACATGTTGGATAAATGCTTTTTCACTTTCTTAGTTGAAAGAAAATGATATCACTCTCATGTCTGTATGCTAAATATGAGGCTAAACTACAGCCACCAGCCAGTTAGTCTCGTTTATGCTTCATTTACTCAATGTAAAATAGGAGAAACAGAAAAACCTCACATTTTAACAACTTGGGAATGTTCATGTTATTCCAGTATGAATAGCCCCATTGATAACCTTGAAATCACACCAGATAAATGGCCTGACTGAGTTAGCTTTTGTTGTGTTATGTATTTGTTAAACAAACAAACCATGTATAGCTCATTTTAAAGGAAAAGTTTGAAATGTGTTTAATTGCTCTATTTTAAAGAGATACATGAGAACAGTGTTGTAGTACTTGAGGTTGGTCTCAGTCTTGAGACCACTTTTTGAAATTTTCAGTCTCGTCTCAGAATCAACCACATTTTTACTCTGTCTTGTCTTGTCTCGTCTCAGACGAAGACGGCTCAAGATTTTATTTCAAGACTTGTCCAGATTTTTATATATGCAGTGTATGGCAATAAAAGAGGTAAATGGAGAAGAATCTAATTTGGTTTCTGTGGGTGTTTTTATGGGAATGTGGCTCTTTCAGATCAATTAGAGGAGTGTCTATGGTTTGCATGGTACACATTTTTTCTTAAGTGTGTCATGCAGTTTGGGACTCGCACTGGTCTGGTCTCGACTTGGTCTCGACTTGGTCTCAACCCCTCAAAGTCTTGGTCTTGTTTCGGCGTTGATACACTCTGGTCTTGGCCATGACTTGGTCTCGGTTTAGGTGGTCTTTGCTCCAACACTGGATGAGAAGATTGATACCACTCTCCTGTACAGACATAAGAGCAACCTTCTTATCTAATTCTCACCAAGAAAGCAAATAAGCATATTTTCCAAAATGTTGTACTATTCCTTTAAAAAGTTTGTTGTGTTCACATTATTGAGAATTAAGATTGAGAATGGTAGTACAACAAAAGAAGTTTAGATGAGTTTATCTGCTACTGCATCCTTTTAATGTAACTGTGTTTAATCTTATTTTGACAGGTCGATGATGTCATCATAAGTCGTCTGGGTACCTGTACAGAGGAAGGAAAGAAAGTGCAGAGAAATGGAGGGAAGAATTTCCTTGCAGTTTTCCGGAGGATTGAGGATTCAAACTAAGACGACGAACAGTCTGGACATGCAGTGAACTGTAATAATGGTCTTATACAGTCATGTATTCGTGGATATCGCTGCTCTGTGGACCTGGAGGCTGTGGCTTGATGCCCAGCAGTGAACAGTGATATTAATGGACGGTTACACCGTCAGTCAATAGAGGGTTTGTGTTTGTGTTTTGTTTTTCAAACAATTCAAGTATTCATTCCTCAGCCCAAGGCAAGTCATTCATAAAAGCATCTCTATTCAGTCTAGACATTCAGTCTAGTGTTTCATATTGCTTTTTAAAATGATTTTTAAATTTAAATTTTTCTTAATTTTTTCTTTTTTTTTTGCCAAACTGCAAAGTGCTGTATTGGATTTCCCATGAAGTTGAAATTCTTTTAGTAAAACTAAAAATCATTGTTGGGTTTGGTTCACTGTAGAGCAATTTCTTTTTAAACTAAAAGACCCGTTGGTTCGCCGGTGATCCTGATCAACTCTGTCTTTTGGAGGCTGTAGCAGGCTGTTTTTATTACTAGAGAGAAGATACTGGTATCAAACTAGAAAACCTAAGGAATCCATTGGTACCAACCATGTCTAGCTTGATGGGAAGGAGGCTAAATAACACTCCAAAGGTTTTGGTGATAGGAAAAACTGTCATGGGCATTTTCAAAGGGGACCCTTGATCTCTGAACCTCATGATATGAGACTGAAAATGGGTCCTGTGGGTACCCACGGGTCTCCCCTTTACAGACATGCCCACTTTATGATAATCACATGCTGTCTGTGGCAAAAACAGTAGTTTTTTTTAATGCAGTTATGTTTGTCTATTCTAAACTGGTGAATTTGAATATTTCTGCATACTGGGGCCCCTAAAATTGAATTAAATAAGTTGGATATAACTTGAAATGGGCCCAGTTGCATTCAACAGGTGGGTTTTAAGGGGTTAACTACGTAAAAGCTAAAAGATCTGAGTAACATTTTGCATCTTTTGCAACAATATAATAGGTGTATGCTTTTGGTCCGTGGCCCACTATTAAGTTCCAGTTTTGGCCCTCCAAGGGGAAAAGTTCGGGCACCGCTGCTTTAGTCAGTAACTTTGTTGGTTTCACTGCATTGGCAGCTGAATCAGAAATGGATTAGACTGAGACGTTTGCCAACAATCTACATCCTGCTTGTTTGCTATGGGTTATTATCTTGTTTAAAAATACACCTGCCTGCTGCAGCATGTTGTGCGAGAAGTGAACGCTGCTGTACAGAGCGTTGATGACTGCGACAGAGCTATGTTTAATATCTCTTCTGGCTTTTAGACGAAGCTGTTAGAAGAACTTATTATCTTATCTAATCTTATCTAATTAATACTTTAAGTGTTTGATTGCCAGAAGCTCCTTCTAATATAAATCAAATCGAATGCACTTATTTAAAACCACAAATGACCACAGCGGATGTTGCTCCTACATGTCGTATGTTATCCAAAACAAACCCAATATTATTTTTATCTACTAGACATGTCTGCTGAAGATATGGGTGAAGTCCAAATCAAAGGAGCCTGTATCAAAAACAGTGGTTTTCTGTGTTCATTTTATGATTTTAGCTGTATATTACAGGTTGAAATTCTTGTCTGTCAGGAGTTTGGAAATGGGATGGTGCAGGTTTGAAGCCCTTTAGCTGCTGCAGGGGGTGGTGGGTAACAACAAGACAGCACATGCCTCTGATGGAAACCCAGACACTGCAAAAATTTAGATAATCACAGAGAGCAAGTGAAACATTCAAACACTAAAAAACATGCTATTAATATAATTTATTATATTTATATTTTGTGTAATTATTAGAGAATATTTTACTTTTGTATCCTCTGCTAAGGTTATTGGCAGTCTTGCATTAATCAGCCATATTTGACAGTACATTTTGCTAAAAAAAAAATACCACATACCAAATCAGCATCCATCCATCAGCAACATACTTTTTATTATTTTTATTCAACTTCTGCAGCACACTAATAAGAATATATGGATTGCTTCCAGTATTCACAGAAAAATGATCTTGAAACAGCATCTATGAATATCAGTGGGCAACCTCTGGGACTGAAAGGTGAAACCAAGCTGAAGGACCTTAAACTTACGTTCTCTCTAACAGCCAGCAGGGGGCGACTCCTCTGGTTGCAAAAAGTAGTCTGATTGTATAGAAGTCTATGAGAAAATGAGCCTACTTCTCATTTGATTTATTACCTCAGTAAACATTGGAAACATGAGTTTATGGTCTCAATCACTAGTTCCAAGTCGTCTTCAGTACAGCATGATGTTCATTTAGTAAATCATTGTCCCATTTAGAGTCAAATAGACCATAAAGCCTTTAGAGCATGGCTATCTTGTGATTCACAGGTTGCTATACAGCTTTGTCCAATCTGGGAGTTGTCTGTGTCTGTGTTTTCAGTTCATGAAAGTCAATTATAAATTTTGGTTGCCTAAAAGCATCTAATTCAGCACTGTACCGTAGTTGGCTCCACCCTGTTGTGTAATTTCTGGTTGCAAAGAACCAAGATGGTGACAGCCAAAATGAGGAACTCATGGCTTCAAGACGGCCGTCCACTAACCAATGGGTGACATTATGGTGACAGTGCCCACTTACACAGTCTATGTTGAATATACAGTAGACTCACAGTATGTTTGGTTTCCCCATCTCTCAGTATTCTGAAGTATATGTACTTATTTATGTGGGATTCATAGGTCTGGACTAATAAGACACTTCTACTGACCCAAGTTTCCAACCTAATCTTTTCAGGTCCTTTGTTCTCTTTATCTCCAATTTGTCCCAGTTGTCCTATTTCCCCATACTGTGTGGCTGCCTGTGCCTCATATCCAAGGAAAAGAAAATATCCCATTGTGGTTGAGCTTGTCCTTCAATAGTTTGGTCATTCCTTCACCCAAAATAATGAGCAAATATAGGAAGTATTCAGAGAACTTTTTATGGTGTGAAAATGTTAACCACTCCATCACAAATCTGCGATGTTGACGAGGAGCCAGCCCTCTGTTATCACTTATTATTGCCATGTGGTAACAAAGAACATCATTTAACATTTTAGTAGCATCAGGTCATCAGACAAGAGTGTAATTAAATGCGCTCAAAGGGAATCAAAGAAGTACACTTAATGATTAGCATTTGGCAACACTAGACACATGCCACGTATCAGCCTGCTGAAACATCTCCACCATCATACCCATCCCCCAAAAAACAAGGATCACAGGACTTAATGTCGCCCTGACCTCTGAGGTTATGAAGTCTTTTAAGCACCTTGTCCTGTCCCACCCCAAAACCCTCATTGAGCCTCTCCTGGACCCCTTGCAGTTTGCCCACAGAGCCAACAGGTCTGTAGATGAGGCAGTCAACTCCATTTCATCCACCAGAATCTGGACTCAGGAACCTACACCAGGATCCTGTTTGGACTTCAGTTCTGTCTCCCAGCTGCAGGTGGATCACAGACTTCCTGTCTGACAGGAAGCAGCGTGTGAAGCCGAGAAAACATGTCTCTGACTCTCGGACCATCAGCACCGGTTTCCCTCAAGGCTGCGTCCTTTCCCCTCTGCCACATGTTCGCCTCCAGTCACCAGTTCATCAAGCTCCTGAAGTTCACTGACGTCCCCACTCTCACTGGACTCATCTCCTGTGGGGATGAGTCCGCCTACAGGTGGGAGATCTTAAGACAGTGGAGATGATCATGAATCTTAGCAGAACCTTTGCGCAACCCAGAAATATATATTTTTGTACGTTCCTGCTCAGCTCTTTTTCAACAGTTTCAGTGTACATATTTTTGAATAATTTCGTAATGTTACTATGCTATATGTATGTGTTTCTTGTCTATGCACCAGAACACCAAAGTAAATTCCTTGTATGTGAAAACCTACATGGCAATAAACTGAAATCTGATTGTGATCCTAGTAAAGCGATGTGGCTGTCGCCTTCATACCTAAAGAATTTGTTTCATCTGGATGTCTGAATGATTTTGAGGTCAAAGGTCAATCCCTCTCTGAAAGTGTTTACAGAGGCAGCTGTCCACCATTACATAAACAGGGATGTATTAAAACTTTAGACACAAATTACATTGTCTCCTCCATCGGTTTCCTCATTGTGAACCAAGAGCAAATTTTTTGACTTCAAGCTGCTCTCCATCCTATCAGTACGTAAGGGATAGTGAGCAGCAAGTCGGTCATTGTTGTGAAAGAAACCCTGACAGAGCGATGCCAACGAAAAGGGAAAGGATCTCTCAATAATTTGACACAAAAATGGTCCTCCAGAATCCAACATCAGAACTAATATAGCAGCAAGCAACTATTTGCTATATAAAGATATAGAGGAGTAATGTCTACCCGACCACATAATGAAGGCACTTTCTCTCTGTGTGTTGTAATCGAGCTTCTCAGTGCTTTATTGGCATAGCTGGCCATCTGTGCTTGCCTTTTAGTGCATGTGAACATGCCTAACTGGCTAGCTCACGGCCGCCACTCTGCTCTGCTCTCATATGGCAGTAACACCTGATAACATGTCCCAAACCGTGACGTTGTCATAGACGCATAGCACTCAACCTCTGCTTGCCCATCATGTTAAAACTGTCAGCAGTATTGCCGTTGTTTCCACTGTTAGCACCATTAGCTGCACGCTCTTGCATGCTATGCAATAGAAATGCTCTCAATTTCAATTTCGCATTTAACACCTTTAAAGCAATGTAGTTTGATATTTTGAGATATCTTGCTTAGATTTGATGAAAAGATTGATACCATTGTCTAGGATATGGTGTTTTTCCCTGTTTTCACATCTGTCTTCTCATCTAACTCTCAGCAGGAAAGCAAATAAATCTTTAAACTGCTTTATTTTCCTTCAGTTTTTCTGTCAACCACCAGACTCCAACACAAGCCACCAGGAGGATCTCTGGATAAGCGCATCCATCCTAAATGTCCCATTGAACTCATCATTTCTCATAAAGATGGTATCTGACCTCTTTTCCTACATCTTGTCAGCTCACTGGCACTCAACTCTGTCTTTTCCGATACTCAGGTTGAAGCATCTCTGGGTGAAATCTCTAGCTGGATGTCTGCCCACCACCTCAGACTCATCCTAAACCCCACTGAGCTGCTGTACTTCCCCAGAAAATCCCGACTCCTCTCTTCCCAGTATTTACAACTGAGGTAAGAATCTGCATAGTCCCATCACAGCCAATCTTCCATCCTGCAGGTTTGCAGCATCAACTCCTTCCTCACTTGGGATCATGAGGTCTAGGACTAATGAGGAATTTCTACTAAACCATGACCTTATATTTTCAGGACCTTCAACTCAGCAAAGAAAAAACAATCTTCTCTTTCTCTCCAATGTCTTACAGTTATTACAGTCCTATTTCCCCATATTGCATAAAAATATCCCGTTGTGGTTGAGCCCTCTGTACTTCAATTTCTTCCAATAGTTTGGCCCAAAACCATAAGCAAAAGTTTCCCCACAGACTGAAATTACATTTCTACTTTAGTCAGTTATTATTCAAACTGAAATAAAAAAAAACAGGATGAAAACAGTCTAAGCCAATTTCGATATATCAAGAATCAGTTTTCATGTTAGTGAAGCAAATCCTGTTGAAATCTTGACAACAAAACATCTTTCTGAAAACACCATTCTTCCAACAGCATCTTCTCAGAAAGTCGTTCAAAATGTGATTGTAAATGATTAAGTAAATGATGAGTAGGTGTACAGAAATAAAATAGTTCTCTTTATTGCAAGTTTTGTCCCACCACCACGTGTAAGTGATAAATGTTAGGAAATGTGATCTGTCCAAACTTTTTAAAGTGAAGCTTTACTGCTGATGGACACCAGTAATTATTCTGAAGTGGAGAGCAGCTGCAGCTGTCTAACTGTTTACACCTGCTGTTCATAACATCATGACTGCTTCATTATTTAAGTCAGCTGGCATCAGATGACCAAAATATGACTCAGTGCCTAGTGGTCATCAGTCATGTCTACACTGCTGATGGGTTGAGTCTGACTCCAGATGGATCCCTCTTTGATTTCTCCTGCTCAAAGTTTCTTCCATTTTATTTTTGCTTTTCATTCGGTAACGCCATTCTCATTTTAATGAATTTCACTTTATATGAAATGTAAACACGTTCTCAACCCAACTCATCACATACACCGCCCCTTGGCGTCACACCCCTTGGCGTCACACCCCTTGGAGTCTCTTTATTATTGGCAAAAAACAAGAAGAAGAAGAAGATAGTCCTTTATTAGTCCCACGAGGGGAAATTCAATTTTTTCACTCTGTTGTTAACTTATACACGGTACATGCAGACCCGAACACACACATGCACAAACATGCAACAATGGAGAGATGTCAGAGTGATGGGGCTGCTCCTGACAACGCCCCGAGCAGTTGGGGGTTTGGTGCCTTGCTCAGGGGCACCTCGGCAGTGCCCAAGAGGTAAACTGGCACCTCTCCAGCTACCAGTTCACACTCAGTTCTTGGTCCATGGCGGGACTTGAACCGGTGACCCTCCGGTTCCCAAGCCAACTCCCTACAGACTGAGCTACTGCCGCAAGGCGCCATATTTAGGTTTAGGAAAGAACTACATGGTTGGGTTTAAAACTACTATTTTTGTACAGTGAAAATGACACTGAACGTCGCGAACAAGGGACACAAACGAACAGCTGATTGTAAAGTGATGCACAGGACACGAACAGCGGTCTCACTCTTTAAACTACGTCACCCTCCCGGTGTATTTTCCCTGAGCGTTTACTGTTGCCATGGAGGGTTTACATTTTAGTTAACAGAATGCCCTGTGCGTCTCGTTTAGGTGCTAAAGGGTGCATTGTGCGGCAGTATCACACGCTGACAGCCATAACAAAGTGTCGGTATTTGATGCCCTAAGAATGAGAATGGGTTGGGTTGGAAATATCTTCAGTGAATTCATCTTAAAGGAATAGTTCATTTTGGGATTTACACTTATTTGCTTTCCTTACAAGACTAATATTTGCAGATTTACCAGTTAGCTTGGCACAAAGACTATTAGACATTTGACAACTGAAGCATACAAAATCTATGCAAAATTCTGTTTATAACTCATATTTATGTTTTTTTTTCCACAGATTAAACAAACAACATATAATATGTTCACTGGTGAGCTTTAGAGGTGCTGCATAGATTATTTTGTTAACTCTGGACGGAGCCATGCTAGCTGTTTCTCCTCTTTCCAGTCTTTGTGCTAAGCTAAGCTAACCGACTGCTGGCTTTAGCTTCATGTTTACCGAGTGGTGTCAATCTTCTTATCTAACTCTGAGCAAGAAAGTGAATAAGTGTATTTTCCTCAAAACTCTGTCTTAGACATTTAGTTTACTGCCACCATTACAGCATAAGTTATATTTGTACACAAAAAACATCACTATTCACAAATTTTACATTTTTATTGACATTACAATAAAAATGCAGAAAATTGAACCTGTTCTGAAAGGTCGATGTGTAATTGTGATTGACGCCACGTGAGGTTGTATTTATTTTCAAATGCACAATTTCAGATGTAAAATATTACAACATTCATTCATCCAACATGTATTAAATCTCACTGTAGTTGTCAGTGGTTGAGTTAAACATACTATCAAACAACAACATACAACAAAAAGGACTTGGAACTGCTTTGAAACTCTAGCTAGATATAATCTTGAGCATGCATTAATCTTTTAAAGAACACAACTAGAAGACGAGTATCTACTTGTTTTATATACTGCTGATCAAATATATAAAGAAGCTTGTTAAACATACCAAATAAGAGCCAAGACCCCAGAATAAAAGCAAGCTTTAGAGGAAACAAATCCAAAGTTAAGTGGGAAGTATGATCAATAGAAAACAGTAGAGATGAAGAATGCAATCAGGGTTTTATAACAGTATTAAGGTCAACTAGTTCTATATGTACTAGCAGGAGTACATCTGTAAAATGTAAACAAGACATACAATCAGAATGTAATCGTACAATGCTTTTAAATGATTGGACAGGAGCATATCACAACAGCATTTTTCTTTTGTAAAGCTTTATCCATCAGATGTGATTATGTTGCTTTGGAAATCATCAAACTTCTACAAAAGGCTGATTCACACCTGATCACATGGTTGTTGTTTTTCTGCCCGGAGTGCTGTCTCTTTGTGAAAACAACTAGGCAGTGTTAACTGACTGCATGTTGAGTTACATTTTATTATACACAGTAAGTCTGCTACATACATCCCACCAACAAAGACATATATGCTGTCAATGTGGTGGACATTCATCATATACAGCCAGAATGAAAAAGACAGAGCACATCTTGTTTCCAGATGTGCTCTCAATCTAGCAGATGTCCCTCACCACATCTTAAACACCTATTTTATATTCATGACATGAAAATATTTTTTTCAAACCTGCACAAGCTTAATCAATTACTGCATGTATGGTGATAAAAAAAAATTCACTCATTTTATGGCTCTATTTTTATTCTTCATTACCACATCCTCACATCCTGTCTGCTCAAAACAGCTGTTGGGTATTTGGTAATGTTGTTAGTAAATGTGCACACCTCAGCTTATTGCCATACAGATGACTCTGTGTCTGAACACATCTAACCCTCATCTCTCCACCTTGTTTACCATACAAGGACTACCAACTAAAGAATACACTACTGTAAGAAACAACCATCATAGCGAAATGTTCATGTATTTCTTCTCAAGAAGAAAAAAAAACAGATTGTCCTTATTTTCCGCAAGTTGCAGTTAAACCTGCAGTACGCAGAATATTTTTGGCATCGCTGGGCAAAAAAATCCATAATAACATTTTAGCATATTGTAATTCAAGTGTTCTTAGCGCAAGCTAGACTTCTGCACCTCCCTATGGATCTGTTGTCGAGCTTTAAAAATCCAACTTGTGACAGGAGACTTTTGCCAATCACAGGTCATTTCAGACACAGACTGTTACTATTGGCTGTGCTCCAGCTGGTGGGCGGTGCTTGGTACTTCCTCAACCGATCTCAACATGGCTGCCGGACCACAAACGTTCTCATTTTACAGCTAAACAGTAACTACAAGATATTTCTGAAAACATTAGAGGTGAGAAATAGTTATTACAGTAACAGAATATTGATTCATATTTGATCAGCGCTGCCTAGTTTGACCGTTTGGTCAGAATTCGTGAGTGATTGACAGCTGCTCAGAGACAGCAGGGCTCCAGCTCGGATCTGATTGGTCATTTTCCTCCAGACTGTGAAATCTTGCAGATGCCGTTACTTATAATCTTATAGATGCCAGGCTATTTATCTGATAGAACTGTGAGGGTATGCATCAGACGAAAGACTTTCTAGATATACAGTATACAGTATGTTCGTCTGCACCTCTGGGTACATACACATATCCAGTATAACCTACTGTCTGTGGGTGGTGTGTGTACAAAGATACTTTGATACCACCCAGACAGGCCAACTGTAGACATGAACTTTAACACACTAATCTTGGAGTACAGCAGCCTCCCTTCTGGGCAACGGGCCAATACAGTACAGGGAAATAAATACCTCTCAGGCGATCCCCGCTGCGTTCTATAGCATGATCTACAACTGGGCCACATCAGTTCGCACCGCACAACAACACAAAGAAGCCATTCTTTCACAGGATTTCTAATTATGTTTTTCATAATCAATATTAATCCGCCATTATTCAGCCAAGCCAAGATTAATTAAGAATGTCTGGTTTTTAGGGAGGGTTTAATTTGTGCCAGCTTCTTGTGTGGTCTTAAATTAGCAGCCTGCTGAGCAAGAAACTGAAGATGAACATCTGAGCCACCATGAGCCAGAGCGAAGCGAAGTGAGGATATGTACATCTTTAGAAAAACCAGGAACAAGACGAAGGAAATACATTCTTTAATGCATACAGTCCTGAACAGCCAGATGTGAGGAAAATGTCTTATCAGCATTACAACAGCAAATCTTTGGTTTGATTTGTTTGCAGTGAGTTGTGTAAGACCCCAGACTCATCAAGACACTGGTGACCTTGTTTAAGAGTTGTTTATGTTTATATGTAAATTTCAGAGTTCATTTTTTATCTCCCATCCCTGAAGATAACTGTGTGCTTCTTCCACTCAGTAAGTCTCGTGAACGCGTTGCACTTTCATCTTCATAACTCAGCATCACGTTTTGTTTGGTAGTGTCTGAAACAGACATCTGATTCACATGCTCAGGTCACATACTGTAAATAGTGAGGTCAGACGTGGGGATTGCCACAGTGCGTAAGAGGGGTCTTCTGATATTATCCCCAGAGGCTTCATCCAATACGGCTGGAGCTGTTGTCAAGTGTTTTCATCGATTTTGTCAGATTTGGTGTACATCTTCATCATTGTGCAATCTAATATATATATATATATATATATATATATATATATATATATTTCACGAGGCCTCCTGCTTATATCCCTACTAAACCAGCCCTTAAGCGCTTCACTGGGTTCTTCATTTTCTCATCATTTCCATTCATCAGACCAAAATTAGCTCATGACATTTTTACTTTCAGTTAGCTGTATTAGATGTCATCACATCCAAGCAGTAGCAGGTCATACTCATGGTTGGATCCTCCTTCAGCCAAATAAATCATGCACACTTGACCTTCTGTTGAATGCCAACACAGGAGATTGGCCCAGAAAATAAAGACCCCAAAACACTGAGTCTATGTGTTCTGCAACAGATCCCTTAACGCTGACCAGCTGCTAAAATTCAAAATGTCATGTATCACTTCACGTCACCCAGCATCAGGCTGTCCAGACATGTGATGTTGCAGCGTGGAATAAAATTTCTCCTAATCACTGTTTCACTCAGCAAAACGCCACGCTGTCTGTTCATGGCTATAAGTCACATTACGGGGCAGCAGACCTGCAGTAAATCTGTTGGATACTGCACATCATTATAAGTACAAACAACCCATTAATATGTCATTTTAACAACGTTTAGTAAGCTGCTGGGCTCATTTTCAGCCACCAACTAATGTTTCTTTCTCCTTCAAGCAGCAATCATTTATATGTGCACCTATAGGATTTGGCTACGGTGTTGTTAGAGGTGGTACTTCTGCTGTACGTTATTGTGGTCATAACTTATAATTTAAAACGGTTGAGGTCTGGTACTGGAGTGATAGGCAGCTTAAAGACACAACACGCAAGAATGTTTTTGGCTACTTCTTGGCACTACAGGGTTTCATTTACATTCATTGAGGGGTTTATATTAATATAAGTTGATCCTGTAAATACCTTGGTATTGTTCTTGATTCTGAGCTCCACATGGATGCTGTTGGATGCTATTTTAAGTAAGTTAATCTCGGTCTGTGCCAATATTTTCTCATCCAAACTCATCACATACTAATGCTTTGTCAGAGCCCTCTGTGTCACTTTTCTTTTGCACTAAACATGTGCTTTATGTTGGGAATTACACAAATAACAGTTGCTTAGGTTGAGGCAACAAAATCACTTAGCTAGGTTTAAAACTACTATATTTGTACGGTAAAAATGACAATGAATGTTGTTAATACACAGGACACAAACGAACAGCTGATTGTGATGTGAAATTGAAGCAGCGGCCTCCTGGATTAAAGCCTTGAGTTTGTTGGACTCATCCACCTCCCCATCCACCTGGTGTGTGTCTTTCCACTCTTTAAATAACGTCACCACAGCACTTTCCCTGAGAGTTTAATATTAACCTGGATGGGTTTACATTAATGGAAAGCTTGGTGTGTCTCATACGGGCGCCAAAGGGTAGCTTGTGCATTGGTATTGAACGCTGACGGCCGTGACAAAGCGTCGGTATTTGACACCCTGGGAATGAGAGCCATGGGAACTGTCTGTGCATGATTTATAGGTCCAGACATTATGTTTCTGTTACTCTCAGGAAAAACGTGTCACCCAGTTGTTGCTACCTATTTCGGATTATGCAGATATTGCATATCATAACACTGAGTCCCATATTTGACCTTTAAATGTTATTTACAATAGATTATGTGTATGTATTTTGAGATATCCTTTTCATACCCTTCAAAGTGATATACTGTATATGAGGCTCTAAATGCCAGAAGAAAATGTCAGTGGTTCATATTCATTCTTAATTGCATTCGTTTTAATTACCCACATCTATTTGAAGCCATTTTAAGCCTCAATGTATTTAAGACACTGATCAGCTTTGTCTCTTCGCTGTCAGAAATTAATGATTAAAAAAGGCATTTTTCATCCAAGGCTCCCTTTGCTTGGGATAACTTAATGTTTGTACTCAATTTTTGTCATTAAAGCAGCAGTAGGCGAGATTGGAGCAAATATGATTCAAAAAAGTTATTTTTATGAAACAATCACTATATAGTCAGTAGTAGTACGAGACAGTAGTGCATTAGACATATAATCTGAAAAAGATCATGTGCCTCTGTGTCCTCCGGTGCTCCTACTGGCATCTGCAAGATTTCACAGACTGGAGGAAAACAACCAATCAGAGCTGAGCTGAAGTCTGCCGTCTCTCAGCAGCTGTCACTCACAAACTCTGATCATACGGTCAAACTAGGCAGCGCTGATCAAATATGAATCAATATTCTGTTACTGTAATGCCTATTTCTCTCCTCAAATGTTTCCAGAAACATCTTGTAAAATGAGAAATTATGCAACCCGGCAGCCACGTTAGCTACTAGGGAGGTGCAGAAGTCCAGTTGTATCTCAAAATACTTGACTTACAATATACTGAAAGGTTATTATGGGATTTTTGTCCAATGATGCCAAAAATGTCTTTCTACTGAAGCTTTATCTATGTATACTGTATATATTTTGTCAGCAGCTTGGATGTTTTGTACACACCTCCCACTAGCTGGTAAGATGTAATGACTTGCCAGCAGGAAACAAGATGAAAAAAGGAAAAAGCACCAGGATGGATAAGAACACCAGTCAAGTGTAAATTCAATGCTGCGATGTGACTCGCCGACTCGTCTCGCTGAGATTGCCAATCAGTCCTCCACTGTGTTTCTGTGAAACTGGGTGATGTGAGATTTCTAGTTAGGGCATATATGAAATATGGGAGAGGTGTCAGAGCAGATTCTGGGTAGGCTTGTTACTTCACAGTCCACGCACACACACGGTGCTTTGGACACATTCCAGTTCAAATTGAAATCAGGTCAGGATTTTCTCCCTTGCTAGGAAACCCACCATGTCAGCAAAAGAATTGGTCAGAGCTTGGTAAACAAACAAACAACCCCCCCCCAGGTCTTAAAAAGACACAAGCTGTCCCTGCTTATTACTCCACGTTAAGCTTGAATGTTCCCATGTCTTTGTCATTGTGAGCCCTTAACAGGCCCCTTCTTATTTATAATAGGCCTGGTTGCGATGCTGAAGTGTGAGAGGCAAAATTAGGGCACTTTGTCTGGTTATTGACTGATGTGTTTCTGCATGAGCTTGTGGCCCGCCTAAATCAATGGGATCTATAATAACATTGGCCTTGAGGGGTAAGTGATCTATTAAGCACACAAGACCTCATTTCCACGTGGTGTGTGATCACTGGAAACATGTCTGTCTGTCTGCAGGACTATCAGAGAGCAAAGTGCTGCAGGGTGATGGGGGGGGGGGGGGGGGTTAAGCTTCAACAGTAGGCCAACAGAGGAGAAGTCATGTATTATTTATCCAGGCCTCCACGTGTGCTGTCTCTGGGCTGGTCTGAGCTCAGCCCTCTGATTGGACACACCTTCCTCTCGGCTCACGCCTTCACAGTCGCATCCAGCAGCCCCGTGGGGCGGGACCTGCGCCGCATTTACACCCATTGATTGGCCCAGATTTAAAAAACTGTGCAGCTTTATCTCCGCGGGTTCGAGGAGCAGGTCGCGTGTTATAAATACTGCCTCCAACCGGAGAAAACAAAATGAGCACCGACACCGGAGAGAGCCGCGTCGGGCCACCGCTTCATGATCACTGTGAGAAGGATGCTGCAACAAGCTCTGAGAGTATCCGGCCGGAGCGCCTTCCCCCTGGTCAAGTGGATGGAGAGGTGGGCCGAGGGCGCTTCAGTCAAGCAGCCGCACCAGGCAGTGAGGAGCCTGGACTACATGCCCGGACCGTCGGTCGCCAGCTTCGCTTGGGACCTGTTCGCCAAACGGGGGCTGTCCCGGCTGCACGAGTTACAGGTAAGAGATGAGGATGTCCAACAGGGAATACAACTCTAAATACTTACATTAGGTGCTTTTTTTAATATCAATATGTTCTGCAGCATAGTGGACTGAATCAGTGGTTCCTAAAGTGGGGTCCAGGGGTCCCTAGGGGTCCTTGAGGGGGTCCCCAGCAAAAAGAGGAATCATTTATTTACACTGTAAATCCATCTTTAAGTAACATGATGACAACATGTATGACTATTTTGGTCATGAGTTTCATACACTTTCTGTAATAAAAACACTTGTCAAATGGTCAGTAGTGTAATTTAGTCAGTTTAGGGGTCCTTGAAAATTTTTGTGAACCACTAGACTAAATGATAAGAGGACATTCAAAGGGAACAAAATTAATGCATTCCTGATAACATAACTGAAATTCAACGTGAGCACAGATGAATGTTTAAACAGCATTCAAGTGCCAAACTTTGCACAAGCTCCAAGAGTAACAACAGGAATAAGTGGCTTAAATCTAAATTTCCCTTTTGAGACTAGTTATCAACATGCTTGCCAATTAGAGAAAAAGATTTGGCTGATCAAAATTATGTATCTTCAGTGAAAATCCAGTCATGAGTAGATTAGACCGGTGTTTCTCATCCAGGAGTCCAATGAGCCCCAGGGGTCCCCGAGGAAGATCCAGGTGGTCCCAGAAAAATGGAGAGTAGGTTATTTTCACTCATTTTCATTTTATTTACTTCAGTGATTAAGAGTCTGACTATTCTGATCATAGCTTTCACTTCCTCCACAGTTATCTCCTCAACTGTAGTTGACCACTATATAATTATGTTAGTCATATCTAACAACCATCTTTTCAATGGAGGTCTATATTATCAAATAGGGGTCTAACCTAATGTGTATCAGTTTAGGGGTCCTTGACATGAGATGGTTGAGAACCATTGGATTAGAGAAAGCCTGCATGTACTGCATCTTCGTTTCTTCAAACTAAAGGACAGTGCATCGAAAGATGGAGGCAATCGCCTCATAGCCTGCAGGGTTTTCACAAAGTCCCCCCTCTCTCTCTCATGTCCCAGCTGGAAGGCGTGCAGCGCTATGGGCCCATGTGGAAGGCGAGCTTCGGCCCCATCCTGACAGTTCATGTGGCTGATCCAGCACTCATTGAGCAGGTGCTGAGGCAGGAGGGCCAGCACCCCATGCGCTCTGACCTGTCCTCCTGGAAGGACTACAGGCAGCTCAGAGGACACCACTATGGACTCCTGACATCGTGAGTATCACTGACACTTCCTCTTCTCTCTCATTGGAAATCAATCAGTAGTATCAAACTAAATGTAAACTTCAATGATTTGTAATTTCATAGTACAACATGGCACTACTGGATGATGTAATTAAATAACTAAGAACTGAAAACATTAAAATCAAAGTATTATAGTAATATTAAGCCCTATTTATGTTGTGCTGATTCAGAATGAAATAAAGTGGATCAAACCTATTTAATTCAGCAGTTCAACACTCTTGAAACCCTGATGTAGTGCAGCTGAATTGTGAGACCATATGCTATACTAACACCAGTATTTTTACTCTGTGTGTGTTCTCAGTGAGGGGGAGGAGTGGCAGTTGGTGAGAAGCCTGCTGGGGAAGCACATGCTGCGCCCAAAAGCAGTCGAAGCTTACGATAAAACCCTGAACGGCGTGGTCAGCGACCTCGTTGCCAAACTTCGCCTTCGCAGGCGCTCCCAGGGCCTTGTCACCGATATCGCCAGCGAGTTCTATCGCTTCGGCCTCGAGGGTAAGGTTTCATGTGGCCTCTAGGTGTGGTGACATCATGCATCACTAAAGGGTGTACCACACTGTGTAAACATTGGTAATTAGGGCCAGCCACATGCAGGGAGCAGCATTATGTGACATTTTAAACATACATGCCTGTCGAAGCCTATTGTGCCAGAATAGATTCAACATTTCCAACATAGATTAACAACAAATTGCCTTTAGGTTATCTTTATTCTTCCATGTGGGGAAGTTTGTTTTGCATCCAGGGTTCACATAAAACCAGAATACAAAAGACAACCTCAGTGAGAGATCAACACAACAAAGCACAGAGCTACAGCAGCAAACTGGAAATTCAGACAAATTACACATATACCTGTGCAAATATGCAAATTTGTAAGTCTGTAAGGGAAGTGCTCACTTAGCTCACTTTTCCAGTGGTGAAAAAAGTATTCAAATCCTTTACTTAAACAAAAGTAAAACAAATAAAAAAAAAAACTAATTTAAAACTAATTTACAAGTAGAGAGAGTGTTGTTACTAGGTAAGTTATTACTAGGAAAAGCAGAATGGCCTGTTTCAGAGTGTATGTTATTATATACAATATATTATATTGGATAATGAGAATGCACTGATGCATTACAGTGTAAGCAGCATTAAATGTTGTAGCTTGCCAAGATGGAGCTAATTTAAACTTCTTCACTACACACTTTTGACCTAGAACACTGCATCATCTTCTATAAATAGATCATATGTTATGTGCAGTTAATACCTACAGCTGTCAGACGCATGCATCCCAGTAAAAAGTACAATATTCCCCCTGAAACATAGTGAAGTAGAAGTATATAGTACAATGGAAATATTCCAGTAAAGAACAAGTTCCTCAAAATTGCACTTAAGCACAGTACTTCAGTTGTACTTGTCTTAATTTCGGCCTAATACCGGCTCATAATAGCCACTGATTATTAAGTAGAGCTAAACTCCTCGTTCCCTGCCGCAAGGCTCCTCGACAGTGATGAGAGAGCTACATTCATTCATGCTCCTCTCCCAGATTTAACCCAGACTAAACAGTCTCAGGCCAGTGACTGTGTGGTCACATGCACAGCTCTCAAACATTTACTCTGCCATCGTGTTGAGGGGTATCTGGGCCATCATTGTTGTTGAAAAGTAAAATATTGCTGTCAAAAGAAGCCTTATTAGATGTGGTTTCATCTCCCTGTGCAGTTTGCGGTACATTCCTGTCAGCCCTCATGCCCGCATCTTTCTCACCTCCTCATTTACCTTTTTTGTTTTCTTTGACAGGCATTTCCTCGGTGTTGTTTGAATCCAGGATCGGCTGTCTGGATGAGGTCGTCCCAGAAGAGACGGAGCGTTTCATCCAGTCGATCAACACCATGTTCGTAATGACACTTCTCACCATGGCCATGCCCAAGTGGTTGCACCAGCTGTTTCCTAAACCCTGGAACATCTTCTGTCAATGCTGGGACTACATGTTTGACTTCGGTAGGTCCATTTCTCCCAATCATTTGAGTTCAGCGTTGGCATAGGAAAATGTGCGCCGCCTAAATATTAATTCCGATAGTGACTGTATGTATGACACTGTATTTTACAATGAAAGTGAGAAAACTGGAGGATATAATGACAATCTGTAAAAATGAACATCAAATACATTTCTTAAAAGGCTGTATGAGCATTCAGCTCACCCTACAAAAGCTAACAGTTCACTACAACATGAAACCAAAACATACATACTGTACGTCTTCCCACACTTTATGATAATTTTCCTCCTTCCTTCCTCATTCCTTATCGGCTGTTGCTGGTTTCCACTCTGCCCTGGGCTATTGTCCCACTCCTCACTCTTAGAGCACATTGAGACTCATCTAGATCTGAATCGAACATGTTTAAAATAATCACTTTGGTGCAAACTGGATCAGGAAGCAGGAGATTTAAGTCTTTAACCCTCACACACTACAAGATCATCTGTGCTGTAAGTCTAATAAAACTGTCTAATTAAGAAAGTGAGATTAGTAAGATTGTGAGAAAGTCTAGTTTATAGTCACTTTGCAATTAATACATGGTTTTTGGTACTTATTAAAGGAACAGTGCGTATCATTTCAGGGATCTATTAGCAGAAATGGAATATAATGTTCATAGATATGTTTTCATTAGTGTATAACCACTTGAAATCAAGAATTGTGTTTTCATTAGCTAAGATAAGTCCATCATACCGAAATAGGGAGTGGGTCCTCTTCACTGAGTCAACTATGTTGCTCCGCCATGCTTCTACAGAATGAACAAACCAAACACTGGCTCTAGAGAGAGACTTTCATGTTTTTACGTTACCTGAAGACCACCGTAGTTCTCCGACACGCTTGTGAGACTGTTGAGCCGCAGAGAGAAAAACCGTGGTACGTTCTGACTTCCGTTGCTCCTGAAGTTGTGTTATTACGGCATGGATGGCCTCTGAGTGAGGCGAACGATGTCACCACAGTTTTGCACTCGGCAGCTCACGTTACTGCAGTCTTAGAGTGAGCGGAGGGGTACTCAGTTGGTTGCAATCTGCAACCACACCACTGCTGGAAAATCGTACACATTGTACTTTTAAGGAGGATAACTTGATATATCACCCTATTAAAGCTCAGGACTTCCTGCTGTGTCTCAGCATCAAAGAACTATAGAGTACAGTCTAGACCTGCTCTAGATAAAAAGCATCTCGAGATAACTTCTGTTATGATTTGCTATACAAAAATAAATTGAATTGAATATCCTGCGCCCTCACTGTCATAATGGCCTCTCATCTCTTAGCAAAAGGCCACATTGACCAGCGTCTGACGGCTGAGGCGGAGAAGGTTGCACGTGGAGAGAAGGTGGAGGGCCGTTACCTCACCTACTTCCTGTCGCGGACCGGGCTGCCTATGAAGACTGTCTACAGCAACGTCACTGAACTGCTTCTCGCAGGAGTCGACACAGTAAGAATGATCACTCTGTCCCCTTTTACGCTCGATTCTGCTGTCAGTTTGCCCTGATTTATTTAGTATCCTCTCGTGCACCCTGCCCATCCTTTCAGATCTCCAGCACCATGTCCTGGTCGTTGTACGAGTTGTCACGTCACCCCGAGGTGCAGGCGTCACTCCGGGATGAGGTGCTGAGCGTGCTGGAGGGTCGGACCATACCGGAGGCAGCAGACGTGGCCCGGATGCCTCTCCTGAAGGCCACTGTCAAAGAAGTGCTCAGGTATAACGCTGAAGATTTCAGTTAATTTCCTGAAGACATACCGTATACAATAGTTTTTCAATTTTTAAATTATTCAACTTTTGTTTTCTAGGTTATACCCCGTTATTCCTGCCAATGCAAGAGTCATCACAGAGAGAGACATCCAGGTCGGAGGCTACCTCATCCCTAAAAATGTGAGTGTGTTGAGGGAATTAGTGCACTTGGAATCATCTGTACTCTGTGATGGAGGAGTGAAAGAGGAGTCCTTCGCACTGGGCTAAATGTGAATGTTACACATATCTGACAGTAAAATCTTTCCACTCAGACTCTGATCACCCTGTGCCACTTTGCAACATCGCGGGATCCAGCAGTGTTTCCAAATCCAAATGAGTTCCAGCCCCATCGATGGCTGAACAAGGACCAGACTCACCACCCATATGCCTCTGTGCCATTTGGCGTGGGAAAACGCAGCTGCATAGGTCGTCGCATCGCCGAGCTGGAGCTCTACCTTGCCCTCGCCAGGGTGAGTTGGCTGGACCTGGTCTTGTGTTTTTTTGATATAGATACAGAAGGTAGTTTGTGATATGGCCAGGAAGTAGGGCTGACGATTATTTTTTTTTGATTAATCGATAAGTTGCTTGGTTTCTAAAATGTCAGAAAATGGTGACATTCGATTCCCAAAGCTCAAGACGACGTCATCAAATGTCTTGTTTTGTCCACAACTCAGAACTCAGTTTACTGTCATAGAGGAGTAAAGAAACCAGAATATATTCACATTTAACAAGCTTCTTAAAAAAATGACTCAAACCGATTAAACTATCAACTATCAAAATAGTTGGTGATTAATCTAATAGTTGGCAATTAATCGAATAATCATTGCAGCTAACAGAAGTCTGTTTTTTTGTTGATTGTTGTGATGAAACCTGTGTGTATATTCAGCAGTAACTCAATGTTTGACTATCTGTTGAAACTCAGAACGGTTTTTAACAGTTTTGACCTCTCAGTTATTTAGAAATGATTTATGTAACATGTAAAAAACAACATATATTTGTCTTGTGACATTGTAAACACATTCTGTTACATGCTGCATGTACACAGATTATTTGAATTAGTTAACAAGTGATTGAGATTGTTTCCGATTAAATACAGTTTGTCAGAAACTGCAGTGTTTCCGACAAATCCTCTTGCTGCATTTTTTTCTTGGAATAATGTAAGAGATGGGGATTTAAGCTGTTGTGCAAATCCAGTTCCTAATGAATTAGCTTGATTACTTAATCCAGGGATTTCAGTTAAGAGTCATGACTCGACACTTAGCACATGATGAGCTTTTTTTTTCATTTCGGTCACCCTGGACTAAATCTGTTTTCTCTGTTCACACACTAGATCCTCATAGAGTTCGATGTGAAGCCGGACCCAGAAGGGGTTTCTGTGAAGCCCATGACACGGACACTGCTGGTTCCTGAAAATGTCATTAGCCTCCAGTTTATTGAACGATGACCCACTCTCCTGTGCTTATCTGTTACATGAGCAAGAACGTGAGTGTCTTCGCAGTAGAGAGTGCCAGCAGACGGGAGTTATCACAGGAGCCGTGAGCTGCATTGCACGCAGTTAAAGCGAACCTTCAACCTTTGATACGACAAAGGCCAAAGCCCTCCGTACCTGTAACCTCGTGTATGTGGAGTCTGACGTGAGGAGAAGGACAGAATTAATGAGAGGCAGCTCGTCATTGAGGCTTTCCACTGGGAGCAGTGCAACTCCAAATGTAATACTGTGGGGTTTTTTTAAGACTAAAATCACCATCAAGCACTTATTTTTGCACACACATATTTGCACAGAAGCCAAGAGTGAGCAGTAAGTTTCAATAGACAGTCTTAAAGTGAGCATGGTGCATTTCATGGAATTTGTCTGTATTTGAAGCTGTTTCTTATAACCCTTTCCTAAATCGTATTATGAACTGTGACCTTCTGCACTATTTCCTGTGTGTCCTGGTCATGCAGATATTTCATTTAGTTTCCTGTATGTAAGTCTGAGCTACACAGTGGGCCGTAAGAGTATTAGGAGAATCTCAGACTGGCACATGGAAACGCTGTTTCTTCAACTCTTATAGAGTGCTCCAGGCATGAGTCCTGGGTTAGCATTATAGCACTTCCGCTTCCCTCATATGGAAGTTAATGGGTTTTTAGTCAGATGCCTGAAATAAGGTCTGTGGTGCACAAGCTGAAGATATTTTAATGTTTTGTTCTACGATATAAAATACATCAATAAACTCCCCCACTCTTGAATTTTGAAGCTTTTGCATGTCTTGAGTCTCTAATGAGACTACTACATGTCATCACGCCGACACATCCGCCTTCACAGCTTTATTGTTTTTACTCACACTTATGCGACCATGGTGTCGCTCATTTATAGCCATAATGTTAGCTTTGTACTTCTGGCGATAGGATTTACACTTCAAAAATCCTAAAACTGGTGTTCATTTCATTTGATTATCTTGCTGAACTAAACGTGCAAGTATCATAAACGTGTGTTTGTCTTAGAGTTTATTTCATGCAATAATCCAAAACCCAAAGGAAAATCCCATTGGCTTTTTGTGGAGGGAACCGGGGCGATGCTAACTTCCCGGTTGGCCTACAAAAATTCGTCATCCCTGCAGCACTCTATTCAGCTACTGTGAGAGTTTTGTGGAGCTATGATGTTGATCAAAGTGTATTTTATAAGGTGCTTATGGTCAACTGTTAGAGACGGGTCCCTTTTTTACAAAAAATGGCAGCTGTTGAAATGATTCCTGTGTAGGAATGCATGGTGCCACTCTGCACCCAGTCTTTGTCTGTACTGTCTTTAAAATGTCAATGTGTGCCACAATTCAGCAGTGCAGCACAATGCAACGTCTTTAATTTGTTTTAAACCTTCTATGAGTGTTATACCACCATTCTGTAAATGTAATAAGCTTCAGTATCTGAACTCTGTATTTATTCTAATTTAACACAAACTGTTACTGTAGATGTCATTAAAAGTTTTCAAGTTGGATTTCTGCCTGTTTGTTGATTTTATTTGGCCAAACCAATGAGAATCCCAGTTTACGTCAATGAAGATAACCTGTTTCTTTGACACTGATGTGATGTTCACTTCTTCAAAATTGTCACGATTAAAGCTCTAACATCATCAGCTGCATCACATGTGTGCTGGTAGTTGGATGCCGTTGGCCAACCACCAGGCATGTAGGCAGTGATTTCTAAGAAATACAACACCAAGAGTCAAAGTTCCTGAGTGATGTGAACATGTGGAGCTGCGGTGCATCAGCTGTGGGTCGATAAGTCCACTCCACAATGACGTTCAACCTAAAACTAAAGATCCAACTCGAAACAAAAAACATGATACAGCACTGAAAGCTGCAATCAGGTGATCATCTCTAGCTGCTTATTATGTAAATGTCCGTGGTTGAAAAGATACTAGGATCCTTTACTAAAACTACTAATACCACACTCTGAAAATACACCGCTACAAGTAAAAGTACTGCTTTCAAAACCATACTTAAGAAAAAGTACTACCAGCTAAATGTACTTAAAGTACTACAAGTACTGATGTTGCAGTAAAATGTTCCCTATCAGTGTTATACTGTTATACATTATGTTTACGGCTAATATTACTGCTGAATAAATGTGTCTGTAGCATTTTAACTTCTTTATATAGTGTTGGGTAGTTTAATCGACAGCACTGCACCATATTCTATGAGATCATCATTTGTTTGTAGTGTCACTGTTCTCTGAGAACCATGTATTTCTAAAAAGTCAGAAAAACAGCCTGTTTTCAACTTTGTGATGATGCATTCTCCAGCTGATCCAAGAGGAGTTTTGAAGGAGTTTAGCTGAAGAAGTAAGATAATTTTCTCAACCGATATAAGAGCACTTCATCCTTCAGATCATCACAAACATTCAACATCGACACCTCTGGAGATACATGGCTTTCACTGGACAGGAAGGGGATGAAAGATGGTCATCTGTAAAGTAATTAAAGCCATCAGATAAATGTGGTAAAGAGTAAAAAGTACATTATTTACCCCTGAGATGTAGTGGAGCACAAGTGTAAAGTAGCATGAATGTACTTAATTACAATCCACTACGTGTATATACTGTATGTTTTAGATCTGTGGACTGCACTTCACTTAGATGTTTGATGAGGAAGGATTGTGACGCTAAAGGCCAATATTTGACAGTGGTGAGATGGTAAGACAGTTCTACAGTACATGAAAATATTTGGTGTGCTCACTGGTAAGGATGGGTGCCCATAGAAATCAGTCAGCGGATTCTTTTGAATGTCAATTAAAGACTCACATGTTTAGACGGGCGTTTGGCTAACCTGTGTGAAGCAGGCTTGCTCTTCTGTATTTCTTGTGTTCTGTTCTCTGTGCATTGTGTTTTATTTAGTCATTTATTAATCACATGGTTCGTGTGGTCGGCACATCTTTATATGAATTATTTCTTGCATGACTTTGCATAATGATCTTGTAAAGCACTTTGGGTAACACTTCATTTTACAGGTCCGCAAATTTCATAGTAATTAGATGATAATTAGTGACCTATTTGAAATTTCTTTGGAATTACTGACAAATTCACCCAAAATTTACCTCACAATGTATCAAAAATGACTTTATTATAAACATTTATTTAATAATCATATGCTAAAATAGCATATAATGGTGAAATTAGGGCCCTTAGGCTTGAGAGGCACAGATCTCACTATTATGACTAACCTGGTAGCTAATGTAATGATTCAGGGAGTATTTTAAAGAAATTTCAAATATTTTTTTGGTAATTATTATCTGTTCACCAGCAGACATGGAACTAAAGCATATCAGTTAACTTTTAGTATTCTTTTCTGGGAAATGTAATAAATAAATGACCAGCTATTAGAAAATAGTAGAATATAATCATTAAATAATGTTTATAATAAATTAATTTTTGATTAATTTTGAGATATATTTGGGGTGATTCTGAAGTTATTCCTAAGAAATTTCAAGTAGGTTACTTGCTAATTATCACTTAATTTGTGGACTTGTAAAATGAAGCGTTACTGCACTTTGTGATATATGTCTGTCAAAAGTGCTATATAATTAAATTTTACTTACTTACTAAGATAGTTTGAGATGTCAGCAGTAATTTACAGATCTGGTAGTAATGATAGTAGTAGTGATCTGGGGAGGGGGTAGGATCCAGTTAGGTAAGACGGAGAGGGTAAAATATTAGGCACTGTTAGGTACCCAAAATGCAATAAATAAATAAATAAATAAATAAAAATACTCAACAACCTCAGTTTCAAATACTAAGAATCATTCTCCTGTAAATCATTTATGTTGATGTAAAATATGCAGGTAAAAGACTACATTTAAACATCTATGGCATGGTGGTTATTATTTTGGAGGAGAAAAGTATTTCACCCCATTTTTTGGGGAGCTTGGGGCTCTGTGATAAAATATCCATTAAAAAAATTGTCTCAATTCTGGCACTTCAAACATTAACTTCTGCTACATCTTCAACCACAGTCATTGTCAACAGACAGACAAAAAGAAAGCACGTTTAACCCTAGAACACTAACGTTAAAATAAGTCACACCATCACTAACGTTGGGTATATTTTACCCAATACAATATCCTTGATAAAAAGCAGTTTTATCAATTTGGGTAAATTCCACCCGTAAAATATGTTACTCTCTATCACTAAAGTCGGGTGAAAATCACCCGAACGCATGCCTCTTGAAAAAACCATAGATGGGAGGAGGGAAACAAACATACAATTAATAACATCAGTAAGCAGCCTGAAGCTACCCAAGGACCCATGAAACTCAGACAATGGCAACACAATGAAAATCACATAACAAGAATTGTGTGGGTGAAAATCACCCGACGTTAGTGTTCTAGGGTTAAATATGTTCATCACTGACATGTATGTAGACACACACACACACACACACACACACACACACACACGTGCATACACACACACCTGCACACACACATTGTACTCTGGTGACTAACCCCTCCCCTCCTTAATTGTCTCTCAAACATGTTTCGGTCAGACCCAGATGGATCCACTCTTCCTGACTCTCCTCAAGCTCACTGACCTCACTATCAGAGGGAATGATCCAATCTGCTCCATCATGCTCCTTCTGCCTATAAAATGCTATTGTGTCCATTTCCTGGAATTATCAGCAGATAGTGAGGTAAAAACAGTGACTGCAGTCCTAATTATGCATCCAAGCACATCTCCACACTTTAGCAGGATATTACTCAAACAAAAGTGGCCTAATTGCACAATGATGCCCTGAGCCAACCTACAGCCACCAGTATATAAGTAAAAAATAATCCTTAAAACAACTAAACATACTTCTTTACATACTAATGTAAGACACATGCATATATCTAAGTGTTCTATAATACATGCATGGTTCATGCATATATTAATTAATTAATTAATTAAGCAGTTTGTTATCCGAGGTCAACACCATCATCCATAGAGAGATAAAGGTGATCCACGCCCTCCAGTCCAGCAGGAGGCGCTACTGCGCCGCAAAGCTGCCAACCGCCGTAAACCTCACAGGAAGAAAACAGACTAGCAGAGCAGCTAATGCTAACCAGGCATATGTCAAATTCATGTAGCCAGTTAGCCATGTAGCTAGCTACCGAGCTGTTTATAAAAAGCATACATAGACTACACAGACTCCCGTTAACGGATCAGATACCACAGCGAAGGAAAATAGCGAGGAAAGGTGAGTCACAAGACCGCGTAGCTAACGTCAATTGTATTAGCACGCTAATCAGCTAACACTAGCTATCATAAGAACGTTGTGTTAGCTAGCTAGCTGATGCTAGCTAGCCAATACAAACGAGCGTTATTTTCATCAAATTAGGTTGGCTAACCAGGCAGACTGTCGTGCAATACTGTCTGGGCATGCTATCTTGCACGCAACGGTTATTAAAATCATGTTAAATATAACACATTGTAGGCAAAGGGAGAGGCACTATGGCTAACATTACTTGTAAACAAAGGCATAGCTAAGTTGATTAGCCAGTCTATTCCCCTGACTCCTATAAACAAATACACAGCCAACATTACTTGGAAATAGGTCTCACACAGACTTCATTTTATGTGTAAACCAGTCTGTCTGGTTCTAACTTTAACGTCATGTTTCCAGTTGAGCTAATGTGAAGTTGTAAAATCATGCTGTCATACAGTGTTGTTAAGGCGTTTACTATCAGACATATTCTTAATTTATTAACTATTGCCTTAATAACTGCTTGTCAAAATGAGATACTCCTGTCGTACGCAGACCTTCTGCTCGCCTCAAAAGTAACCCAAACTTAACAGACAGCTGCTCCTTCAAAAAAATCAAACTACTGTTGAATTGTAATAACTGGAGTAAGCTAACTCTTAAGCTCCATTTGTCACTGCCAAAATAAATCGTGCTCACTCTGCATGTGAGTATATAGACATCTTCATATGTGATAACTATACATAATAGTCATCCAGTCCATGTATATCCATCCAGTGTTTATTTTTTGAACTGTTTGTTGTGTTGTTTACCACTTACAGAACGCTTGACTTCTCTATATAGACATATTATTGTAGTATTATTTTATTGTTGATCATTGTTGTTCTTAGCTGTCATTTTTAGTATGTGTAAATACATTTAGAGAACTGAATTCCTTGTATGTATGTCCAAAAATTGCAATCTGATTCTAGTCTTACCATATTTTAAGTCCTGCTGCCTGAGAAATGTCTGAATTATTTCTTGATGTGTGTCATGTTATGGCTGACCAGATGCAAGCGGGTGACCCTGTGGTTGGTGCACCGATGGCAGTAGCTGGTGCTCAAAGTCGGTCAGAGGATGAAGAGTCACTCGTAGTAAAAGATGTGAAAAGGACGGCAACACAAGCTTTTGGCAGCGGTGTTCCCAAGCGCAGAAGTTCCTCCAGGTTTGAGTTATACTCCTGTATACTTCATTATTCCAGCTGTATACTAGAATAATCAATGTACTTTGTTGGCCTTAAAAGTATAAATGTCTTGTTTAATGCTGCTGTGAATATTTTATGGTGTTATGTTGGTGTGTTGTTTTATGTGTTTCTGTGGTGCTCAATATTGTCTGTAGGTCAATAAAGAGGAAGAAGTTTGATGACGAGCTGGTGGAGAGCAGTCTTGTGAAGTCGTCCAGTAGAGTCAAAGGCCCTCCTGTCATAGAGCCTGTGCGCTGTTCAGGGAGCGAACCTTCATCTAGCGAGAAAAAAAAGGTACATAAGACCTGAACCCTCACATTCTTGAAGAATCTCATAGCAAAGATGATAATCTTACAGATGCTTGAGGGATATTTTCTGTGCCTTTATGCAATTTTGTCAGGTGACGAAATCAGGAACTGCTCTCACACTGCCTCTCACCATGGTAGTAAACCCTGCACCCATCACTAAAAGAGTCAAGAAAAGCAAGCAGCCTCTACATATTACTAAAGACTTGGGAAGATGGAAACCCACTGATGACCTGCTACTTATAAATGCAGTGTTGCAGGTGAGAAGTATAAAAGTTAAAATCATTGTCTAAAAGGATGGATAATGTTTAGGAATTAATGTGACCAGTTTGTATGTATGAGTCATTTTGTTGGTTCTAATGAGTCTGTATTTGTCTCTAGACCACAGACCTAACCTCTGTGCATTTGGGGGTTAAGTTCAGCTGTCGTTTCACTTTGCGGGAAATTAAAGAGAGGTGGTACGCTCTTCTCTACGATCCTGTCATCTCAAAGTAAGAAGAGACCTACCAAACAGCAGCTTTACCTTCCCTTCAGTGTTTCTATATTGGTTACCCATTTAGGAGATTAAATTCTCTGTTGTCTCTCTGTTTAGGCTGGCATGGCAGGCCATGCGTCAGCTTCACCCAGAAGCAATTGCAGCAATCCAAAGCAAAGCTCTCTTCAGTCAGGCTGAGGAGGCACTGCTGGCTAAGATTGGTTCAGTAAGTGAAACATAAATTATTAAACAGTCTAATCAGCTTAAAGTTACCGCACTGTAGCATATTTGTTAAATGTGCACGTTTGACTGCTGTATTCAGAAGTGGTTTTGTTTTACATTCATCACTGAACAGACTAGTCAGCCCAAACTAGACGTCTTCCAGGAGCTTTTGAGCAAACACCCTGGTGTCTTTCACCCATCTCGCACCCCCAAGAGCCTGCTGGTACACTGGCAGCTGCTGAAGCAGTACTACCTACTGGATGACCAGAGCGGTAAGTTGAGTTGCCTGCACTTTTATACCAATGTAACTTAAAAACATTCAGTAGTTGTATTTGGGCAAATTGAAAAAATGCCTTATGTACTCGGATGCCCATCAAATTATGAATAAACCTGTGAGACTTAGGGCGCTTTCAAAAGCCAGTATTTAGACGGTTTTAATCAAACTCTGGTGTGGTTTGTTTGGGCAGCTGTGAACGCAGTAATCTTACTCTAGTGTTGATCAAAACAGCTGCTCCAAGACCACTTGCGAGAGGTGGTCTCAAACTGTTTCTAAGCAGATCTAAATGATGGCGTCTGTGCAGCATTTGTTGTGATGGACACAGGTTAATGACAGGTTGACATGACTGACATTACAGGACTGACTGCTAGACATCTGGGCTGAAGAGAACATACAGAATATGATCATGTCCACAAAAATAATGATAATTAATAAAGTTCAAGATTCAAAATAAACTGGATGAGAAGGGATTTGAGTGCACAGTAGATCAGTGCCGAATCAAAGCGAAAAAAAGTTTGACAGTAATATATCAAAGTCTGTGATTCCTGGCATAGAAATGGCAGCTCTGCCCTGATCAACTCTTATTGATTTCACCCAATAGTTGTCATTTACCTCCTGGTTTTATTCTAATTTACTTATTTAGCACATTAATCATCACTTGAAAAAAAAATACTATGTTTCTCTAGAATGATTAATAAAAATCTGGCTAGCAGATGAAGGTCTGAATGAGGACGTCTGTATTAGACCATTTCTGTCATCAGTATTTATGTTATGGAACCTCTATCATCATATTTCAAATGTTCAGTGTTAATATTGTGCTATGGATACTTTGCCTGTGGTGAACTTGACTTTGAACTTTAAGTTTTCTTGTTTTACATGTCATTATGACCTTGCGCTGTGGTTTGTATAGGCATTATTTGAAGTGGTAAAGTGTTTCTTGTGCTAACTGTGCTAATTATGCATGTGGACACTTATTGGAGTCATAACAGTTATAGCTGTTCCCTCCCTCATTTTATATTCATGGGCTCATATGTACAGATTCCAACTCTTTATTTGCTCTGAGGTACATCCTATTTTTTTGCTTATGTGTTGTATACGACTTTTTGTATGTATTGTTATTTACTATGTATATACACTATGAGCTTTGTGTAATATACATGTAACATTACTTTTGATAATACGTGGGATACTTGGGTCACAGGTTGTATCACGTGATGATCGTGTGACTAAAGTGCTTACTCTTTAAAGAGGGGGTCTCCGTGTTGATTTATTAAGTCTGAGGAAGACGGTGGGCTTGAAACGACACTAACAAAGATGTGCCAATAAATTTCACTTTAAGGGAGCTACAGTGTGCAGACCGTCTGTGTTTTATGATAGCAGATGAAGACCATATCCTGTTTTGAATAGTCATATAAAGTAAAAATTTAAGTGTGATATGACGAATCCCTGGGTGTTGTTTTCCTAGATAAAGTGATGAGTCTTGAACAGTTCTGTTTTTTAATCGTCTTGCTGGCTGTGCTTGTGTGTTGCAGTCCAGCCTCTCCCTAAAGGTGACCAGGTCCTCAACTTCTCTGATGCTGAGCAAATGGTTGATGATGTAAAGTTAAAGTAAGAGTCTTTCATGTTGGAGTGTTCATGTCATGTTTGTCGCTGATAAGAAAGTATTTTATGATCTTCTATTGTAATTTTCGCCGCTGATCAATTTTTTTCTGTCTTTTCACACAGGGAGAGTAGAGATGAGGTGTTGGAACATGGTGAGAAACTTGATCATGAATACAATTAATCTTGCACAGCATAAATTAAATGATTGATAATCTTGATATTGCTTACGTAAACAACCTTACCTCTGATTTATCTTCGTCTTTACATTCAGAGCTAATGATTTCTGATCGCCACCAAAAAAGAGAGATCAGACAACTGGAGCAGGAGCTGCCTCGTTGGCAGGTCCTCGTGGACAGTATTACAGGTATGGGCGGCAGTAGCTCAGTCCGTAAGGACTTGGGTTAGGATGTGGAGGACCCGGGTTCAAATCCCCCATGGACCAAGACCAACTGGTTGCTGGAGAGGTGCCAGTTTACCTCTTGGGCACTGCCGAGGTGCCCCTGAGCAAGGCACCAAACCCCCAACTGCTCTGGGCGCTTGTCAGGAGCAGCCCCATCACTCTGACATCTCTCCATTGACATGTATATGTACTGTGTGAACTGTACTGTGTGAACAACAGAGTGTAAAACTGAATTTCCCCACTGTGGGACTAATAAAGGAATATCTTTCTTTCTTTTCTTTTCTTAAACTTTTCACGCTCCAAGCACTAGCAGATGGCTTTTACAGGTATATTTTTTTTGAGAAATCCAGTTTAGTGGAACTAATTTGTGTTTGTGTGTGTCACCAGGGATGAGCATGCCTGACTTTGACAACCAGACTCTGGCAGCGTTAAGAGGAAGAATGGTCCGCTACCTCATGAGATCACGAGAGGTAAGAAATCCTTCAGAAACAGTTGTTCCAGATGAACAATGTAGAGTATTGTGTTTGTCACAACAAAATGGTGAGAGGACTTTCCTGTCTGTAAAGATGTAGTTTAGCTATGATGCTAGTGATCTTTTTATTCATGTTCACACAGATTACATTGGGCAGGGCGACCAAGGACAAACCAATAGATGTAGATCTATCGCTGGAGGGACCTGCCTGGAAAATATCAAGAAAACAAGGTGCATAAATACACTGTCATACACTGTAAGGTTGCAATATGACATGGAAATCAGTGTTTTAAAACAACAGAATCCAGTGAAACATTCTCACAATTTAAGTTTTTGAGCATTTGAACATTTTTTTTATGTATACAGTATAAGATATTTGACTCTTTTTGATGTTGAGATTATTTAGCCCAATGATTACTACACATGTTATATTTTTTAAAGTCAACACAACACTGTCAGTCACCTTATTGTATTTGGCCAAGAGCTGCACTGAACATCAACATGTGACATTTGAGTAATGCAGGCTTGTGTAAAGTAAGCGTGGATATTGCAGCCGAAATACAAAATAATACCGCTCGTCACAGAAGGCCCCCAGTTGCATTTTCAACCAGCGGAACCAAGGTCATTTAACGTCTGCTGTATTTCCTAGAAAAGGTCCCTGCTCTGGGTGAAGTACTCTCCTGGAACTTTGTTAATTCGTCACAGCATTTTGGTCGGAGGAATATACGTTTATTGTGCTTTGTTTGGTTGTGCTTTTTTGTGTGCTCCTCTTATAACAACTTAGCTGCTGCTTTGTCCTCCACCAGTTATGGAAACAAAATCTGTGCAAGTTGCATTAGAAAGTCACAGTAATGTTTTGTATCATCGTTTGTTTCTCAAAAGGTCAGGGCCTTTAATATTTTCAAATAAGAAATTGACTTTGCACTTGTGTATTTCTTTTCCTGTATTATTTTCACATTAAAGGGATAGTTTGGGGGGCTGCACGGTGGTGCAGTGGTTAGCGCTGTCGCCTCACAGCAAGAGGGTCGCAGGTTCGATTCCAGCTTGCGGCTCTTCTGTGTGGAGTTTGCATGTTCTCCCCGTGTAAGCGTGGGTTTTCTCCGGGTACTCCGGCTTCCTCCCACCGTCCAAAGACATGCTGTTTAGGTTAATTGATTACTCTAAATTGCCTGTAGGTGTGAGTGTGAGCGTGAATGGTTGTCTGTCTATATGTTGTCTGTCTCTATGTGCCCTGCGATGGACTGGCGACCTGTCCAGGGTGAACCCTGCCTTCGCCCTATGCCAGCTGGGATCGGCTCCAGCCCCCCCGCGACCCCCAACGGGATAAGCGGTTGACGATGGATGGATGGGATAGTTTGGGTGTTTTTGAAGTGGGGTTGAGGTAATTATCTAATATTACCTACAGTAGATGATGGTCAACATGCCCACAGTTTGGAGAAGACAGGAGTTACCACACGGGAGTAAAAGTATGTACTGCTGTGGACGGGGCCGCCAGCATAACATATTTTAGTCACTTAGAAGAGAGGCTCATCTAAAAATAATAATAATGTATGCTATATTTAGAATATTGTCACAGCTTTACCTTGCTGTCAGACAGACCTCTCCGATGGAGAACTGAAGTCGCTTTATCCATCTATGCTCTCACCAAATCCACCGGACTCCATTGAAACAACCTGTAATTTTATCTGGCAGACAAATAAATTAAGGAGGTGGTGGTACACCAGCCGTTCACAAGTTCTGCAAGGAAAAATGAAACGGAGTCTGGTTGCGTTGGTGAGAGCCTAGATAACGGCTTCAGTTCCCCCGTGTGAAACATGACTGTATAGCTGTCTCATGGGAAGTCAAACTGGCGAAAAAAATTCTAAATATAGTGTACACTTAAACTGATAGTGAATTTTGTTTTAGGTGAGCCTTTCTTTTATTTCACTTAAATACGTTTTGCTGTCAGCCCTGTCCACAGCTGTACATTGCTTTGCCCCTATGCGGTAA
Source organism: Pterois miles (assembly GCA_947000775.1). Classification (NCBI taxonomy): domain Eukaryota; kingdom Metazoa; phylum Chordata; class Actinopteri; order Perciformes; family Scorpaenidae; genus Pterois; species Pterois miles. Next base: position 4,467,815 of record CAMQGK010000466.1, on the reverse strand, counting down.
CTCCTGTCTGTTTTTCCAAACTTGGGCCACACTGACCGCCATCTACTGTAGGTAATACACTGACTATGGATAAGAACCTCATACAACCCCACTTCAAAACACCTTTACATTCATTTAAAACTTAGTAATTGTTTCAATAGGCATCAGTTGATCCTCTCTAATGTTACAAAACTACTAAGTATCAGTAAATAATCTTGACATCTTTTTTAAACTGAGGATTATCATTTATAATATCATATTTATGTCTACAGGAATTATTAAACTAAAGAATAATGGAGACTTCTTCATCGCCAATGAGGGGAGACGACCCATCTACATAGATGGCAGACCGGTCCTGTCGGGCAACAAGTGGAAACTCAACAACAACTCGGTGGTGGAGGTGTGTGGAGGGTGTCAACCACAATCTATCTGAGTGGTACTGAGCGAGACATGACCCTAACACTATCATACTGTATCTGTCTCCTCAGATTGCAGGTCTTCGCTTTGTATTTCTCATTAACCTGGAACTCATCACACTTATAAAAGCTGAAGCAGCCAAGATGACGCCGCAGTGAATGTCAGCCATCCGGCAGAAGAAGATGCTGGACATACTGGCAGGTGAACGGATCCAGTCAGTCGTTCTATGTCCAACAGTGGTAAACAGTTTATTTCATGAAGCGCAGTAGTGCTACCACGAATCAGACCGACAACAGCCACGCTAACCTCAAATGTGAATTCTAAACAGACGACAGCTCAATCCTGGAGAAAGGTAGTAACAGGTGTTACTTGTTGTTTGGACAGTTTCCATGTTGTCATGTAGACACTCTTGTTTTTTTGTTGTTTTTATTTTTTCAACTTTTCAGAATATTGTATTTAAATTCTGTAGTAAAGCTTTTTCAAAATATTAAACTTGTATACACAATGTGCTGAGTCCAGTCTGCAAAAGTAATGAAATACATGGAGATGTGAGAAAAGGACTTTAGGCAGGATTTGGCTTGTTATCTGGGGACCCAATCGCTCATAGTATATCTTTTAATATGAGAATCTATATATGCTATGAAAGATTTGTCCATATTTTCTTTTACTAGAATGATTGATCAGTTAAAAAATAGTGACAGGAAACCAAACAGGAACAGTATGTGCCTGACACTTGACCACAGTGAGCTACTTCCTACACCTAAATAAGCAGGTAACTCACCTCTTGAATGACTCACCTATGAACCAGCAGTGAATTAATATAACAGTAAAATGGGGTGAGCGCTTTTGGATCCAGTTATCAGTATTCTTATATACTGTCATGTCTAGTAAATATTGATGCATCAGCTAGTTAATTAGTTTTGAAAAGATTTCCTTAAACTAGAGCAGTTTGGTGTAAATAGGTCACTTCATTATAAAGGTGGGGATGGGGAACAAATGGGGGGGGGGAGCTATCTGTTTCTGATATTATTTATGTTTTTCATCAAACGCTGAAACAAAATCACAATGAAATGTTTAGAAACCTCCGTAGCATATGACCAGGATGTGACAGAACTACTTCCTTGAAGGAAAATGTTTTTTGCAAGTATGCAAGTAAAACTTTTACTGCATATTTTTACAAAACAGTGACTAAGAGTGACCAAAACATACAAATAATGCAAATAATTTGAAAAAAACATTTAATATTTAAATCAAATATTACACTTTGCCAACAGGTAGTGCTAGAGAGCCCAGAATGCACATACAACTTAACAGACAGGGTTTCTCTACAGTGGCAACAAAAGCAAGTAGTCAGCATATATTACATATATAACAGTACTATTCTGAGATGTATTTCTAATACTTGTTGTCAGGCTGAAATACTAATCACCTATCTCATGGCAGGTGGTTACACTTTAAAAACTACAGGAACATATGAAAGTCCATTTAAAAGGCAAGAACTACACTTGGTTAGGGGAAATCTTTCTGACATTTACAGCTCTAATATATGAATAGATTGCACCCAACTGCATACCATTTTTCGAGGACAAATATTTATTTAAGTTGTGTGTCGAGCGTGACTGTGGCCTAATCTTTATGTGTGGAAATGTCAGACTGATTTGTCCCATAACTGGTTTTGTCTGTAAAATGTTTCACTGATAAACAGGGTGTTCTGGTCCATTTCACAAAGTGCCCTTCAGTGACACGAAGGTGAATAAAGACATTGTACAATCTAAACACCCATAGAAATGACCTGGTTAACTGTGTAAAAAAAAAAAAAAAAAAAAAAACTAACAGGGATGTTGGAAATAGCGTCATCAAAACACAGACAGTGCATGTCCAGTGGATCTGCTGTTGCCATAGAAACTCCATCCTTACCCACAGGTTATGTTTTGACTGTATTCTCCAGACATGGTGCGGCTCACGAGCAAAGTTTAGACAAGAGAAACAGACAGCCCTCAACCGCATTTCACACAACAGTGGTGAAAATTAGACACACTTTTGTGACATTCTGCATCTCCAATATGTGTCGCTTCAGGTTATTAGCTGTAAATGCCTAAAAAATGTTGCAGTGAAAAAGAAGAAACCTAAGTGAAGAACTGCTGGTTGAGTTTTAACTTATACCATTTTAACAGCATATTTACTGTACTATAAAAAAAATCAAATACCATCACCAAGAAGAGCAGAAGCAGCTTGTATTATACAGCTGCTGTACTAAACCGATGAGAGATCACTGTTCACCGGTAGAAATGGAGCAAAGGGTTACTGGGTTTCTCACGAAAAAAATATACCTGGAAACAAAAGATTTGAACACTTGTCTTCAGAAAAGGAAAAGAGAAAAAAATTGCACACATGGTGAAGGAGAAGTGGTAACCTTTAACAAAAAATAATGGGGTTTATGGGAAATGAGGTAAAATACAGTTTATCAGCCATTAGTCTCAAATAGATTTATTCTTTAGTTTCTTCCCAAAACTTCACAATTCAAAAAAAAATTGATTATGTAACAACAGTTAAAGTTATCTATCGACACCAGTTTCCTTTTGTTGCTGTGCTATTGTTAAACACTTGTTTCACTGTTCCACACACTCCTGGTGAAGTTGTAATATATCAGATTCAGAAATACTTTATTGATCCGAGGAGGAAACTGGGGCATTACAGTTGCTCTCACATAAACATAAAGAAAATATATATGTATAATTAAAATAAGGATATGAAATTATGTACATATATGTGCATTAAAGACATACAATTTGTGACATATAATCACCTGCGTGCACACACACACACACACACACACACACACACACACACACACTTATCTATGGTAAATACCTGCAGTTGACTGGACCAATAAAGTGTCCTGATAAGGACTTCCTCATTCACTCCAGCTGATAAGCGATGCCAGCCAGTAAAACTACAGAGGTTCTACTTTGACTTCAACAAATTAAATAAATCCAATAAAACGATGCTTCCTCGGATGAGAACACTAGCAGACATATACACCCCCTGTTGCAACCACATTGTCCATGCTGCTCTTGCATCTGGTCTGTCTGATATCATCAGGTTGTCTGATTTGAGTCAGCCTGTCTGCCATGCAGGGTGAGGGATATGTTTGACTACACCACGCTCTGAAGCCCAGATGTTGCTGTATACAATATTCCCTTATCCACTACCATGTTGTGTTTTATTCAACCCTTTCCCTCTGCATGTTTGTCATGTAAACACAGGTGCATTCAGGGTTGGAAGAGACAGAGAGTTTGAAAATCCAGTAAGGTACTGTATGCTGGAGCATATCTGTATTAACCTACAGGGAAGCCCCGGGGCAAAAATGTGCTGTGGTGGTACATATATTGATTGGTGCCTATTCCCAAACTAAGTAAATCAAATTACCACATAACAACTGACACTGGGAATTTTAGGACTTTTGAGGCCCCTTAAACATGCAGTAGGCAAACGTTTTAGCATAATTAGTAAAAAAATCCATATAACCTTTCAGCATATTGTGATTCTGCACCTCCTCGTGGCTCTGTTTTCAGGCTTTTAAAAAAATCTATCCTGTGCCGGGACACTTTGGCCAATCACAGGTCATTTCATAGAGAGTGTTCCTATTGGTTGTGCTCCGACTGGTGGGCGGTGCTTGGTTTTTCCTCAACTGGCCTAAACATGGCTGCCAGGTCACAAACTTAGACCTCAAGATGTTTCAGAAAACATTTTATGTATGTGTCCATGTAAAAAGGCATTATAGTAACAGCGTATTGATTCATATTGGATCAGTGCTGTCCAGTTTGACCGTTTGAATTTGCGAGTGATTGACAGCCGCTCAGAGAAGCCAGGCTCAAGCTTGACTCTGATTGGTTGTTTTCCTCCAGTCTGTGAAATCTTGTAGATGTCAATGAGAACCAGAGGACACAGAGGAACATGATATGCCACTTTTTGTTTTCAGATTACCTGTCTTATGCGCTACTCTCAGGATAGCTTTAATAGACACTGGTACAGGTTCAGGTCCAGGTTACTGGACTTTCTACTGCTACTTCGACGACTACTACTTTCTAAGAAGCCGTCATTTCTGTTCCTTTAACGTAATGCAGCTATAGCTGTTGGTAAGAGTTAACATTTGCAGTGGTAGGAAGTTTCAGTTCTTAACCAGTGTTCATCCATGAATGAATTAAATCTTCTTCTTAGACAACACTGACGCACAGCTCATCATCAGGTGTTAAAGTCCTTTGAGATAATTCTTTTATGCGGGTTATAGGCTTTATTTGCCTTCCCTGTGCTGCAGAAACGCTTTGGGTTGCCGTATAACGAGTTGTCTTGAACGCCCCATCGGCCGGTGTTTGTGTAACGTTCAGAGCTGAGCAACGTAGTCGGACCGGCTTGTGAACGGTGTGAATCGTGGGCAGCATCTGAGTACACGCAGGCGACTGACACAACAGAAGTGAGTCATGATAGTGGGTTTATTTATATGGACAAACAGACACTAATGTTAACGTTTCTGCGGTACAAGAAGACAATGTGAATGAGTGGGTGAAGTCGGGCAGGCTGCTATCAGTGGGAAGCTTGCTAACAGAGTGTTAGCTAAGTTAGCCACATGAGGATGGTGATGATGAAGCCCCACAGTGTCACGTTTAAAGTCGCTAGCTAACGTGATATTTGCTCATCCGTTAACACTTCGTGTCGTTATTGAAGATTTAAACCGACTCTGAAATGTGTTTACCTCGGCGCTGCCCTCGCTGTTAATGCAGCTAACATGAAGTGTGTCAGTGAGGAAAATTGGGATTTTTTTTAGGATTGAGTATTGTGATATAACGTTACTAACGCTACATCAGGGCACACTGCTATCTGCGGGATATAAAGTGTGTACACCAGATATGGTGCAGTACTTTGTCAAAATATGATGCAAAAATACATTACACTAAAATGTTGGAGGCTAGCAAGTTTTATTTCCAGCGTCACAGCTGTGAGATAGACAAAAAGCTATTAAGTTTGTCAGAAATATATCCAAAAAATGTCAATAAAGTGCAGTTTAGGGAGAGCTTAACTTTTTTAATAGTTGGGAATGTTACAGTACTGCACAGAGGAGTGTTGTAACCACGTAGCTAGTCCTTGTTGTCCACAAAGCACAGGCTCATAAAACTGCTAACTGAATTAAAATGAACAAAGGCAAGGTTAATCCTACAGCATACTCTGAAACATCAGGTTTTAATTATTCTGTAAACCCAATATTATCCAAGATGTTATATACATTTAGATTACTGAATTATAATTGTGACACAGGTGTTACAGCTCATTCTATCTGGTATTTATTTACATGTTTAAAAGCCTTTCATTTACTCTGACTTTTTTGTTATCCCTGTGTTGTTTTTGTATCAGGCACACTGATGCTTGTCTGAGACCCTATCTAAACAGGAGATTGCCATTTAACCCACTAAACTCCAGTTTAAGTAGCCTTGGTCTGGCTCCTGGCAGGCGAAAGCTGGTTGATAGCCTTGAGTAATCTTAAGAGCCACTGTTGACTGTGATAAGACAAGTGTCATTGACTGATAAAGCAGAGCTCCTTCACTATGGTTCACTAACCGTGGGACATCAATGTCTTTTTTTTATTATTCATTATCGTTGTTATTTTTTCAAATTATTGACTTATTTTCTTTTCCAAGGAAAGTTTATGCTTCTTATTTTGTTTGGAGTAGGGCTGTCCCGAATACCATTTTATGGCCTTCGAAGCTTCGGGGAGAAATATTCAAAGGTATAACTTTTTCAGTCTGTTTCCATCTCCACCGTTTCAGTGTCTGGGACAGTCGCACTACTATACACACCCACCTCTACACACAACAAACTGTGATATCTGTCTGAGAATAACTAATAATAATTAATGTTGAATATGAATAATAGTATGGGATTATTTCTTATTTTATGGCTATTTTGGGATTTCTACGTTATTATTTCATACTTGCATATAGAGGTAGACCGAGTAATTGGTCGGCCGATTAATCAGGCTGATTATGTGACTTTTTTTCATTTTCGGCTTTGGCCGATGTCTGAGCATATTAGGGTGATTAACAAACAGGTCCATAAATGCTGCTAAGTGCAGTAAAGCTTTATTTTTTTTAATCCAAAAGTGTTTTTGACAAAGTTTAGTTTTTTTGATTACCTGTTTCATGTATTCAATATTTAGATTATACACTGTTTTTATTTAAAACTGCAGATTGGAAAGACAGACCATAGTTGTTCAATAAATGTTACAGAAGTTGAGAAATTTTGTATATCATTTGTTCATATCATCTGTTATATTTTATCAGATGGAGGAAGAAAAAGAAAATCACCCAAACATATCAGCCCCCAAAAAAATTGGCGTCATATATCAGCCATTGGCTATCCTGATTTTCCAATAAATCAGCATCGGCATCAGCCAAAATAAACCCATATTGGTAGACCTCTACGTACATACTCATATATTTACTTATATAAACAAACAAAAAAAAAAACAAAACAAAGCATTCAAATACTGATTTCTTGGTCGAATGCGGCAGTGGTTGAAGCTTGGAAGCATTCAGGTGGGGTGTAGGCCAATATAATAATGATAGTTTGGAGCAGGAAAAAGCCAGTAAACAGCAGCAACCTAGTCAGCTACTTTTACATACGCTTCTTTCAGGAAATCAGTTTTGTCACTGAATTAAATCATTCATAAGAGAATATCCTGAAGTGTGATTTTGTGTATTACATTGTCGGATTATGTTTTATTCTATTTATTCACAATGGCCGATGTGCTGTTCTGTGACTGACAGTGTTGGCTGGCCAGGATTACTTCTGTTGCATGCCTCATACATTGATAAATGCCACTCTTGCAAACCATTAATGTTGGTGCATATTCCCAGGGTACGGAGGACCTTAAAGGGTGTGATTTCATTTTGTGAATGGATGGTTACATGACTTGATTATTTGGACAAGAGAACGCCAGATTGGTACAGTAAAACAAAGTTAAAGGAACATTGATTGATTTCCTTTTTCCTCCTTGTCTGCCTGTCTTCTATCATTGACAGAGCTGATGTTTTCTTATATATTCCCCCCTCTACCTTTACTTGGTGTATTGATCCTCCATGTAAAATGATGATGTACTTCCCTGTGATGCCACTATCAGAGCCAAGCCCTCACCAATAAAGAGATTTGGTGAAATGTCATATTGGCTCATACCTCTAATCACTATACTTTATCCTTCCAGTTAGTCAGTCACAGATCTTTCCTTGTAAAACAGCCCTACCCACAGAGGGTTTCCAAAGCTTCCTTGATTCAGACCGGGGTCATAACTTTCTTCCTTTATTGTCAAATTGTCAAGGTATTGTCAACAGAAGAACACAAAGTCCTCCAATTAAATGGCAATGTGTTTCACACTTTGTGTGCTATAATTTCTGTGGTTGGAGTGGAGTGAACAGCCCTCTTCTTCTCTGCTCACTCCCCCTGAGCTGGTTGGCTCTTTTTGAAGGTTGAAGTAGCTGCTGGTTGGTCAGTTCAGAAGGAGTTTAAGGGGTTAAAGGTTCAGTCAGTCATTTCAACAGGAACACATGTTGGCTGTAAAGACAGAGCAGGTTTGGTGATATATACTGAAAATATATGTATATCAGACTACTTAGATTTCACATTAAAAAAATCCTACACACAACAGCGTGTTTGTTTTCACTAGCTTGTTTCACTCACTGTGTCCTAACACAGCAGCGACAGAGACAGTATTCAGTCAGACTGTTTCAGATTTGCTAGCAGATCTTAACTTGTACAGTTTGCATATTCCACGAATCAGACCTGATCTACTGTATTTTCTAACACAGTTTTGATTTAAACACATCAGTATAGTATAAGCATATGAAGCTGCTGAAGGCTGCTGGATGTGAAAGCAAACATTAGCCACCAGCCAAATGCTGGTAAATGTTTTGTTGTGAAAGTTAGGTTATGTCTAGTGGTTTCCAACCTGGGGGTCAGGACCTCCAAAGGATTGAAAGATGTTTGACTGATACACAAAATGTGTGTTCACGGCTCAGATATAGTACACCTGTTACGAGGGGTCACATGCTGAATGGTTTTATTTTAAGGGGTCACAAGTAGGAATATTCAAGGTGGAAACTTTCCATGGGATTTAACAGGAGTGAAATGGAAAAATAGGCTAATATATCTATTCAGGCTGTATATACCATGTCATATTCTGATAGAAACAAACCTTTTACCATATCATTAACAGATATCATTTTCTAATTTTATCCAAAACATGTCATACAGACAAGTATTGCTTTCTTTATGTATATTCCCCCATCCTCACAATTAGTTCACTATTAAAAGTCATGCTTTTTAAATTGGAATTTTGCAAAACTCCCCAAATCCCTGAGTTTAACTATCCTTTGAAATTTACAGTGCATTTTTTGATCCTTTGCAAGTTATAACCCTGCAAACCGGACAGTTCTCTTTTCTTAAAGTCAGGCTGTCACACTAGCCTTGAGTTAGCCTTGAGGATAGCTGGCATTTTCCTCCCAACCCAGAGATTCCTACTGAGTAGAGCTACAGACAGCAAAGCTAACAAAGTGCAGCACAAACCAGCCACATTGGCAGCATCACACGATTTGCTGCAGTTTAATTGACACCCATAGCACACACCGAACATGTCACACAGACAGAAATTCAAGGTGCAGTAGCTGGCATGTCCAGTCTGTAGAGTGTATAAAGTGACATTAATAATTTTCTAAAAAGTTGATTCATGGTAAACACTTCTGGGAAATAAAACAGTGTCATATCCTGAGGCCAAGGAGCTGCCAGTATGAGCACATAGAACTCAGTGGGTGTATTGAAGCGTGTTATGTACTGCTGGAGTCTGTTCATTTTCCAAAGAATTATGCTAATTCACAGTGTGCTTGGCAAAAGAAAGATACTAATTTTAACCCCACAGATTGTATTTCACCTTTTTTTATTGTGGAACATCTTTTCTGTTTGTTTCACTGTGAAATGAACTTTTTTTTTTTTTTCTCAACTCAGTTTCTTTCTAGAACATCAGTGCAATGCTGCTTCTCAGACGCTGCCACAGCCTGACTCGATTTGGCCCTCTCAACACGCAAAGGTACAGCACTGTTTGACAAACAGGTGTTATAGCTGCCGTTTACCTGGCCTGCTCTGACAGAGCAGTTAAGCTTTGTCTATTCTGAGCTCCACCCAGGCCAAGGTCTCAGTTTAATGATACCAAAAACAGCCAACTCAAGCTGTGTTTTAGCAAAGAAAAAAACAGTCTTTCATTTTTGTGAACAACATAACCCAACTCGTTTTTATTCCCTTTTCACCTTTTATTTTACATTTTGGGAATATACCAGAATTGTCTAATTACTCTTGAACATACAGTTGTTCTCAGAGCTCAACTTGATCAACATAAAGATTACATTTCCGTTTTTGTAATTTCACAGGCATCAAGTGACACCTGCTGTGGCGTCGTGTGCAGCTCGTCTCTGGAGCAGCAGCAGCAGCAGCAGCAGTGAGGACCAGAGATCGTACCAGCATGCCCACCGGCCCCGCTGGAAACATGCCCTGGCAGGACTGCTCGCTGGTACTGGGGCTGTACTGGCTTATGGCCTCCACCACCACAAGGTTAGTAGGAGACAAGCTCTGTAAAGACAGTCAATGTTTAATTTGCTTTTGTTGTGCCAAGGCCAAATTATGTCCATTAAAGTGTCAGCAAAATTACAACATGAAGTCACCATGAAGTTGATTGTGACAGGTTGTGATGCGCTTTTGATATTATTGTTACAGCTTCTAGATGAAACAGTTAAGAAATGAATAGATTAATTTAGAGTAAATGTAGTTGCACACCGACACTGGCTACACTTCTTTGGGTACTTCATCTGAAAAGATGGATCAAGTGTTGGGGGCGGCAGTAGCTCAGTCTGTAGGGAGTTGGCTTGGGAACCGGAGGGTCACCGGTTCAAGTCCCGATATGACCAAGAACTGAGTGTGAACTGGTAGCTGGAGAGGTGCCAGTTTACCTCTTGGGCACTGCCGAGGTGCCCCTGAGCAAGGCACCAAACCCCCAACTGCTCGGGGCGCTTGTCAGGAGCAGCCCCCTCACTCTGACATCTCTCCATTGTTGCATGTATATGTGCATGTGTGTGTCTCGAGTCTGCATGTACCGTGTATAAGTAAAAACAACAGAGTGTAAAAATTGAATTTCCCCATTGCGGGACAAATAAAGGAATATCTTCTTCTTCTTCTTCTTCTTCTTCTTCTTGATAGAGCAGCATGGTGTAAATGTGCAGTATATGGTACAATCTTAACTATAAAAGTATTATCTGGCCAATTTAGAAAAATATTTCGCTGTGTTCCCTCTCAGTCACACCCTTTTATGGTGTTTTTCTATTTACAGCAAGGACAGTAACCTGACTCATCTGTTGGTTTGCAGCGTTAGCTCATTTGTCAATTTCGCTCCCACAAATGTGACTCAACATAAATACAGAAAGAGGAACTGATTATAACATCTGCTCCCAAAACTGTACATTACAAATGCAGAAATGTCCTTTTTTAAATTTTCTGATCTGAGCCAAAATTTCCTGCATGCTCCTCTAGTACACATGCCAAAGGCTGTGCCAATGGTGTGCGAATGAGTATTTACATTAGATCCTGATGGGCAGGTTAGCATTTTGATTGGCAGCCTCTGCCATCAGTGTATGAATGTGTGTATGAATGTGTGTATCCTGACATGTAGTGTAAAGCGTTTTGAGTGGTTTGAAGACTAGAAAGGTGTTATATAATCACAGGTCATTTCAGAGAGAGGTTATTCCTATTTGCTATGCTCTGGCTGATGGAGCTCGGGCTTGGTATTTCCTCAGCTGATCTCAACTTGGCTGCCAGGTCACAAATTTCTCATTTTACAGCTAAACAGTAACTACAAGATGTTTCTGAAAACATTTGAGGCAAGAAATAGACATTAAAGTAACAGAATATTATTCCTATTTGATTAGCGCTGCCTAGTTTGACTGTCGGCTGGCTCTCATACCCATGTGTGAGATTGGTTTGATTGGTTCTTTTCCTCCAGTCTGTGAAATCGTGAAGATGCCATTAGGAGCATTGGAGGACACAGAGGCACATGTTTTTTTTCATGTTACCTGTTTCATGCACTACTGTCAGGATATAGTGGCTGTTTTATGAAATAACTTTTTTCATATTTACTTCAGTCTCCCCTACTGTAGCTTTAAGACAATGGTACGTGTCCACAGGAGCCATCCTTTCCATGCTTCCCATTCATTTTCTGTGTAAGCAGCCGTGCAATGCATTCTGGTATTTTTGCGTTTTGAAACACGGACTGTCACCTTGGCCGCTCCTCATTTGCTTAAAGTTGAGGTTGAGGCTACGTTATGCAAATCAGGGCCTCTGAGATGACTCTCCGCCTCTGGAAACCTCTGAGAAATATTTAAACTATCCATTTTCAGTCTAAAACAAAGACAAATTCAGCAACTGCATGGCTTATTTCTCACCTCAAATGTTTTCAGAAACACCTTTTTGTGAACTATTTTTGTGAACCATGATGTTGGTTCCAGTTTGAAAGGTGGAAGCAGCAGCCCATGAGTGAAAGTGATAGTCCAATCAGGTGCCTTGGGTCTAGTGGCAGCCTATCAAGCATCCAATGCCGGGAAGTGAGGCAATCCCTTGTGTCCAAAACACCTTCGTGGACACATACCATAAGGCCTGATGCAGCGGTTTGGTATAGCAGTGTAGGCTGCTACTTCTAGGTCAAATGTAAAACTTTTTGAGTGTTATAGGCTTCTGCCTTAAAGGAGTAGCGAATATGTTACATAACAGGACTGCATTAAAAATGTAAGCTGTATGCAGATCTGTCAATGAGAAGGACTGTTGACTTATAATATAATATATATGAAGTGGAAAGAAGTGGAAGTTTTTAGACTGGACAAGTCAATCTCCAGACTTAAACCCTACTGAGCAGCATTTTACCTACTAAAGAGGAGACTGAAGGGAGAAATCCCCCAAAACAAACAACTGAAAGAGGCTGCAGTGAAAGCCTGGAAAAGCATCACAGAAGAAGAATGTAACAGTTTGGTGATGTCAGTGGGTCGCATGCTTGATGCACTTACTGCAAGCAAAAGATTTACAACTAAATATTAAGTATTCGCTTTAATCTATTTTAAATCTATCTGTTCCTATACTTTGGCTCACCTAAAAATTTGGTGTTCTTTTACAAACGGTGCTATCTTGTAAGTTGTTTAACCGATCTAGATGTAAATACCTGGAAATAGAAGCTGAAGTACTGATCTCTTGTCTCATATTCCACATGACCTTTCAGTCACAGGTGTATTAAGCGACGTATATTTTTGCAACATGCTCTTTTCCAGTTGTTGTTTCCAGTTGTCTCCTATTTTAAATCTCCTTTATGATGGATCAGCAGACTAAAGCCTCCTCTCTTCTCTCCGCTGCAGGCTGAGCAGGAAGACGCCATTAGAGCACAGATTGTAGAGAAAACCTCAGCATTTCCCATCTTCAGCCAGGAAGAGGTCACTAGTCACCGTTCTCTGGAAGATGGCGTTTGGGTCACTTACAAAGGTGGCGTCTATGACATCACTGAGTTTGTGGCCATGCACCCTGGTGGGGATAAGATCTTGCTGGCAGCAGGTGGAGCCCTGGAGCCCTTCTGGGCTCTGTATGCTGTACACAACCAGGAACATGTGCTGGAAATGCTCTCAGAGTATAAGGTGGGATAATTCTTGGTTTCTTTGGATAATTTAACTCAGTAACAGTAAAAAAAAAAAAAGATGAGATTCACTTTGTGTCGGGCTAAATGTTTTGTTTAAACCAAGTTGCAAAAACAACTTGTTGTCCTCGAAAAAAAAAGTAAAAGCAATAAAATGTCTAGTGACTATAAAAGTAAAAGTAAAAAAAAAAAGGGGTTTTCGACAGATTTTACTGGGTGGAATAAGTTCCATCAAACATAAACCTGAGACCAGAATTGGCCGCAACCACCAAACACTGTACCTGGTGTTTGAAAGCCTGTGTGTAGACATCTGCAGCTAAAATATACTGCTGACCTCAAGTCAAAGTGTCAACCATCACTGACTTGCATTTGAAATTAAACAATTTAACATACAGTATGCAGCTTCACCTTGTAACGCTTTGAGTTACGCCTCTGGCTGGAAAATAGAGCAGAATTAATAGAGAGTTAACTGGAAAAATGCAAACTGTAAAATTATTGCCCAGTCTGTTGTAAACATCCATCGCAGTTTACACACTGAGTTTCTAGTTCAACTTTGATCTACTGTATTTGCTGTATTGCTGCTTTAACACAGGGTCTTTAACTTCCTTTAAATGTGCTAAACGTGAGATTGGGAGCATTTTATTGCCTTTGCACGGCTCTCAACATGGCGATGGCTGAGCCAGAGGCTTTCAGTTAATGGAGCTAACAGCGTTAACAGTGAAAACGACAACAGTGCTGACAGAGCTAACAGTGTTAACCTGAGGAGGAACTGGAGGGTGGGCACTGCTTCCGCAATGGCGCCGTCGGTCGGGATGGTGTTATCAGCTGTAACCGCCACATGAAAACAGTGCAGAGCTGCAACCATGAGCTAGCCAGTGGGGCACGCTCACATGCACTAAAACGCATGTGCAATGTCAACAAAGTGGTCTGACTACATCACACACAGAGGGAGATTGTCTTCATTCTCTGCTCAAGTAGACATTACTCCTCCATATCTTTACATAGCAACTTGCTGTTTGCTATTATATTAATGTTGTGGATAACAAATTTAGCACCGTTAAGTGCAATGCAGTCACAGTACACAAAAGGGACAATGTACAGCGAGCTGGTCATTGTTGTGAAATAAACCCCAACAGGGCGACAGGATCTTGCATCAGGGTTTATTTCACAACAATGACCGGCTCGCTGTACATCGTCCCGCTTATTACACAGCTACTTACTTAATAAATCATGAATTTGACACAAAAACAGTCCGTCAGACTCCGACATCAGAACTGTGCCCATAGCAACGGTCTGTTACACATAGCAACAGTCTGCTATAAAGAAAACCGTAGAATGGTGTGACTGACCTATCAGAATTGAGTATTCTTAATTGAGTATTGAGTATTCTTATATATTTCTTCTGTTGGGGGTGGCAGTAGCTCAGTCTGTAGGGAGTTGGTTTAGGAATCGGAGGGTCACCGGTTCAAGTCCCAACATGGACCAAGACCACCTGGAGAGGTGCCAGTTTACCTCTTGGTACCAGTTTACCTCTTGGTAAACTGGCACCTCTCCAGGTGGTCTTGGTCCATGTTGGGGGGCACTGCCGAGGTGCCCCTGAGCAAGGCACCAAACCCCCAACTGCTCTGGGCGCTTGTCAGGAGCAACCCCCTCACTCTGACATCTCTCCATTAACGCATGTATGTGTACTGTGTGAAATTAACAACAGAGTGTAAAAACTGAATTTCCCTACAGGGATTAATAAAGGTTCATCTTCTTCATCTTCTTCTATTCTACAAAGCAGTGTAATAATTTACAATAACAGACCCATAAGCAACTATTTAGTCTACAAATTTATTAAAAAATGTTGCTTTATGTACCTACCTGTCTTCTATCTAAATAGAAACAGAGACTAATGTGAACTTATGGCGGCTGTTTAGCAGGTCATGTCAGTTGAATGTATCCTTCAGTGAACTTGTCATTTACTTTGTCCTCACTTGATCTCTGAAGACACATATGAAAAGGTCTACTGCGTCTTCTCTGTATACTAAGAAACGGCTGTAGGCCAAACACTGCCACTCCTCAAGTGCTCACAGAAAAACACTTCTGATGTTTTTCTTGTGGTGTGTCCTTGAAAACAAACAGTTATTTGTCTGTCTTTGCCTTTGATTTGCATTTTAGGCCATTTGACATGAACAGAAAAGTTCAGCTGATAATATGTGAGTCTCATGCTTGTGGTCAAACAAAACCTGTGTCTTGTTGTTAATACAAGGTTGGTGAGCTGAGTCCAGAAGACCTGAAGAAGCAGAAGAATATTCAGACATCGGACCCTTACTCATCTGACCCCGAGCGTCACCCTGTCCTGCGCATCAACAACCTTAAGCCCTTCAATGCTGAGCCGCCTCCTGAAATCCTCTCTGACAGCTTCATCACCCCCTCTGCTATCTTCTTCAAAAGAAACCACCTGCCAGTTCCTCGGGTGGACCCGGCTTTATACCAGCTGCATGTGGAGGGACTACCAGGAGGGGTGCTGACGCTGTCTTTAGAGGAGCTGAAAACTCGATTCCCCAAACACACTGTCACCGCCACGCTGCAGTGTGCTGGTAACCGCCGCTCTGAGATGAATAAGGTCAAGCAGGTGAAAGGACTGAACTGGGGCATTGCGGCGATCAGTAACGCTACATGGGGTGGTGCGAGGCTCAGGGATGTGCTGCTGGCTGCTGGTTACGGGCCAGATGTGGCCCAGCGGGCTTTCCATGTTCAGTTTGAAGGACTGGACAAAGACGTGAGTGGGACCACCTACGGTGCTTCCATCCCTCTAAACAAGGCAGTCAGCGAGGAAGGCGATGTGTTGCTGGCGTATGAAATGAATGGCGAGGATCTCCCTGCCGACCACGGCTACCCCGTTCGCGTCGTGGTACCAGGCATAGTGGGTGCACGCAATGTCAAATGGCTGGGGAAGATCATAGTTAGCGCAGAAGAAAGTAGCAGCCACTGGCAGCAGAACGACTACAAGGGCTTCTCCCCAGGGACAGACTGGGACACGGTGGACTTCAAGTCTGCTCCCGCCATCCAGGAGCTGCCCATCCAGTCCGCCATCACCACACCGGCAGACGGTGCTGTGGTCGATCGCAGTTTGGAAGAGGTGACGGTGAAGGGTTACGCCTGGAGCGGCGGGGGCAGAGAGGTGGTACGTGTCGATGTTTCTCTGGATGGAGGAAAGACGTGGCAGGTGGCCCAGCTGAGGAGCAGCGAGAAGGGACAAGCACCAGAACCCTCGCCACCACCAGGACGAGCCTGGGCCTGGAAGCTGTGGGAGGTTACGGCTCCTCTTCCCGCAGAGGTTCAGGAGCTGGAGATAGTTTGCAAAGCGGTTGATAACAGTTACAACATGCAGCCAGACACAGTGCCTCCCATCTGGAATCTGAGGGGCGTGCTGAGTAACGCCTGGCACAGAGTGAAGGTGAAGATCAGAGAGGATGAGAGTGAAGAATAGAGTGGGTCAGTGGGTTGAGACACATTCGAAATCCAAAAGGTTTTCGCCTGAAAGAGTCATCAGAAAGTGGTTTGAATATGTCACTTAGACTCAGAAGGAAAAATTCGGTTTCATAGAAAATACATTAGGATTTTCTGACTCAAGACTTTGAAGTATTCATGCAATCATGTTGCCTGTGAGATTTGTGACACCTAGAACAAAGCTAACGGCCGGCAATGACCAAAAAGTCTTGTTTTATCTAGTGCTGATGTATTTACACTTTGCTCTTAAGTGAACTTGTGAGTCTGTTCATTCACAAGTGTCTGAATTTTTGAAAAAACATTTATTTTTGTAATCTATTGACATTCTTAATGCAGCAGATGTGCACAGTACATGATTTGAATTAATTGTGTAATTAACATGCATCATAATTTAAAAACCTAATTTGAAATAGGTTTTTAAATATAGTCATTACTTTAAATGAAGGCTACTGGAGTTGCTTTACTTTAGTGAGATCGACTGGAGTTTACTGAGACTGAAATCAACACTTTGGGAACATCTGTTGATCTGCAGCTGTTGCTTCGCTGATTAATAACATTTTACATGAGAAGATTATGAAATAACTTTCAGGGGAAAAGTTTGACTGTCTTGAAAAGAAAATGATCAGGAGCTGCTGTCTGTGGGCAGATTGTCAATTTTTGTTTTTAGCCGGCAGATCAGAGGTGACCCTCTGTCTGCCATTCAGTCTGCTGAGCTGCTCTCCACTGTTTAAAATGGTCTGTATGAAGTACCACACCTCACTGTGGAAATCCAGCTAAGGTTCAGCTGTGGTTAAATACCACCACACTACAGAAGTCAGGGCACTTCTTGACCACAGTTATTATGACTACACTCTGCTTTGTGTGAAATGTACATTATCGTTGAAGATGATGTTAAAGAGCTCTAATTTTACACTGACATACTTCTGTGTAGTCAATAGCTGCTTAGTGTCAAAACTGGTTAATTCTTAGTTAATTCTTATTTAAAGACATTCACTAAAATAACGTCATTGTGTGAAATACTTTGCAGTACTTGTGTTTTTTTTTTTTTTTCAACCAAGTAACTCAACTGGAATCATGACTGGCATTCAAGTTAGAGTATTTATATTTAATGAAAGACAAAACAAGTAATCTGGTTATTTTTCTGCATTTTAATAAGAAAAACATGCTTTAATAATATTTCTTCTTTTTGTCTGTTATTTCTCTGTGGCTATGCAGCCCCATATGAAACAAACTGCGATGTACTGTGTGTTCTGACACCTTTCTGTCAGAACCAACATTAACCTTTTTAGCAATCTGAGCTACAGCAGCTCTTCTGGTGGATCGGACAATATTGGGTCAGCCGTCACTCTCCACGTGCATCGGTGAGCCTTGGCCACCCATAACCCTGTCACCGGTTCACCGGTTTTCCTTCCTTGGACCACTTTTGCTAGGTCCTGATCACTGAAGACCAGCAACATCCCACAAGAGCTGCAGCTTTGGAGATGGTCTGACCCAGTCATCCAGCCATCACAATTTGTCCCTTGTCAAAGTCACTCACATTCTTACGGTTGTCCATTTTTATCTGCCTCCAACACATCAACTTCAAGGACAAAATGTTCACATGCTGCCTAATATATCCCACCCACTGTCAGGTGCCATTGTAATGAGATTATCAATGTTATTCACTTCACCTGGCAGTGGTCATAATGTTAATATTATAGCTGATTGATGTATGTTCAAAAGAGAAATCATCTACAGTACTGCATTAACTTACAATGTACATATATATAATATGGTTTACATTTCAATTCCATTATTTTTCTTCTTTACCAGTGTTCTTTGTTTGCTTACTATGAACTCTGGGCAGTGCCACTTTAGGGGAATATTGAAAAGCCTCAGTGTATAAATTAGGTAACAAAAGATGGCACCACGTGCACATCTTGGTGATTATATTTTGCTGTTTTGA
The DNA here is from genome assembly GCA_947000775.1 of Pterois miles. Taxonomy (NCBI): domain Eukaryota; kingdom Metazoa; phylum Chordata; class Actinopteri; order Perciformes; family Scorpaenidae; genus Pterois; species Pterois miles. Next base: position 4,449,222 of record CAMQGK010000466.1, on the reverse strand, counting down.
AAGCAGCAGTTTGCTCTGCTTAAATCCAGTAGCTGTCAACATCAGCATGCAGTTATTTGTTGAGGACAACTATAAAATCTCAAGTAATTGCATGCAATATCCATATTTGATTAGTTATTTAGAAATCAAATTGTTGTAAATGTTAGTACAAGAATCTTGGGTCTTCCCATGAATTTTTTTTTTTTAATTTACAGCTAATTAAAATTCCATATATATTCTCCTGCCATATTTATGTAGTACCTGTTCTACGTAAAGAAGGGGTTTTTCCTCATTCGTCTCAAAGGTGTCTTGCTGGGGATCAGTGGAAGGACCCAAATGCAGGACACTGACTCAGAAGTTAACTGAATAGAGGATTTATTGGAAGGGTTGCAGGGAAAGGAGGTTAAATGGGGAAGATGTAGCTGGCAGGATGGAAGAATGGTGTGGTCAGGCCGAAGGTGGCAGATGAGTGGGTTGGACGGCAAGTACGGAGGCAGGTAATGGTCCTGGGGTGCAGGGAAAAGAGACAGCAGTTAGTCAGAGATATTACACAAGAAAACAATCACAAAGACTATGAGAGCAGCTTGATGCATTAACTATCACATTAGCTGAAGCAGTGATCTGGTCAGGAGTGGGTAACTGGCTGGGGTAGATTTACTGCAGACTCATGAGACGGATGAAAATCAGGTATGCAGACTGGGAGGGATGATTGGCTGACTGCATACAAGTATGTGAGACGACCAGAGGGTCATAAAGGACCGAAGGTCAAGGTATGCTGTACAGATTGTAAAGCCCCTTGAGATTTGTGATTTGCGATGTTGGGCTGTATTAAATTAAAATGGACTTGACTTGGCTAAACAGGATATGCGTGACTCAGACAGCCTTCTGAAAAAAGATGCTGCAGCTGGCAGGAAGATGAGCAGGAGGAAGGAAGGGAGGACAAGTTATTCATGTAAAAGATGAGGTGTCACGTCAGGACATACAATTGGAGATATAAAAGAATGCAGTAGAAAAATTATAAAATGTGTAGTCTAATCTGCAGTAATTTGTGGAGTCCACTAAAACTGCAGTCAGCTGAATTGTGTCGAACAGATAAACAAAACATGTTTGGTTCTACATTCAACCCAGAATATGAGAATCGATGTATTCTGTTGGTTTCAGACTCTTGATGCTGTTATGAGTATGTGTGCAGTGGCATGCGATTTATCACCCGACTGTTAGTGGGCCATTAAATAGGTGGTATCGGCCACTAATGACCACTAATGCCCATAGATAGAATAGACCCACATAAATGTGGGTCATTAGGGGCCTACTACACCTACTACGCAACTAGCAACATGTTCTAACATGTAAAACTGAAACATCATGTTTTGCATTCAAACAAAAAGGCTTCTTTCGGTTTAGGTAACAAACTACAACTTATTTCGGTTTAGGTTACAAAACTACAACTTATTTAGGTTTAGGTAACAAAACTACTTTTTTGTGTTTAGGCAACAAAACTACAACTTCTTTATGTTTATACAACAAAGCTACTTTGGGGTTGGCAAAAAACAACAACACTTGGTTAAGTTTAGGGGAAAACACTGTGTTTTTGGTTAAAATAACTACCAACACAAAGACAACTACATATTGCTGGTTTCACACAAGATGCACACTCCAGTCTCCTGGATAAAAACCCTATGTTTTGTGTCGCTGTCATGTTCTACTTTTTTTTTCTTGTTTTCTTTCACTTTCTTTTATACCTTCTTTCAGTGATCTACCATGTGAATAGATGATAAAACCTGCTAGTGGGTGTAGTAGGCCTCCATTGACCCACATCTATGGGACTTATAGCAACTTACAACACCTAATAGTCCAACTTTGCACTACTCACAAAGCCTTAGAGAAACAACAGAAAGCAAAGTCAACACAAAGAAAAAGACAGACAAATATCCGCTCACTTCCGTAGAAGATAGAGGGGATATTAAATATTTGTGGTATCAACTGGGATCATTTGGACCAAATGTTCTAAATGCTCTGTTTACCCTTAGTGGCATCAAACACAGTATTATGCTGCTATGTGATGTTTCAGATGCAGATATTTAGGTGTTGAAAGCAGCCTTGTCTAAAAAAAAGACATTACTGTACTCCTATTTCTTGCTCCTTCCTTCTTTCTGTTCCTTTCTTTACATTGCCAGTAATAGCAACTCTGTCACAACAGTGACATGTACAGTAGAAAGGAAACGGATGAAGCTGACTCTTAGTTCCACTCTAGGTCAGCAAATGCAGAGACTTGTGTCACATTGGTGCTAAATGCAATCCAGTGCAATAAAGCTTTGGTTTATTTTCTCTGTGTGGTAAGTTGTGATACAGTGAGGAATGAGCAGCATTTAGACTGTGAAACCTTGTGAGGGTCACTAGCCACTCAGCAGGCTGGTTGGGTTCATTATCTCTGAGGAGAGGTAGCTGTGGATCCAAATTGTCCCAGATGAGGATCAGGTGGTGGAAGCCTACATCTACCCCTGGTTTCAGTTGCTTACTCATTGTCTTTTTGTCAGAGGTAGAGAAATTGCTGTCCTGTTTTTGCTCTAGCTGTATAGGGCTGTGTGAATCTGCAGTAGTACCACGTAAACCTGTCTGTGGGTTTAGCTCACCATCTAGGTCCTTCTCAAAGTCTCTTTGAGCGGGTCTGTGTGGCCTCCCTTAGCCGGTTCCTTACTTTCTTTTTTGTTCTAGTCAGCTGCTCGGCAGCAGTGATTTAGTTTGTCTTTTCATGATATATTGAGTGTAGGGGGCCTTGCTTTTAGGCCTGTTTTCATTTGGTGTTTCCCCTCTCCCTTTCAATTGCTTGCAAATTTTGTGGTTTTCCTTCGGGATTAACTTTAAGATTCTCTTGGTCTGCAATTGCATCCCTCTCTCCTGTTTCCCTGACAAATCTATCAAAGGTATATACAAGAAAAGCCAAAGCTGTCTGTATGGATTCTTAGCTTAATGCTAATTTGTAAATAAATCCCAACACCTACTTTAGCAAGGAATTTATCTACAGCCCATTAGGAGTCTGTTTCCCATATTATAAACAATATGATAGTAAGTCATTTCAGTCAGTCAATAAGTAATTTCTCTTCCCTGCTTTGGATTTAAGTTCTGCTGTTGACATACATTATAAATACAAACCTTTAGTGTTAGTGTTGCCTCAGGTTCAAGTCTGAGGCTGTACGATGCCAACCATCCACCATGCACTCACATCTTGAGACCAGCTGCTTTGTCGGCTAATCCTGTAACATTTATACCAGTTCCACACGCAAGTGTCTGCTGTCATCCTATCCCACATTTTGTAAAGATGCCCTACAAATGTCCCAATAAAAGTTTTAAGTTTTCACAGTGAGAATTTCACAGGACAATATCAACCTCCACAAGTCCACACCTAGATAATTATAAAATCTAGACTTTTTCCTTGCTTTAGGATTAAAAGTTTCAATACGCAATTACAAGCTGATCTAAATTTAGCGAAAATATGATACTATAACAAACAAAAATCAAATTTGGCTGAGTCAGCCAAAATGAAAATAGTAACAAAAAATCATGTTGTGAAATTTAATCAGGTATTATTAGCTTCTTTCCTGTCATTCCTTGGTGATTTAAAAACAAAAGATTATCTAATACACAAACACCCAAATTAAAAAAAAAAAAAAAACATTCATAATGCTGCAGCTCTATATTACATTCAAGAATTATACTTAAAGGAACAGTGTGTAACATTTCAGGGGCTCTATTGGCAGAAATGGAATGTAATAATCACAACTATGTTTTCATCAGTGTATAATCGCCTGAAACTAATAGTCGTTATGTTTTCGTTAGCTTAGAATGAGCCATTCATATCTACATTGGGAGCAGGTCCTCTTCATGGAGTCCGCCATGTTGCTCCACCATGTTTCTACAGTAGCCCAGAACGAACAAACCAAACTGGTTCTAGAGAGACTTTCACATTTTTATGTTACCTGAAGTCCACCGTAGTTCTCCGACATGCTTCATGTGCAAAATTGTATTACCACTAGCTGGTGGCTACCACTAGTTTGACTTTTGTTGCTGCTAAAGTAGTGTTACTATGGTAACGTTGGCCTCTGAGCAATGCAACCACACCACCGGATGCCACCAAATACTACATGCCGTACCTTTAAAGCGCCATTCATGAAGATATGGCCACTAGGGGGCAGAAGAACTCTGCAACAAGCTAACAAACACTAATGCCATTCAGACACAGCAACGAGTTGCATTTCTGGCCACCTGACGGATTTAAGTCCAATATTCACCAACTGCTGGTCTCTGTCAGCTATACATCAGGGCGTTTTGCTTGCTAGATGCTAGACTTTCACCAACTGGTCTTTGGTGATGGGCAGCTGGTGTTAGCAGTGCTAGTGTTAGCTGGGAGCTGGCTTTTATTAGCTTGTCGAGAGCACAACCATACTACATTTGTGGGCTGATAACCAAAACAATGAGCTAAAAGCATTTTATTTGAAACATGGATTTGGGCCTTAAAACCCTTCAGATCACATTTGTTTCACACAGAAGGAAATATTGTTGTTGACAACACGTAAAGCATACCAAACCTATAATCCTGGATCAATTTGTGTAATAACTGAGTAGTAAACATAAATATTTTTCTCAAATGGTATAGGAGTGAACAAGAGGAATGTAGAAATGGAGGCCCATAATTACACTCTAATTCATACCTATGGAACGTACAGTGTAGTAATACCAGGGAATCAACAAGAAGACTTTGACCCTGTTGTTCAAGGTGATTTACCCCTCTTAATAGTATTAAACAGTCTTTGAATCAGACTTTTGATAGTGTTACATGGTAGCTTGACCCTATAAACTGTTCGAGTGTGTAGACCACTGCTGCAGCTCTCTCTCGTCCTCTCCGAACATCTGTACAATTCAACAGCAGACAAGTTGGCTTGAGGTCAACTGGCTGCTCTTGTAATCCTCATTCTTCAGGGATGGATCATCGTAGCCACAGAAATGACTCATGTGCTGGGCTTAAAAACTGCTGGAGCGCTCAGAGAACAAATACAGTCTACTGGGGGACTCTGCTGAGCACTTCTCCGAGCATCAGCCCTAAATTTCTGAAAACTTGAATATGGACTACACATGGCTGCTGCTGCTGCTGCTCAACCTCAGTGGAGCTATTAGTGCAGTGGTGCAATGGACAGAATTAGATGAAGCAAAGGTAAGATGAAAGTTTGTTTTCTAACTTTTTAATCATACATTCACAATCTGATTTATCTCAATAGCAAGTACACTGTATAGGCTCCAACTATATTGACTAATTAAGCTTATTTTTTGAAGTGAGCTTTATTGGCTGTCTCTGCGTTCACAGGCCTATTTGAAGCAGTATGGTTACCTAAATGACCCCGCTGATCCACAGGACCCTCATTACCTGGAGGAGATCATTGAAGCTCTCAGGTAAATAGACTGATGCCCTTTCTAGGGAAAACACAGGTAGCTACTCAGTAATTTAATGTTGTAGCTCTTGTTGGATCTCTATGAAGGTCATTTGGAACGATACAATGGAGGAGGATGTGAGCAGCGCTCAGACTGCAGATGTTTGATCACCTCTTGTCTCCAGGGTTTTCCAGAGCGTGAATGATCTGCCACCTACTGGAGAATTAGATGAAGCTACTCTGGATCTGATGAGACAGCCGCGCTGTGGCATGGAGGACCCCTTCAACAAGAAATATCACAAATACAGAGTGATGGGTGAGTTAATGAAATAGCATGATTTTCTCTTTAACAAAACTGTCAACACTGTTATTTCTATTTTGGCTTTACATATGCTTTCAAGCTATAGTTATATATTTGTCACTTTCTTTAACAGCACATGTTGACGACACTGTCCACATGTTCTGTATTGTGAACAATGTTAAATGAGTTTGTAGTTTTAACTTGGACAACTCTGAGGCATGTTGTCACAATTTGGGGAGAACCAACAGTACTGCATTAAAATGTAATCAAAAAAGTAATAGAATCATGTCATTCAAATGTCAAAAAAATCATAGTATGTCAATTTAAAAGTTGTATCAAAACAGGTTTTAAAAAGTCATAATATAGCATGTCATGGAAAAGTCATAGTATAGTATGTCATTAAGATGTCAAAAAATGACCAGTTAAATTTCATGACTTTTAGAAACCTTCAGGGAAATTGTTGGATCTGTAAAGGCAGCAAGTTTTACCTCCTTGATTTTACAGCTGAAATATTCTGCTCTGCTTTTTGCTCTTTGTCTCAGTTTTGTTGAGGTGATTTAGGAAAAAAATGATTCTTTTCTTACAGGTCGTTGGAGAAAGAGGAGTCTGACCTACCGCATCTACAACTACACACCCGACATGAAGAAGGCAGAGGTCAAGATGGCCGTCCGCGCTGCCTTCAAGTACTGGAGTGATGTGGCTGCTTTGACCTTCAGAGAGGTCGACTACGGCAGACCAGACATAAAGATCTCCTTCCATACGAACGATGGCTACTGTGCCGTCCCATTTGATGGCCGAGGTCAGTTTAGTTTTCCTGAATATATAAACATAACTACTACTGGGCCAGCTGTCCCCTGAGACACTAACTCGGTGTGTTTACGTGCACCACCTGCAGGTCATGTACTCGCCCATGCTGAGTCACCAGAGTCTGGTATTGTCCATTTTGATGAGGATGAGTTCTGGACCGAGGGAACATATTATGGCACTAATCTACGTATTGTGGCTGCCCATGAAATCGGCCACGCCCTCGGCCTGGGCCACTCTCAGTTCAGGAGTGCTCTGATGGCTCCAGTCTATGCTGGTTACCGTGCCAACTTCAGGCTGCATACAGATGATATCAGAGGCATCCAGGCGCTGTACGGTGAGTGCATCAAGACGGCTCACTGGACCAGATCAGAGCTGTCAGTTTTACCTGTGACTCCACCTGACACTTCATGTGATTGTATGACTTCAGTTTTCAAAGTCACAATAAGGAAAGTGTGTATTCATCCTAAAACTTCTCTGTTTTACAGGCAAACGCACCACCAGCACTTTCGCCAGTCCAACAAGCCCAGATAGTCTGCTTCCCACAGAGAGCAGTCATGGTACTGAGAACAAACCTGACCCATGCACTGCCGCACTGGATGCCATCATGTTAGGTAAGCGACAGATTAGCTTTTACTAGAGTTATTGACCCCTCACTAAGTCCCGCCCCTCAAACGCAGACTGGCCAGTTACATAGTGCCTTCAAATTTACGAGAAGAGTCCATACGAACGTCCCCGTCAGGTCATATTCACCACAGACACATGACTAAAGACCTACCTGGCTTTACAGGAACAGTTTTGTTCTTTGATTTCATTGTCTGCTGTCTTGATCACCAGATGACATGTTGGTTCACATTTATTATGTGATCTGTAGGCTTTAGTTACCTTCTGTCTTTATCTTTTAAAACTCTTTTTGCAGCTGAATCAGTTTGACATCCTGATATACAAACGCATATTGTGTCTGCCTCCCTCTCAAATCGCTTTTTCATCTTTCTAGATGTTAGATCATATTTATGTTTTGCGGTGAGTCAATTACAGGTGAAGCCCCACCTGTGTGCATTATAGCCTGACTTTATGTTAGACCACAACACACTGGATTTACAGGGGACAGACAAAACACTGCAAACTCAATTAGCAGCATTTGTTTCAAGTTTTCATAAGAACATAAGGGTCCAGCAGTCAAAAATATTAGTTAATTTGTCCAGTCTGAAAAAATCACATTTTTGCAATTTTTGACTTCAACTACATTTTACAGTTAGTAAAGAAAAAAAAAGTATGTTAATAAAACATTATTTTGTCTACCTCCTATATGTGTGAGGGCAAGGTGATTATGTTAACCTTACATATTTTTGTTGTACCATCATACAAAGACTTTTTAGTACAACAGCAGGATCACAAAATGTGTCACAAAGACTTAACTGCCTTACTGTATGTTTAATCAGGTCCATGGAGGAAAACCTTTGCTTTCAGTGGTGACTCTGTCTGGACGATCTCTGATCTGGGACACAACACACCAATAAAGACTGACAGGCTGTGGCGGTCCCTCCCTGGGAACCTGGATGCTGCTGTGCACTCTCCAAGAACCAACAAGACATACTTTTTTAAAGGTACAGTTCGTCCAGTGCTTCTGTCGTGTGTTCTTCTTCTTCTGAGAGTCTAGAATTTAAATGAATATTTATTATGTTTCTGGTCACAGACAATAAAGTGTGGAGGTACACCATGTTTGTGCTGGACTACGGCTACCCCAAACAGGTCAAAAGGATCCCTCATAATATCGATGCAGCTTTGTACCTGGAAAAGAACAAGAAGCTGGTCTTTATCAAGGTAACAAACTATGAGCAGCACTTAAACATACAAGTGCATCCTCATTTATCATTCATCTTCCAGAAATCCTCAGTTTTTTTTTTTTTTTAATCCCTTTGCGGTCTTCTTGTGTAGGGTTCAGAGTACTGGCAGTGGGATGAGTTGAAGTACAATGACTTAAGTGTCTACCCCAAACCGCTCTCTATGCTCTTCACCGGAGCGCCGTCCAGTCCGGACGCAGCCTTCACCTGGACCAATGGCAAGATCTTCTTCTTTAAGGGAGATGACTACTGGCGTGTGAACGAGCTGCTGAGTGTTGACAGAGGATACCCACTGAGCAAGAAGGAGCGCTGGATGCGATGCTAGGGGTCAACCATCAGGGGGCAGCATGCATCAAGAGGTCTACAACAAGAGCGCTGGTTCTACTCCAGAGGCATTGACAACTAGGCAACCTCAACAACAGTGATTGATTGTGAATCATCATCTATCAGGTTAAAACTCTGATTTCATTTCACTGGACCTGATTTTAACCACGCTTCTCCTCCCCCTCCGTGGAGGGCTGATTTTTGTGAGGATTACTCCCTGAGCACAAACGTGTGTTTTTGTGACTGCAAGAATTATGTAAGCTTTTGTATGATCTCAGGGAGAAATCAAGGGAGGCCTTCTGTTTTTCTCTCAAACATATGTGTTGGATTATGTGTTAATACTTTCAGTAAGATGTAATTCAATGATGGGAGTGTGCACGTTCTTTTCAGACATTTTGTTGCTTTACTTTAAAAAGTATGTTCAGTGCTCTTGAACATTACAAAACACTTCCATTGTCTCATGAATCACACTGGTCTGTGAGAAATCATGTGATATAGACATGTGTCCTGTTGTTATTTTAAAGTCAAAACATTTTCTAAAATTAAAAAAGACGTCTGCTGTAAAAGTGCCTCTTTGATTGTAGAGAAAACTGGCTCAACATTCCCACAAAAAGGATACAAAAATATTTAACATTCATTATGATGAAAGGCCAGTCTGTCCTGCATTGTGTTGTCAGCAAAAAACTTTGGCGGCGCCATGGCAACGCCAACCAGTTGCAGAGTAGGAAATCCTCCCCATGACCTCTTTATTGCCCATGAAAACTGGTGAGTAATGCCGCCAGGGTTGCTAAGAGCCCATAGAGACAAACAGCGCAATTAATCTGACTATCAATAAGTAAAAAACTGGTTTTGTATCAAACACTTTTATTTATCTTTGAAATTTCTATCAACAGGTATGTACAGATTCAGGCAACAAGTCTCTGCAAAATTCAAACACAGTGGATAATTATTTAAAAATCTACAAATTAACAACAAACATGCTTTATTTTTTGTCCTTTTTTTCAACCCTACCATGTACTTGGTCATTATATAAATTAAATTATAAAAAGTTGAATCCACAAGCATACACAAGTCTAAATCTTCACCTACTGTATTCTGACAGGAAATACAAACTGTTTTTTTTAATTTGCATCATTTAGTTTTTGCTTCACTTTTCCCTACTCCATGTATCCATCTGTATGTCATATTGTACTTTCTCACCAAACTCTAAAAAAATACACATTTTACGTCAATTTAATGAGAAATCCAACGAGCACACAGTTAAAACGGTAAGACAGGAAATAACACAACACTTCATGGCAATAACTACATTTTTAAGTACAGTACACGTAATGTCAAACAAATTGCTTTGTCATATTCACTACCAAAACAGAAATACATCCGCTATCGAGGCTCGTACTTGCTGTTTATGTATTTAATACATGATGGGAGGAAATTGAGGACCTTACTTTGTTAGTATCTCTGTTTAAGTGTTTCTCTGAGAAACACAGTGGTTATATTATAGCTTTCACCAAACAGGTGACACTTACTTCTCCCCAAAAAGCAGCATTCTCTTTCACTGAACACAAGGACTGACGCACATCCTCGCTCCAAATCGGTTTAAGGGCACAATAAACCCTTAGCTGAAGGGAGCAGTTTGTTGGTCCTACTCTATGTTAGGAAGACACAGTTGGAGAACCAGAGAGCACCAAGTAGTCCCTTCTTATGTCTGTTTCGCTCAGACCCTGACGACTGGGGTTGTAGCTGTAAGGGGCGCCGTGGACCCGGTGTCATAGTCCAGGTCGATCATGGTGTGGTTGGCAGTGCCCAGGCTGCTAAGGGAAGTGCCTGTGCCCATCTGTCTGTCCCGCAGACTTTGCAGGTAGCTCTGAGAAAAACAACACAGGGAGAGATGAATGAGATACACAAAAATGGTGGCTTCAGTTTAACAAGGATTTTATTTCATCAGTTAGGCTTATTACTATAACTGATGCCATAAAAACACAATAATCACTATCTACAGCACACGCCATGTTGGGTGACACTGACCGGTGCCAGTAGATCCCCAGCGTAACGTTTCACTGGGGTGGGTTTACGGCGGTACGTGCCTTCCTGCCCACCTGCCTGCTGTCGCTTCTTGGCATCCTTCTCTCGAATCCGCATCAACTGGACCCTCTTCTGTCTCCGACTGATAACGACTACAGGGAGAAGGGAAATTCACAGGCAGTTTTTATACCATCACTTCTTCATTGAATGTAAATACATCATCCTCATCTCTTTATCTTCATAAATTCTTGAGTGTTTTGTGAGGTCACAGCGACCTTGACGTTTGACCACCAAATCCTAATCGTTGAGTCCAAGAGGAGGTTTGTATCACATTTGAAGAAATTCCCTCAAGGCGTTCCTGAGATATCGCTAATCAGAGTGGGATGTAATATACGTCATAAAAAAGTCACAGTATGTATGTTATAAAAATTAAAACAAATTCTAATATAGTATGCCATTAAAAATAGTAAAGCATGTCTGAGAAAGTCATAGTATAGTATATCAGTATAATATGACTTTTATGGCATACTATACTGCCATACTATCCTAGTACTATAAAATACTATACTATGACTTTTTCTTTGACATACTAGGACTTTATTTACGGCATACTATATAATGACTTTTTTTTTTCAACAAAATATACTATGACTGTTTACAACACACTATACTATCTTTTTGGACCTTTTTTTTTTTTTACATACTATACTATGACTTTTTACAACATTTTAATACTATGACTTCAGCATACTATGATTTTTTTACGACAAACTTTTTTTATAACATACTATACTATGACTTTCTCATCACTTTTTAAGGACATACTATATACTCTGACTTTTTTTTAATAACATACTAAACTATGATTTTTTTTATGACATACAATATTATGACTTTCTTTATGACATTCTATATTATGACCATGAAATTTTAACTTTTGCAGCTCCTGATTTGGTGTGAATGCAGTCTATGTTGCTTAATAACTGTGAGGACAAGTCGTTTTTCTCCTCCATTCTTCAGTATAATTCTTAGAAGTGGGATGAATACAGGCCCTGACTCACCCTTACAACAGAACTCAAAGGGTCATGATATTTCCTCCTTACCCTCAGTGTGTGAGAAGCTGTCATCCGTCAGTTTCCACTGGACCAGTACTCCTATGAGGCTGAGGGCGGGCCAGATGCCAAGAATGACCCAGCTGTACCAGCAGAGTGGTGGCCCTGGTGTGAGGCGCAAGCATTCATACACGTGCGTGGCCAAAACCAGCATCTCCACAAAATAATCAGCACACACTGTCATGATAGCTGCCCCGAACACAGCTGTGGAGAGCATGGTGAAGAGCTTTTGCCACTGCAGTGTCAACACAGCAAACAGCATGCCGGTTCCCAGAAGTACACCCAGTGGGACCCAGACTGTCGTTGGAGTGTAGAACTGGTGAGTGACCAGCAGGGCGGCTAGAGCCAGGAGGAGGCCCAGCAGCAGGCCAGTCATGAAGAGGCCGACGCTTCGCACCAGCATAGTGACCAGACCGCACAGCAGGCCGATACCGAGGCCAATACCTGCGCTGGCCTCCACGCTCAGCTGGGTGTCCAGCACGTGCTCCTTGTGACACAGCAGGAAAATGATGACAGAGCCAAACATCAGACCAGACAGGAACATGACGGCCTTGAAACAGCGGTAACCTAGAACAGGGGAGACGAGAGATCTACAATGAGGACTCAGGATTTGGAAGGATTAGTGAAAAAGAAATTATCCTTTTAAGTGAATATACAGTAAAGTATACAAGGTACAAGTTCAACAAAGTAACTCTGGACACAGATAAAATCAGAATAATTTTTGTGTCAAAGTGAAAGGTTTATCCAGCTTGATATATAGCAATTTAAAGTTACAAGTGGAGTTTTGATTGTGTGTTATGTCTAGATATGTATAATTTTTTTTTCCTTATGGATTCCGATTCGAGACCTGAACTATTGGCTGATACCAAGTACAGATCTGATACCGGTGTGTTAAAAATAAATCTGATAAGAAGTTCACATTTGCAGTACCGGTCGTGCAGGATGTACGGATCAGGTACTTGCGAGTGACATATGTTGTTGTTCCTGTGTAGCATAAATGAACTGATGTTTTTTTATTTAATTTAAATTATATAACATTCAGTTTCAGCTTCCTTGATGTCAAGGTTTGTGAACCAGCAGGGATCCTCACCAAAGAAGCAGTAAATGATGCCAAAGAGGCAACACATGGAGCAGATGACGGCAGGAATGACATCATACTTCCTCTCTATCTCCAAACTACAGGTGTCGACCTCGGCCGTGCCTGCCCCGGCCCCTTCAGAGCTCAGCCCGGTGGGATCTGCCATTCTGGCTCAATGTGGGAGGCTGGAGTTCAGGACAAGGGTGGAGCTGCTAGTGGCGTTATCTCAAGTCCATCTGAGCAGGTCTGGTGACTGTAAAATGACAGGAAATGTGGATGAATTATGGAAAAATAAAGAAAGTTGTGGGGTATCCTAATCAACACAGAAAACTAAAGTACTCCAGGGGTAAATGTGAAGCGTGAAGTCTTCAGGTCAACTGGGACTTCTTCCTAGCTGCTCTGTATGTGCAGCTGCCATAGACTCAACACATAAAGCTATCTAGAATCCTGTACATCCGGGCACACACACACAAGCAGCTCATTCACTCACTATGATCCATGTGCCAGGACCCGGTTGATCTCTGTTCCCCCTGAATTATGAGGGTCATGAACTCTAACAGTTGTAAGTGGTCGGTCATCTGAGAAGATAATCGCATTTACTTTATCAGATCTTAACACATTAAAAATAATATAGTTTAAACTGTCCTTTTAGAATTACACAGGAAGGAGGAAAACTTCGAGCAATGTTGTTACTAACTCTGGTTTCATAATAAATTAGCTTTTTTTTTATGATTTTACCCTTGCTTATACACATACAGTTAATTGACTGTGAGGGTCACTAGCCACTCAGCAGGCTGGTTGGGTTCATTATCTCTGAGGAGAGGCAGCTGTGGATCCAAATCGGCCCTGATGAGGATCAGGTGGTTGAAGCCTATATCTACCCCTGGTTTCAGCGCTCAGTTGCTCACTCGTTTTCAGGGGTAGAGAAATTGCTGGCCTGTTTTTGCTCTAGCTGTTTAGGGGTGTCTGAATCTGCAGAAGTACCATGTGAACCTATCTGTGGGATTTGCTCACCATTTAGGTCCTTCTCAGAGTCTCTTTGAGTGGGTTAGGTCTGCGTGGTCTGCCTTAGCTGGTTCCTTGGTTTCCTTTTTGTTCTAGTCAGCTGCTCAGCAGTGGTGATTTTGTTTTAGTGTTTTCGTGATATATTGAGTGTAGGGAGCCTTCATTTTAGGCCTGTTTTCATTTGGTGTTTCCCCTCTCCCTTTCCTTTGGGATTAACTTTAAGATTCTTTTGGTCCACAATTGTGTCCCTCTATCTTTTCCCCTGACATTGATACCTTGATAATGAGAACTAGTGAACACAGTATCTATGTCCAAAATTAATGCAGAGCTGCAGATGTTACCATCCTGTGAAATCATGTATCTTCATAATGTTGACTTTTCAATAGCTAAAAACAGCAACCCTGTTTTCAGCTCTGTGAAGTGGTTTAGTTAGCATAAGAAGTAGGAACATTTTCCCAATTCTGAAGGAATACGTTATAATTTGGTTCATCCAAAAGATAAACCAAACATCACCAAATTTGAAGACACACGGTTTTCACAGGACAGCAACCAGCTTATATACTGTGGCATTTTTTTGTTAAAAAAATGGTGCTTAAAAACACTTTTTAGTAGTTCTTTCTCATTTCACCTCTGTAATTTCTAGGACCAACTAGTACTCTTGAAAAATGATATATGATATTTAAGCTGGCAGGGCCGTGGAGGGCTGCAGTGGGGCTAAAGGCTTATGGGTGGACTTCTCTTTCTGGGGCTGCTGGCAGGCCTCCTGTATGATCTCACCACAGCTGAGATCCGATTACAGCTCACTCACGTTTTCTACTTGAGACAAACAGTCAGGAACAGTAACTCCTGCCTTTATTCTGTGCTATTTGCCAGATCTTTCTCTTTCCACCCTGTCTGTCCACAACCTAGTCTCTTCTTTCCCCACCTTAATTCTATTTCGATTTTTACACTGAAATATGCCTCATTAGTTGAGCCTTTTTCTAAAGACACAGGGCCGTGTGATGTGTATGTCCTCCTGCCTGTGCATTACTTTACATGGAAAAAATGAGAGCCCATTGGAAAGTTTTCTTTTCTTCTTTAGTCACTCGCAGTTTTTCAATACTAATCCCTATCCCTCTTTCTCCTTTCCATCAGTGACATCTGCAACATCTCATTTCTTCACTGAAAGACAAGACACTAAATTTAGGAGAAATATGTCCAATATATATATGTGGCCAGTTAAAATCTGGAGACTTTGGTGTAGGTTACATTATAGAGAATATTAGAATTTTGAGGATATGCATAAAACGAGTGAGGGGACAATGGAAGGTGAGATTGGCTGAAGAACTGGAGCAGCGGGGGCGATATTTCATTCGCTTTACCGCACCGACGAAAAGAGAGCTGAGCTGGAAGGCAAAACTCTCGATCTATTGGTCAATCTTTGGTCCTACTCTCACCTATGGTCCCGAGGGCTGGGTCATGACCGAAAGAACTGTGGGTACAAGTGGAAATGAGTTTTCTCAAGAGGATGGCTGGTGTCTCCCTTAGAGATAGGGTGAGAAGCTCAGCCATCTGTGAGGGACTCGGAGTAGAGCTGCTGCGTTTAAAGAAGCCAGCTGAGGTGGTTCGGGCATCTGGTAAGGATGCCCCCTGGTCGCCTATAGGGAGGTGTTCTAGGTACGACCAGCTGGGAGGAGGCCAAGGGAAGACCCAGGACTAGGTGGAGAGATTATATCTCCACACTGGCCTGGGAATGCCTCGGGATCCCCCAGTCAGAGCTGGTTAATGTGGCTCAGATAGGGAAGTTTGGGGTCCCTGCTGGAGCTGTTGCCCCTGCAACCCGACGATGATGATGATGAAGGAGTGAGCAATGCATTAAAAGGTGAAATTGAGATATGTACATTATTTATGTAATTGTTGTTTCATGTCGGTGCAGTAATATGGAAGTACAGTATATACAATTCTAATAAACGTACGTTGGTACCACCGTATGGTACTATAAACTGTAATAACTACTGATTTATCATTTTCAATACTCAGCAACAAACTAAATGTTTTTGTTTATAATATGTGAATTTGTGAATCACATGGATGAACTTCTGTGCAAACTATCTTGATATCAATTTAAGTAAACGTTGGAAGAAAAATGCATGGATTGAATGTGAGGAAAACTGACATTTTGTTGACTATAGCGAGACAAAAAAGCAAACTGGATAGACTGAGACAAACAAAATAAAAAAAAAAATCTAACTTTTCAAACAAAATGAGCACTGCAGGAGAGATCTCTGTGTACAATCAAGCCTATAATCTTCATCTTCAGCCGACTTAAAAGGAAGGACCAAACCGTATTGCAGGATAATATAAAACTCAGTGGTGAAGCAAGAAGGGTTTGATTATGATGGCTGGCTGTGGGGTTTCTGTGTGGAGTTTTCATATTCTCTCCTTACCTTTAAGGGTTGCCTCTATGTCTTAAAACACTCAGATTAAATTTGAAGTGTGTTTTGTGATAGATTAGCTTCCTTTGCTCAATAAACAAGGACTCGAGCCCCATCTGATTCTCCAGGCTGGTGTTGATTGAGTCTAATGAGAAGAAGAGGAGTTGTGGATCTGTTAAAATGTCAATGTGTACTTTCTAAAAAGACATTTGTTTTAAAAATGAATCAACAAACATCAGTAGAAATTGTTTATTCTGTCTGATGTTGATTTGCCCCAGAGCATTTCCCCCCCGTCTGCCTTTGTCCTTTATGACATGAATGCAGCCTAAAGCTGGTTGGTTTGGATATGAAACACCTGCACCAGCCAGCTACCTGCAGGGAGCTTCATTTGTAAAGCCTTTTGTGACCACTTTAAACCTTTTCCCCTCCGTTTACCTGCTCTGTGACATTTTACTGTTTCCTTTTTTTCTTGTGAAAAATGTGAAATAAAAGAGTGACTAAGGCCTTCTGCTACGCCTTCCTTTACCAAACTACATCATGTATTTTTGTAGTAGACAGCAGTGACTGTGTATTTTTCAGGGTATATAAAGATAATTAACTTAATCTACACCATTTCAGTGAAAAGGAGTCTCTTTCAAGCTTATCTAATTATTCTGTAGTTTTATCTTTCAAAGAAACAACAAAAAGTGATTTCTCTTGTACTAAACATACAGCATGTCAAATCTGAGTACAGCTACATTTTGTAGGTAGATAAAAAATTAATATCACATTACACATTAAGAGTAGGAAGATACACCTACAACATCTCCTGATTTGATGCTACCACAATACTTGGGTGCCAAGTCAATATGTATTACAAGTATTGTGATTCTACAAAAATGACTTAGTATTACAATTTATAATACTAGACCTTAGGGAAAAGTTAAATCATACATTTACAGGCACTTTTACTTTGGAAAATATATATAAATTAATACAGTAAAAATGTTTGATTTTCATTATGTATGTAGTCAGAGATGTCCTGTCAATCATATCAGTCAAATAAAAGAATACAGACATTTCCCTCATAATTAGTGGTATTTTCTTTTAAACTACAACAATAAAAGCGGTAGCTTCCTTCTACCTCTGCATAGACTCAAATGAACCAAATATATTGATTCTAGCATTAAAAAAGCGAGAATCAAAGGACAAAAGGTGAACAAAGGTGAATCGATTTTTTTTTAACACTATCGAAGCAGAGTAGGGGTTTCTGGCACAACTTCATGTATTTCCAACATGAAGGGAAAAAGTATGAAAACTCCAGCAACACTTGTAGTATATAGAACAATGTTATTTTAAAACCAGTGGGCCAGCTTGTGGCCTTCATCGGGGTCATCTTCTTTGTAATTAGACACTAACAAGATTTTCCCACAACTTCATCTGTTGCTTCTAGTAAACTGGTAACGCTAGCACTGTGTGTGAACCAGTTTGATATTTCAACACCACTTTAACAGTAATTTACTTAACTCACACGCACACTCGTCCCTGTGGTCTGCCTCATGTTACCTCTCTGTGGGTCACAATGGTGTCCTATGTCTAGCAGGCTTGGAAGTCCTTGCTGCTGTGGGAGAATAGAGCCATTATGGGGCAAAACAAAGACTCTGAGGCCCATGCTGTGACCTCTAGTGGCACTCAGAGGAAACCATGCGGACCAAAAAGGAGACTGCATAAAGATGGCTGAGAGCACAAGGAGACTAGTAGATCCCGAGTGTTTGCTATAAGATGGGTGCCAAGTATTTGCCTTCAGAGGGCTAGTGAGTGATGGAGGGAGGGGGTCCTAACTAGAAACAGAACTATCTATCTTAATGACTGAACTCTCTAGAGGCCCCCAAATCCTCCCAATGCTTCCTCTTAGCTGAATTTTCTATAAGCCAAAGTCGCCTGGCAACTAACTCAATACAAGTCGACAAGAAGAGTGTACAGCCGTGCTAACATCTGTGAGGCTCTATTTACTGTGGCTATAGACAGATGCTAACATTAGCATGCTCACAGTGACAATGCCAACATGCTAACATTTTGCAAGTAATATTTACATGGATCACTACTGAGGTTTAGCCTCTTATGGTGCCTTCAAATGAAACTCATGAGCTTGCGTTTACAACATGGGAAGTTGTGTACGCAATATGCGTGACGTTCAAGTGATTAAGTCATGAGACCACCGCTGCTAAGCAACGGCAACGTTAACGTTACTGATGGCATCTAGAAGCCACAGACGCTAACGGTGTAGCAAGCTAGCAAGTGGGTAACATAATGCAGGAAATGCAAAGTCGAGGTGACAGGTGACAGATGAGGCCGTTGGGAACATCAACAATTTCCTCAGACCTATTATAAAATGACAAAGATAAATAATATACAATTAACATGACAATATAGGGGCGGCAGTAGCTCAGTCCGTAAGGACTTGGGTTAGGAGGCGGAGGTCACCGGTTCAAGTCCCCCATGGACCAAGACCAACTGGTTGCTGGAGAGGTGCCAGTTTACCTCTTGGGCACTGCCGAGGTGCCCCTGAGCAAGGCACAAAACCCCCAACTGCTCTGGGCGCTTGTCAGGAGCAGCCCCCTCACTCTGACATCTCTCCATTGACGCATGTATATGTACTGTGTGAAATTAACAACAGAGTGTAAAACTGAATTTCCCTACGGGGATTAATAAAGGTTCATCTTATCTTATCTTATCTTAATATATTACTATTACTGTACTTGTAGCTATTAACTTATAATACACTGAAGAATTTGCTTTCATGGCCTCCACCTCTGACATCGTCAACATACATGTCACAACTAAACTCTGAGCTTTCAGAAACTTCCCACTTACAAGGTTGTGAATACCACATGAGGGGCTGTTCACATGGACTCTTCTCATGAACGCGGTAAACACAACCCCATTTCAAGGCACCGTTAGCATGCTAACATTTTCTAATTAGCACTAAACAGTACAGCTGAGGTGGCTGGGCATGTCATTCGTTTTTCAGGTTTTTAGTCATTAAGCAAAGGATTTGACACTATTAAAATTCAGACCTGATGTTAGTGCTAGATGAAAAGTCGGAGGATCAACAAAGTTATTAGATCTTGTCCTTGAGGGACCTTGAATATCTGTAGTAAATTTCATGACAGTCCATCAAAGAACTGTCAAAATATTTCAGTAAAAAAAGGTGATGATGATGCTAGAGTAAACGTGAGAGGACCACCAAAGTCAGTAGGATTAATCCTCAGGGGACCATAAATGTCTGTACAAAATTTTATGGAAATCCATCCAGTCATTGGTGGAGCTTGACCAGTAGAGGTTTGAACAGTGCCAAACCACTTTCCTTGGATTCCAATGGCAAGAAAAGACAAAAAAAAAGCACACATAATGGCCTCCAGAAGTATCACTTACGTTTACTTAAGAGGCTGTAGGTGGGAACTGTGCATAAAGACACAATAAGCATCAGCTGCAGATGAGCTATAGGAATATTATGTTGCCCTCCAAACAAATACTTGCCCAGGAGTATACTCCTCCTGAACAAACACTGCAGGGGGCTGAGTAGACCAGATCCGAGTGCTCAGCTGCTGAGGAACAGGCAGGGCCGACTACAAGTTCCCCACATAGCTAATCTGGGTGTGTTTAATGAAGGGGTGGGTGGGTGTGATCACAACCAAGGATTCTATGAGTACTCCTCCGACTTGACGGCCACGGCCAGCTGAGAAGCTGAAGACCTGCAGTGTTATGACCTGGCTGTCTGACAACTTCACTTGGAAGACTCACCGAGGATGTGAGATGTACCGGTGTCTGCGCTCTGCAGTTGCAGCCATAAATCATGGCACCTTCAGCTGAACACCCCAACCAGCTGAAAGACTGATCGGGACTAGACGACAGGAACCATGGGAATAAAGCAAACTGTTACGGTGGAGGTTATTAAAATGGATGCCGTATTGTGCTAAGCATAAATCTGGATAAACATGAATTTTTTTGGACCCTTTACACTCATCGTCACAATAGCATCTGCTTTCACTCTGAAATCATTTTGAGCAAGACATCATATGGGTCACTATGGAGCTTCCTGTCTCTCTGTAGCAGGAAGCTCAGGAACAGATGAGGAAGTGGAACATCAGCTTTCAGCAGGAACTGACCCTTGTGTTTGTGACACGGAGCAGACAGGAACAAAACGTAGGATCACCAACACTGAAACATCACTTCACCTCAGCAACAACACTGCCTAGATTTCAAATGAGAATCTGTGACTGGGAAACAATGCAGCGGCCTAGTAGGGCTCTGTACTGCTACGAAAGTCAGCATTATCAACACAAACAATTGGATCGGAGCAATTTGGTTGTTCTAAGGAAACAGCAGGAAAGGAAACCTTACAATATGATGGAGACAAGCTTATAATCTGTCTGTTTCGCAGGCTAATCTACATAACACGTGTTATTGTGTCTCTGCTTACGTGACTGGATCTATTTCAGAGTTTGTGCATGGTGTGCTGTAAGGACTTACATAATGAACAAAGCACCACATTACAATCACTTAACATGTTTTTTCGCAGAATTTGAATGCTCAGAAGTTTTGTAATTTCATATTGATACTCTCAGTCTTAAGTCCATGCAGTCACATTCAAACCAAAGTGATGCACTAATCCTGAATATTCAAAAATGTGAACAGTGTCACGTTCCTGTTCCTGTTCAGACCTTTTAGTTTTTAATTCAGATTTATCCTTCACTGCTCACACTACCGTACAGCTGAAAAACTGAAAACTCAAAAACACACACATACACCCAAATAAATAAATGGAGCTATAAATCTAGAGCATTGCAATGGATATTTGGTCTCAATTTGAGAGCTCACGTCAAAACCTTACAGGAGTGAGTGGCACAGGCAACTCAGCTGTGTTTTAAAAGCTAAAGTAAATACAGTATGTTGCCCATGGGATACATTTGCATGCACAATACTCAAATGGACATGCGTCTCTAACAACCTTTGCATGTGGCTTGAGTGATTGTATCCCAGCGCATCCTCACTGCACTGATGCATTCACAACAGTATTAACAGCTTTGCACTTCTTATTACATCACTAAGGTGCCATTATAGGACCAAGTGTGATCAGGGCTTTTGCCCCTTGCGCAGATCTGGGATGCAACTACCATACTTGGATGAAACTCTGACAAGATGTGACACAAAAATGTGCACTTCGATGCAATGGATCTTTCTTAAACCAAAATAAAAAAAGATAGTTCCCTTTAGTCCTCACAATCCACATATTTGTGACCAAAGACTTTCCAAAATTGTAAAATTTTATGCAAAACTATTTGCCTCGTCAAGCTGACTCAATTCAGGCAAACCTACGGATTTTTTTTGCACAAAGCACAGTTAGAATTGCAACATCTTGATCACTACCCAGATAATGAAAATTCACATCATTTTGCAATAGCTGATTTTCAAGTGACGACATGTCACTCACAATCTCACTGGCAATTATAGGACTTAAAATGAAGTCTCTTATTTCTTCTATATAATTCTCACTGCCAAATATTTTGCCCTCTGGCCATGAAGGACCCAATAACAGTCACTTGTGGCAGCATTTCATTAGTAATATCTAACTTCTTTTCCCCTCATAATCTTTCACTCTCATGCCTGACTTCAGTCCAAACAATAGAGGCCTTTCAACTTGAAATCTACTTATAGAGAGGCATAAAAAAAAAAAAAAAAAAAATCAGAAACACAATGAGGAGCCTTTTGAAGAGAGTCACATGTTGCATGCGCGTGTATCCTGTACATCAGAAATACACATGGTCGTTAACATAGTTTGGACTAATATCCATACACCAAGTAAATGCTGCAGTAAGTTGGAGTGTAGGAAGCGTACAGTGTGTGCGGCAAGGAGAGGCAGCTCCACAACGCTCTAATAGGGTTTGTGGTGGAGAGCAGCATTTATTAGGCGGTGCGGTGGAGTCTGATGTCCATATGTTAGTGAGAGCGTGACAGTGTGGAACTGTGTGTATGAGATAATATATGCCTCTGATGGACACTAGGTTGGCGTAGAGTCCCTGAGCAAGACGACATCCAACCAGTCCAAGTTGTGTTCTGTATGAAGTTGAGCTGGGGAAATGTCAAAGTGGTATGATGATATTATTATATATATTGAAACTTTGTCCAGCTCTGATCAAAGTGAAGTTGTGTACAAAAAAACAGAGTTGCATAGGCAAACTGCCACAATAAAATCAGCTGGGTGTAGAAACTATTTCTTTGTTCTTAGTGTTTAGTAGTTGTTTTACTATTAATAAGTCATATTTGTTCATCATTCTAGATTTATCATTCTAGATGTTTATTTAGATTCAATTTTTAATTGTGTTCTATTTTGCTGGTTACTTGTATAGTTTAATCATTTTCTTGTTCAGTATATTTTGTATTTAGTTTTTGTTTATGAATTGGGTAAAACTGTGGGCACGTGATTACATAGATAGGCAGGCAGGCATAGGACCAGCATGCACCAGGGTGGGCTTATTGTTTTTTACCAGAACAAGACAGGGAGCGCCGTCCATGTTTGTGCTTCACTGGCTTGCTTTTTGGAAAAATAAATAATCAGAAACACATACATTTTGCAGAGACACACATTTCCCTGCGTAATCCACATACTGCTTTTTGATTTAAGTTTGATTTTCGATTTTTCCGACAAATAGCCACCTACATTGGGCCACTGATTGAACTCTCATATTTTGTAGGTTTGCTGTTTGGGCAGAAAGGGGAGTCAGAACCATGGAGGTGTTTTAAGAACTGGATACTGGATCCCAAGATTGCACCTATTCAGTCCATTGAGTAGTGCTCACCTGGTGCATACGGCAAAATAGTTTTCTAGCTTCCAGGTTTACTTCCGAGGTATGTGGCCCACTGAATATGCACAGCAGTGTTTCTCCCACTGGCCAAAGTAAAATGAACTGGGTGCAGCTCCCGCTCAGCCCATAGACTTTACATTGTGATGACATCACAGGTGTTTAAATAGCTTTTCTCTGCTCAGGGAAACTTTTACCAATTTCAAACCTCCATGGATCAAAAATTCATAATAGAAAGAGTCTTAATCAACCTTCTTTGCAGTTCAAGATGTCCTGTCAAAAATATTAGAGATGTCTCTTTTACATTAGTGGTCTATGGGGAAAATGCTTTTGGGCTGCAGGGACATTTTTCATTGCAATACCACTGGAACAAAACTGGAATCAGTCTGAGCAGCGGCGCCGTATCCAGCTCTTATTATATATCCATGGTCAGAGCACAGTAGCAGTTCAGACCTCCATGCAGTGCCTATATATGTCTGCAGCTCTATGATTTAGAGCAGCCATTTAACCCTCTTTGTCAAATTCCAGTCGACAATAATTGCACCTCCTACAGCGATCTCACAAGCCCAGAATATCCCGTGTGCCCTTCATTTCCCAAGCCAACTCAACACCCCTCTCATGTCATAACTATAACCAGTGTTTTAAGTGCTATAAGTAGCATATGGATGGATGTTTCAAAATGATATGGTATCAGTTTTTATGTGGTTTCCTTGTGACAATGGAGTTGTTCTTGCCCCCAGAAGCCCCCGAATCCACCCTTCCATCGTCTGACTACAAACTCAGCCATGATAGGCTTCTTGTCATTCACAAATAACACAGGAGGACAGGATGAACTGCATTTGATGATGAAAACAATTACACCGATGGACGGGTAATTAAAAAAATGTATTGAATTAGCTAGCTTTTACTACATTAAAAACAACAAGGACATAAAACATTAAATGATGCACTTTCCGAGAAGAGGAGAAAGTTCCAACAGTCTCCATATTAGATTAACCACAGCAATGAGTCTCATGCAGATTATACAGCACAACTCTTCCTTAACACTGCTCTTATTATTCATCATGACAAGCTCCGAGCCACTCCTCAGTGTGTATAGATCTGTCCATGTGCACAGGAGGCCTGAGCATGTGGCCTGATAGAGCTGGAGTACTAAACAAAAAAATCTGAGGACTTCTAAGGTAAACTCACCAAAATATAATAATAATAATAATAATAATAATAATAATAATAATAATAATAATAATAATAATAATAGTGAACTTTTTCAGCAGGCACAACAGCTACAGAGATTTCTTTTGTAATGTAAACTAAAAAAAATAAGAATTATGCATTTCATTTTTACTTTATACTTCAAAACATATAGTTAACTAATGTCCCCATCTCAGATACACTGTGAATGGATGATATAGAGATGGCCAGCAAACAAATACCTTAATTAGTAGAATAAAAACTTAGCCTTTGGCCCTGTTGTCTTGGGGTGGAAAAAAGACTGCTTGTGTTTAAAGAAGAAAGACGATCCAAACACAGTAATTACCCAAACTTCAAATTAAAGCTTGTCCTCATAAAACGGGCATTCCTTTCTATATAGCTGTGTGGCTCAGCTGCTCTAATACTGTGCACACTCTCTCCTGAAAGCTGCTTACAGTATTTTCAATAACGGTCTTGTGTTTTTAATAGCTGGAGATAGTCAGCATGCGGAGCATATTCTGATAGCAAAAACAAGACAAAAATGAGACCCTTGTGTCCGCTCTAATTAAAAGGCACCACGCAAAACAGCATGTGCAGTGTAACTTTCATCAACCCATGCTCTTCATGCCTCTTTTCCTGCCTTCTCTCTTTCCCCAAAGCAGGGAAGGGTTTCCTCTCTGCCTTTTCGAAAGGGGCAAAACCATCTGGTGCAGGCTGACTGAGTAGGTCAAGTAGATGGGGGGGTGCACTGAGGGGGTGTAACTACAGACTGCACTCCCCAGTAAAGATAGGACCTGTAGGCGGTCATCACAGGCCCAAAAACCCAAGAGGCACTCCCAGCCTGGATCACACAGCAGAACCACAGGGCTTCTTGCACGCTATGTGGGCCATAAAGGGACAGAAATGCTTGCCTTATGTTTCCATACAGTTATGAACACACACTATGGGTGTATATAAAAAACAGACATACACAAGTGTTCAAACAATCTCTGTTATGTTATACATAGCATATAACTGAATTTAAATAGAACAAATCAATATTTTTTTTATTTCTGGTAAGAGCTGCAGGCCATTTACCATCTTCCACTAGCACTTTTCACAACTTAGTTGTCAGTACTGGAGGATTTTGGTCTAAATGTTTTGTCCAGTGAACACCACTAAAGCCTTTTTATCCTGGATCATTATGTCTTTGTCCTCAAAGGTTGAAGGATGAATTGCATTATGTGCCTCAAGTGTAAAAGGCTTTAAAGGGGAGCAGCCATAGAAGCAGCCAAGCTTGCTACGTGTTATTACAAACATCTCCAGCTGCAGAGTTTGGCATTGATCATTCAGGATCTGAGGTGGACTCATTCAACTATAATCGATTATTATCGGTTTATTATTGTCAACAATGACAGACTTAAGTGAATTAAAATTTCCACTGGCGGAGAATAACAGACAACAAAACGTTTAAAACTGAGAGTAGCCCGGTCGTGTAGCTCGACATCTGCAACACAACCGATTGTTTTAATGAAAGTGATTTTAAAAACTTACCGATGCGCCTGTGTGTTGTAACTTCTCCTTGACAATCGGCCCTGTCAAACAGGAAAAACACTCCACCGCTGACTAACACAAAAGCGGCGGTAGGGTACCAGGGAAAACCGGTTTTCTCCCAACTTCTCCCTAGACTCCTTTTAAACTCACAGGCTGCATTAAACCGACAACAAAGGCATCGTTTTGTCCCTGTCCCTGCCTCATGCAAATGTTTTTAAAACGAGCCGTGACCGCAGATATGAAGGTTAGCTAGTTTCCACTCACACAACTTTGGACCTATCTACATTAACCGTTGAAGTTCCCGTCTGTGACTCCACGCCAAACTACTCCGAGTCCACCTCCTCTCTCTGGAAACTCTTAACGATCCTCCCTCACACACCTCCCCTCTCCTTCTTCTCCCCGTTGAAGTAAACGGCACTTAAAAAAACACAATGGAGGAAAAGTTTTTCCCTCCGAGGCAATCCCCCTCTCTCTCTCTCTATCTCCGCTCCATCTAGCGTCGTCAGTTGGGCCGTTGGAGCGGGGAGGGAGAGGAGGGGCGACGGGGCCTAGCAACAGATGAGGCCCTAGCTTGAATGAACTAGCTAGCTGTACCTGAGGCTCCTACAATAAAAAAAAAAAAAACATTCAGTTAACGCAGGTTACTTTGTTTTTTTTTTTTTTTATTACGCTCAGTTTGACAAATGATAATGAACTAATAACACTCACAGCTGTCAGTTTACATCAACTTTTGTAACTGTTGTGTTTGTGTTGTTGCCCCATATGAGAACTAGCTAGCTAACATTAGGACCCACAGCCACTAAACTACAGTGGCAGATTAGTGAGTGTAGGTAAGTAGGCAGAAAGTTTTTGGCATCTTTGAGCAAAAACATCCATAATAAGCTTTCAGCATATCGTGATTTGGGTTACAAATTGACTCTGTTTTCAGGCTTCTAAAAAATCTAGCCCATGACTAGAGACTTTGTCCAATCGCATGCCATTTCAAAGAGAGTAAGCGTTCCTATTGGCTGTGCTCCGGTTGGTGGGCGGTGCTTGGTGTTTCCTCAACTGCTCTCAACATGGCTGCCAGGTCACACATTTTCTCATTTTACAGCTAAACAGTAACTACAAGATGTTTCTGAAAACATTTGAGGTGAGCAGTAGGTATTGCAGTAACAGAATATTGATTCATATTTGATCAGGACAGAGTTTTTTTTTTTTTTTTTCCAGATTACCCGTCTCATGCACTACTATCACGATATTCTGACTGAGTATTAGGGCCAATTTAAGGGAAACAAATATCTGAAATTTTGAGAATAAAGTCATAATATTACAAGAATAAATACATAACTTTACAGGGGGAAAAAAGTTGTACTATTACAAGATATACATAACTTTGCAAAAAAAGTTGTAATATTATGAGAATGTCAAAACTTTACGAGAAAAAAAGTCATAATTTTACGAGAATTAAGTCGTAGATTTACATGCTATTTATGGGGAACATAGAGCAGCATGTCGTCTGTGTGAAAATGAGGAACATGGAGCACCTTGAGAAGTTATACTTAATTTAGGTTTCACAAATAAAATACTTAATCTTTTGGCACATCAGCACCACATTATCATAAGTATCAGGACCTTGAAAAGATTGTGCAAGAAACTTCAAAGATATGAATTAAAAGTTAAGTTCAAAGTTATGAATTTATTCTCGTAATATTACAACTTTTTCTCACAAAGTTATGACTTAATTCAACTGATTACGACTTTATTCTTTCTCTCAAATCTCAGATTTTTGGTGTGGCCCTAATACTCCATCATAGGATATATATATATATATATATATATATATATATATATATATATATATATATATATATATATATATATATATATATATATATATATATATAGATATATATATATATATATATATATATATGATATTTTATATATATATATATATATATATATATATATATATATATATATATATATATATAAAAAACAATTTTTTATGAAGCATTTAAACCAAAAGCAACACATCTGGGTTGCCAGGTGGTTTGGGTGGTATTTATATTTTACAGGACGGTAGAGATATGACCTCTGAAACCGCAGAGCATCTAAACCAGAAACTATTTATCAACATGTTATTGGAAATGATTTAACACTTCATTTTACAGGTCCACAAATTTCATAGTAATTAGGTGATAATTAGCAAATACACTTCTTTGGAATTACTGCAAAATTACCCCATTACAAATCTCACAACTGTGACTTATTGTCTACACAAATGTAACCTGGTAGCTAATGTAATGATTCAGGGAGTTAGTTAAAGAAATTGCAGAGTAGTTGTTTGATAATTATCATCAAAACATATCAATTAACTTTGTTTTCCTTTCCTTGAAATGTATTAAATACATTACCAGCTATTTCTTATTGGGAATTAGCAGAATATAATTAAATATATTTTATAATAGATGTAAAATAATAATAAAAGTCCAGAGTCAAGTCCCAGGTAAAGACAGCCAAACAAAGCAATATCTGAGAAATTCTGAGGTAAATATTGTGTGGAGTTTGGCAGTAATTCAAAAGAAATTTCAAATAGGTCACTTGCTAATTATCATCTAATTACTATGAACTTTGCAGACCTGTAAAATAAATTGTTACCAAAAATTACAATTGTATTGATTCAATTCAGTTTACTTTATCTCACCAGGATAATCTACTCACTATCAATACTGCTTTCCAGGGAGCCTTGGGTAAACACCATAGAGGTGTACATATATTAAAAACAAACAATTCAAACTCATTATTATCAACTTACTGACACTTGTAACTGATTTAACTTTTGCTGTTGGCTTATTAGAAAGTGAGAAACCTGTAACCTTAGGCTATTTGTCATTCAGTCTGCAGTTATATAGGTGATTACTCTCATTAGCCTTGAATAGTGACAACACTAATGAGAGAGATGCTCTACAACCTGACAAATCCAGAAGTTGTCCTGATTAATGGCTTATAGAGTAACTGATTCACAACGCAATAGTAGTTTCATAAATACCACTAATTAAAAAAAAAATCAAACCCTTTTTAAAGGGTGTCTTTTTGAAAGTGATAGACAAGTTGTACCTATTACAGGCTCACTCATTCTCCTTTTTGTATGCACAGACACAGCCTGAGGAGGGTTGGAGGTCTGCTGTGTTTAGAGAGCAACAACTGGTGACATAGGACCTTGTGGAATGGATTGTGTTGGTACATTCAGAGGGAGTGAGCTACAGCTGTGAGCGCTGAGACTGTAGGAGCACTTCATTTGCACCACAAGGTCTACCGGAGGAGGAGGTGGTGGTAATGTGTGTGTGTGGGTGTGTGTCAGGGGCTTTCTTATTTATAGCCACGACCATAGACTGCACGGCCTCCACACTAACAGCTCGACAACTACCATATTACCAACTACCATACTATATATACCAACTACACACATAGGTGTTCATTGTTTACCATGTTCAGTGTGTTCACAGTCAGTGTGTACATTTACATCTGGAGATAATTTCACGATGGCAGGTTTGACTCGACTGAGCAGATCATAAACATTACATAATATTACTTTGACATGGCTTGTAGGTTCCACAGAGAAATGTCCCATATACACTACCTGACACAGATATTAGTAAGGTGAAAGGTACATACATCTTGTGTTGAGACATGAAAATCAGTTCAATGTGGTTCTGGGAAAAATAAAAGTTGTGACACACAAATCAGGTAATTTTTCCTCCACTCCCCACACCTGAACAGACGAGTACATTTCCCTGAGAATTTACCTAAATTAGACTGAGTCCCGAGGTGACCCACAACAAACAGGGGAACCACTACATCGACCATCTATAACTTTTACAGAACTTAACAATTAATGACCCATGTGGATAAACAGCACCATAAGTTGTCTGTGGCTGAGTTTCTGTGAGGTTTAGATATGCCGGAAATACCTTTTCTTATGCATATTTTCAACCCAGGTGAATATATTTGAAGTGTTCAAAACTAAACAGGTAACTCAACTCGCCCTCAAAGGTGATTTCAAAAACCTTTTGTAGCTTTTAAAATGAAGAATCAGGTCTTCATTTTCACTAACAAAAGCATGGTTTCTATTTACTGGAAGTTTGCATAATTTAATGACTGTACAATGCATCTGTTGCCAACATCTAAGGAATACAGCCTCCAGGCTTTTATGTTCTGGTTGCAAAACAATGAGTCATCCCTGTATATTTAATATACAGACTGCCCAAGCCTGGTTTAGGTTAACATATGGAGACATATCGGGACAGGTCTCTGTTCGGAGGAGAGATTTCATGAATTACACCCACTCATCATTGTGCTCACATGTTTAACTCACAGCAGTATCTGTGGATTGTCAGGACTGCTTGTGGCTCAGTGGGATGGGGGCAGAGCAGATGCTGTGACAGGAAGTTACTAACATGGTCCAGATGTGAGGACGAAAGACCACCTCCGACACAGCTGCAAAATGTGGCCGACTACGGCAGCGACGGCACACACACATAATACAGGATCCCTGTGTTGAAGAAAGCTCAATCAAAAGACATTTGTTCATGTCATCAATCTTTGCAGAAGTATAAGACACACATGGGCAGTCTGTCACCATTGTCATTGTCCTGTACTCACCCACTACAGACATACAATACTAATTTTGTTCAAAAACTACATTTTAAGGGATATACAAAATATTCAAGGGTTCAAATTAGATATTGTACGTACAGGTATTCAAATAATTTTTTAACTAACCCACAAACAGTTCAACATTTAAGTGCCCTCTAGTGTTTGAAATGATGCAGTGCAACAAAATGACATCAAAAGCTGCCAGTGAGCCACAATTTTCAAAACTGTTTTTTTTAATTATTATTAATAAGTAAGAATGAATTTTACTCTGAAATCCACAAGTCAACATTGGAAATGACCAAAAGTTAAAAATAAAAGATGCGATTTTATCAAAACAATAGGACAATTAGCTTTCAAATCAATGATGAATGAGTTTTAAACAAAATCCTGTAATGCAAATCTTTCTCAGACAGCATCATCTGTGTGATGTCCATGCTGACAATGCTAAGAAAAGAAGAACACCAAACATAATAGAAGACTGGCAGAACTTATTTATCATAACTACATAAAGGCACCAATCAAGCTTACCAAACAGATGACAAAATGAAATTGCTTAATAGGATCTATGCATCCACAGGGGCTGGTCTAAGGGCCTGTTTCCTTGGTTCTCCATTAATAGACTTTCCGCTGTCTGGACTGCAGACCTCCAGAGGGCTGTAGCCGCCTCTGAGCAAAGAGAGGGCCTTTAATGTCTCCCCTGTCAGCAGTTTTTACAGTCCATTAAAGAAAGCCACTAATCCTCATCGTCCTCTTCATCAATTAGGACCAACTTCCGTCTCCGCTTCACAGGAGCAGACATATCCTCCCTGTCTGAATCTGCATCACCGTTGGTTTCAACATCCATTGCAGTGGTGGAGTCGTCCTCTGTAAAGACAGTCGTGTGCATGATTAAACACCACTATTATCAGAGGCTTGTTACTGGTCCTGGACTTCTGTAACACAGATGTTAAAGGACAAGAAGAGGACCCGCTCCGTATGTAGATATAAATGTCTTATTCTAAGGTAACAAAAACACGATTCTTATTATCAGATGATTATACACTAAAGAAAACACTTATTTTAGCATGAAATAAGGAGTGACAACGTACTATTAACTTTTAGTTTTACAAGTTTTCTGGCTGGGTGCCCAGATAGTCATCATCATTTAACTAAAGAGGACCTATTATGCTTATTTTTCAAGTGCATCCTTGTATTTTGGGTATTTTATTATTTCTACTAGAGCATGTTTACATGCTTTAATGCAAAATGCTTTACTTTTCTCATACTGGCTATGCTGCAGCACCTCTTGTCACCCTCTGTCTGAAACGCTCTGTTTGAGCTCCTGCCCACTCCGTTGTGATTGGTCCACTGAACCAAACTCTTCAGACTTCACTCCAACTCTACTCTAACTAGCTTTGTTTGAGGGTGAGCCAAACTAGCCGCTAACAAAGTGTGTTAATTGGTGACATCACCACGTTTCGGAGGAAAAGGTAGGACCCAAAACAAGGTGTTTCAGGCAGTTCAGTGTTTCTGTGGGGGAGAGAAACTCTACTCTTCTGGCCTAGACTATGGGCTTTGTAACTTTGCAGACCCTTTACATGCACAAAAAACAGCATAACACATTAAAAGCACTAAAGCATAATGGGTCCTCTTTAAAACACTAATCTGAACAGTACAATACCATTCTCCTCATCATCGTCCAACACTCTGCCTCTTTTATTTGAGCTCTTCTTCTGGGACCTGATATGAACAGGAATAGATTAAGAAATAAGTGTTTAGAATTAAAAATAGACATTTCTCAGCTGTGGTGTGGATTAAGTGATTATCAAAAAACACAGTGATGCCTCACCTCTCAAGTGTACTGTCTGTATCCTCAGGACTGAAATCTGACACTGGAGCTAAAAACAACAACAAAAGGTTGCATAATGTCAGCAAAGTCATCTCAATCCTTGACTCATTTTTGACTAGCATCAGATTTAAGACTATAGCTTTCTACTGGTATAAAATGCTGCAGTATCCCCCCCATTATATGCCAGCCTTGCAGTGGCATCACATCTCGATTTTAAGGCATTGAATTTTCAAACTGACATACCAAAGGAGTCTTTAATTTAATAGCTGTAATTCTCACTTGCCTTTTTGAACCTTGATGTGTTGCTAATTTTTAATGTTCGTTATGTCTGACATTTTCAGATGCAAAAAAAGGGTGAAAGGGTCTTTACAATCACAATCACATTGCTGCTTCTCCAGTTCCAGGCTAAAACACTCGACTGTGAGAACTTTGCCAGTGCAGAGGATTTCTATTATATTCTCAAGATACTGAAGCATGCAATCCTATATTCTTGGCAGCTAGATTAACCAAAGAAGGCTATGCTAGCAGCCATGTACCTTAATGCTTACCTATGTGACAGAGCTGTAATTAACTGCTGTCATCTGAGACATCTGAAGCTCCCACACATACCTGTGCGCTCTGAGGTGTGGTGTTTCC
Organism: Pterois miles; assembly: GCA_947000775.1. Classification (NCBI taxonomy): domain Eukaryota; kingdom Metazoa; phylum Chordata; class Actinopteri; order Perciformes; family Scorpaenidae; genus Pterois; species Pterois miles. Next base: position 4,416,242 of record CAMQGK010000466.1, on the reverse strand, counting down.
TCTTGCGTGTGAGCAGCAGAGCTCTCAGAGCCTGAGCTCTCTGTTCACCGGAGACCTCCTCCTTCTCCTCCTTCTCCTCCTCCTGGGATTCTCCGATTGTACTCCTGGAGCCGACTGGCTCCTCGCCTCCTTTAGGTTCTTCCTCTCTTGGACTAAGAGCTGCAGCTGCACTTCGGAGCTCAGATACACTGATCTTTGCTGGGATCCTCCAAAATGTTTCCTGGTTACAGAACAATAAAAAAAATCTATTAATGTATATGTAAAATATCAGTTGTGTAATACTTTACCATCAGTCTTTACCACTTTACCAACGCTGTCTCTAATGAAAGCACAACAAGCAGATCAAATAGCTATAAATAGAATGAGGTGAAATAAGTAGCTCAGTGGTGAAATATCTCACAAAAACACACACCTGTTCATTTGCAGGGGCTCGAATTCCCAGTTTACGCAACAGCTTCCGGAAACTCTTGTTGTCCATGGCGTCTTCATTTGCCTCCGTCAGAGGAACAAGAGGCACAGCCTGGGAGAAACCTTGTGAATGGACCACAACAATTTCATCAACAGAGCAGACATCATTTATTACATTATGTTTTTCACACATGATGTGAGTTCCCCGAGAGCCAAAACCACTTGCAATAGAGTAACAAAATAACATGACAATGTTTGGATACTGATTACTGGACAGTTGCACTTACCATCTTCTTCACGGTCCTCTGCTGTTTTGTTTAGACACTTCTGTAGCCACAACAAGGGCCCAGACATGCCTGTTACAGAAAAATATAAAAAAACAACAGCATGAAACTAATCCTAAGAGTTCATAATGGAAGAATGTGCCATTCTTGTAGTCTTAACACACACCTGTGTCTTTGTGACTCAGATATTACTTAGAAAAATACATTTACTCCATATACTTAATATTATCACATTAAATGTTTTGCATTTTACCATCTGCCAATCTCCACCCAGCTAAAGAAAGCACACAGGGCCTCTTTCTCACCTTCCTGCTGTAGAGTATACACCATGGTGCCTACATCGGGTCTACTCTCCACCGTAGAGAGCAGGCTTCGTCTTCTCTTTCCTCCATTTTGTGATGTTTCCCTTTCTTGCTCTTCGTCTTCTTCTTCCTCATCCTCATCCTCTTCAGACTCACCCACTTCCTCATCTTCATCATCTCGGTCATCAGGATCATCTGGGAGCCCTTGTGTTAGTCCTTCTAGGAACTCCTCTTCAGTCTGTTGCAAAGAACATGTATCATACATGTTTTATGATATACAGTATATGTATTACATGCATAATTGTCTTCATTTCCCAATTCTGGTCCATAAAGTTATTGTTACAGATTAGAAGATAACTGTGTAATGAAATGATCTATAATAACTTTACCATTCCTTTTCCAGAGCTCTTCTCTTGAGCGCTGCGACTCCTCTTCTTATAGAGTTGTCGTCTCTCAGACACCAGGCCCATACTGAGCAGCTTGTCCACCACGCGTGCACGGGACCGCTTGGCTGTGAGCTTCTTCAGAATATTACCCAGCACATCTTTGAAAAAACAGTTTTGTTACCAATCAAAGCATGAAGTATTCCTGACACTGCTGTTGTACAACGACTGGAGCTGAGGACAGGAATACGCTTAAAGGCTCCATCATCTTCCTCTTATGCACTACACACAGTGATAATATGGTGTCCAGTACCATCAGAGTCTTTGTACTCCTCGTAGAGCATCTGCAACTCCTCCTCCTGCTCCTCAGTCCAAAGAACAATCTGGGTGCCTTTCCTTTTGGAAGAAAAAACAAAATTACAGTGTATAGAGCCATTCTGCAAAATATTCCTCACTACATTGACAGTAATACTCATAATGTCTGAACTTCATACTTCTGTTTCTTCAGAGCTTTAGCGTTTTCCACCAGACCCATATGCACCAGCTGCGTCACCACCTGGCGCCGAGTGCGGGTGCTGTTACTGAGTAACGGCAGCAGAGTCTCCACTATATCTGGCACTAAACATAAGATTCAACAGTCAATGAAAGAATCTACACCCAAAAACATTGCGTGCAAATGCATCTTGTTACTTATAATACAACAAACAAAAAGAAAGCAGACCTTCAGAATGACGATGCTCCTCATAAAGGTTGCGCAACTCCTCTTCCTCCTCTTCAGTCCATGTCGGTTTCTTTCCCTCTCTGGCATATTTAGGATAACAAGATTTCAAATAGCAGACCCATCACTGTTTTTTTGTTTTGATTAATGTCTTACACATGTACATATTTTACCTGCAACTTGGCAACAACAGCTAAATGTGACACACAATGGCAGACATGCAAAAACAAGCACCAACCCGTCTTTGCTGTAGCCTTCAGTCATCTCCCGTACAGCCCCCACGTTTTTCCAGAACAGCAGCTCAACGTATGCCTTGTTGTTCTGTGCTGCCAGTGAAAAGAAACGGTTCAGCACAAACTTGGCAAAGGTCACCAGTTCCTGTGAAGTAGAGAGTAAAAGTCAGCTCAGTCTAATGTACACTTGACTTTATATCACAAATAGCTTTCTTGACATATACACTGAAGAATGTGTTTTTTTCACGTCATTACTGTACCTTGTAAGCAGCTGCAGCGGGGTCGCTCAAGATCTTGTTGAAAAGGTTGAAGACTGACAGCTGGAAAATCTGGGCGTCCATTTTGAGGTCGACAGCCAAGCGGTGCAGCATTCGAGCAATGCAGTGGTTTGTGTGAGGTGTGTTTTTTGAGTATGATTTTAATAAGAGGAGGTATGGACGCACAATACTGGGGTTGGAAAACCTGTGAGGGGTGAGAGAAGGGTGACATGCACAATTAGGAAGGTCACAACAGTACAACTGTATTTGACATGCAGTGGCCGGTTACTATAAATAAGATAAGATAAGATGAACCTTTATTAATCCCAATATAACTGCTTTCCTCACCTCTTGATAAAGTCTAGAAAGTTGAACTCTTTTTCAGACACCTGGACAGATTCCATCTCTTCCTCTTCTAACTCTGCTGCATCGTCCTCCTCCTCAGCCCCAGGCTCAGGAGGAGATGACCCTGAAATCAAAAGGCAAGGTTTGAATTATAGACTGTATATAAGAAGTGGACGTGGTCACCGTTATGTCACCCATTAGTTTGCGGACTGTCATTTTGAAGACTCGAGTTTAGCATTTTGGCTGCCACCATTTTGGGGTTTTTTTTGCAGCCAGAAGTGACACAAGAGGGTGGAGTTAAGTATAACCAAACACTGAATACGACATTTTTAAGCAACCAAAATGTTACAATTAACTTTGATGACCTGAAAACACACTGCTAAAGGGTTAAAGCTGAAAGACGAAAACACGGACAACTCCCAGACGGGACAATGCCGTGGTGGCGACCTGTCAATCACAAGGTAGCCACGCCCTAAAGCAACACCTTCTATATGGTCTATTTGACTCTAAATGGGACCATAATTTACTAACATCATCATGCTATGTTGAAAAGACTTGAAACTAGTGATTGAGACCATAAACTCTTGTTTACAATATTTACTGAGGTAATAAATCAAATGAGAAGGCTCATTTTCTCATAGACATCTATACAATCAGACTTATTTTTGCAGCCAGAGGAGTCGCCCCCTGCTGGCTGTTTGAAAAGAATGCAGGTTTAAGGAACTTCCATGCTGGCCTCGCTTTTCAGTCCAAGGAGTTGCCCACTGGTTTGAATGCATAGATGCTGTGATACAAAGGTGTCACGAACATAAATTTTTAAAAACTTACTTGGCAGGTTGGCATGCAGGATCTGCTTAAGGAGTTCCAGTTCCTCCTCAGGTTCCACATCAGCTGAACCAAACACATCACCCTCTGGCCACACCTCTCTGAGAATGACAAGAAGATGGTCAACACATAAATAATTAAACATGTGTGATTAGTCTGAGGGGTTGGTGTTGTCAAGTGTTGAGTCTCACTGACCTTGCAGCACGCAGCAGCCCCAGCGCTTCTGGTCCCAGTCGAACCAGCAGGGCATCCTGCACCCGCACCATGGCCTCAGTCCTTTGTTCCTCAAGTGGAGTTTCAGATGTGGCATCAAAGGGCACGATGCTTTCAGTTAAAGACTCTGACAACTGAGCAAAGGAGACAGAAAGGTGATATTCAGTGTTGGTAAATTTGTCATTTTTCACTGTAGTGGAGAGAATACTTCAGTTCAATTTTAGCCTTTCACTTCATTGACATGTTTTTGGGAGCTCTCTGCTCCCTCTAGAGGTTGATTCTCACACTGACCTGAAACCCCAAAGCCTTCAGCTCTTCCTCCACAACCTTCCAGGTCTCTGCCAGAGCCTCTGGACTAGTTTCTGCAGCCGGGGGCTTTTTATCACCTCGATTCTTTTTCCGCCTCACCTTCTTTTTCTGCAGTTAACAGTTAGATATTCATATTCTAAGCAGGTGCTAATAGTAAGAATTAACTCAAAATACAAATTTAGAACAAAACTTACCTGAACCATCAAGCTTTTGCGACCTTTGCAGAAGCGCTCTAACATGCGCAAGAAGAGATGAGTTGACTCCACCAAGTCTTTGAGGTAGGAGCGAGGCTGTCTGGTTTCATCATACTTCCTCAGCAGGGTCAGGAAAATCTCCCTGTACTCCATCAGGTAAAATATGTTGCCTGGAAAGTGAAGGTAAATAGATGAGGTGACTAGGACTACAATTATATGTAAACCATTTTTCATATGGAGTCCACCTATATTAGAGATGGGACAATAAAGGATTTTATCCTGGATTGTGATAAAAACACTACAAATAAGTTGATCGTGGTGAATTTCCATTTTCAGGATCGGCACGAGTGACTTGAAAAAGCTGTCCAGCTTGTGTTCATGGTAGAGAGGTGAAAAATAAAGCCTGAATTTTAAATTATGTAAAAAAAATAAATAAAACAAACTCACACAATGTTACTATTTTTTATTTTTTATTTATCCTTTATTTATGCAGGGGGACCTCATGATTTATGAAGATTTATTCATTAAGATTGTTTGATTGTTTTTCACTAAAACGGATGCTCGCTAACAAAAGATGTGTGTCCTATCTGTGATGAACAAAAAAACCCTAAACGTAAGGTAAAGCGATTCCAGTATGTTTAAGTGCCATTTTAAGAGTTTCTGAGCATATTTTGATTTAGTGCAAAGTTGTGTTCCATTTGAGCTTCATTACCCAGAAAAAAAAGGCCATGATTAAACTTTTATAACTGAAAACAGTCCTATCTGTGTGAACAAGGGGTGTTAGCATCTTACTTTTAATAACGCTGGAGCTCTGGCGGATGCTTTCATCCTGTGAGCGGTCCATCTCATTCACAGTCAGCAACAGCTCCTGATAAGCCTTTAGTGCCAGGTGCATCCTAGAAAGAACAATTAGTGTCAGTCTGGGACCAACACACAGATATTACACGTTCTTGTTAACCTGCTTCCTAATGATCATCTTACCTGCGTGACCAGGACGTGGCCTCTTTTTTATCAGTGAGCAACATCTCATAGTAGTTGGTGATGTTGCGCTCAATATAATGGAAAGCACGGATGGACATGGTCTCAGACACCAAGTCAGCACGGAAACCGTTTCCACGGTTAAAGGCCATGAAAAAGCTCAGCGCCCAGAGGTAGTACGTCTCGTCATGCTGCTGAGTTTGCTCTCGAATTAGACTTTCCTGTAGAGAGACGAGGAAATACAAAGTGTTTACAGTACTATGCTATAACGTTTACAAAATTGGTCCACAAAGCAACTTAAGATTTAATTATGAGTCATCTATCATACATATACGTATCACATCTTTACTTTTATAAAAGGTAACTAAATTGTAACTCTTTCAGTCCTATTTTCCATTTGTGTACTAAAACATAACACAGCAAAACATATCAATAATGAATATTTGAAATGGTTTCAATTCTCATTGATACACAGGTACCAGCTGAGCTTTCTGCTCTCTCTTCTCTCTGACAGCTGGTTGACACAGACTGCTATTTATTTTTTACTAAAAATCAAAAAATGTATGCCCTCAATGTTGTATCAATATTTCACAGGGGAAATATCAAATAATGTTATTTTTCAATATTTTTCAAAGTATTGTATCGAAGTTAGAAATTCTAGCATTGTATCAAGACTAGTATACCACTAAAGAAAACACAAAAAGTGTCTTTGAGTCTCTACAAAATAAGTCATTCATGGTACAGCAGCTGACCTTGACAAGGTACATGAGGCGATTGTAGCAGCTCTCCAAGAAGTCCACACAAAACTCTCGTAGGAAGAGTCGAACATTTAAGGCAGAGCGGCGTTTGTCCTTACACTCCTGAGCCTGTCGATTCCTCTTGGGAACACGTCTCACGGCTTTGCCCGTGTCATGAGTGTAGTTTTTGAACTAAAAACAGAAAAAACACAGATTCATATTTAAAGAATTTTCGCAAACATTGCTGTACCAAGATTGCTTGGTATTACAGATGAGTTCACTACTCACATTATGAACATGTCTGTGATAAATCACATCTTTGTCCCCGATTGACTTGAGGCCTTGAACAACAAAGGATCCTCCAAAGCGAGAGTGTCTGAAAGAGTAACATGGACAAACACAAATAGAACATACATTTATTCTCTCAAGCTCCAGCGCTTCAAAGAAGCCATATACATATTGGGACACAAATAAAATCTTTCTTACTAACATGCCGGGGATCTATGACATATTTCAGGCCAATATGTAAAATAAAACACATTTGGCTCTGGAATAAAGAATGCAGTGACTGTATATGAGCTAGATTGTACCTGGTTCCTCTTTGTAATGTGCGGGAGCGTTTCACAGCGTGCTCCTTCTGCCTCAGCGCCTCCAGCTCCTGAGAGTCTCTGTGCTTCTCTTCTGCTGAACGGGCCTGACCAGCGCTCACCAAAGCATCTGGCGTCTGTAAGAAAAGAAGAAGAGCTCAAACACAGAATAGCTGGAAACCTGTATATGTGTGCCTCGAAGGGGGTTTTCTGTCTAACCTGGTCTCTGAACATGAGGGAGATTACTTCCAACACGTGCATACTCCACTGCTGCTCACTCTGGGCTGACGCCAGGAACTTGATCAGGTCGTCAAAACCACTCATGTGAATGGCCCACAGCAGCCTATCATGGATGCTGGCATCATCGTCCACTTTCTACAAGAGGGACACGAGAAGTATAGGTGAGATGATGGGTAAAGTCAAGGCAAAGTTAGCTCTGTGTATTATATGATCACATTAGTATTCATGTTAAAATCAGACCTTCTCTTCACATGGGTCCGCAGGTACATGAAGTACATTTCTGACCAGCAACAGGATCCTCTCTATCAGCAGGTTGTCCTCCTCCTGTCTCTGCTCCCAGTCCTGAAAGAGAAGGAGGTGAGTTGGGATCAACTTACAATAGTTTCGAATTTTCAGGTATTTTTTATTCTATTTTAGTTTTGACTTTCCAATTTATTTTTTTCTGCTAGTTTTAGTTTATTTTCAGTTTTTTCAGAAACATTTACTTCCAATTTTAATTTGTTTTTGTTTGGGCCAGATATGATGCACCAGAGGTGAACTATGTAGGGAATGGCCATAATGTTAAATAAATGCTAAAAAACTAAAATTAATTTATGTTTTTTTTTTTTTTTAGTTTGCTATCAATGCAGTATTGTTTTAGTTTAAATTCATTTTTTCTTAAAGGATATTGTTTTAATTTACATTCAGTTTACTAACAATATTTTGCACAGTTTATTTTCATTTTCATTTTATTTTACCATAATAACCCTGCTTGGGATAGACAGGATAAAACACAAACATTTTACTGATATAATTGGGAAGCAGGCGAGATGAAAGTAACTTTTTTTGTTTGTTTTTTACCAGTGAAACACTCACCAGTTGTAGAAGAGTGTATAATGTCTCACTTAAAATCCCAAACACTGCTTCACTGGCAAAAGCCTGAAAATAAAAGCAGAAAGGACATAAAAATTACATTTGTAATCACAGTAATGACATATCTTACTATTGTTATACTGAAGTCACAATACCTCTTTACAGGCTCGTAAATGAGACATCACTTGCAAAAAGTGATGTCTAAACACTGGGTCATCAGGGACTTTACCAAAGCAAAGCATGGCAGGCTGAGTGAGGTTGACCATGAGCCTGAGAAAAAGTGGAGTCATATGAGCAGTGTGAGCATCATTAAATCTAATGACAATATGTTAATAAAACAATACTTGGAGAGCAATAATGTATTGGCACTGGTGTATCAATAATCTACTTTATAAGACCATGTTAACACATTGATTATTTGTCCCCCATATACTATAAATGAGTATACATTTCAAGTCCAATCTTGAGGAAAGCTTCATGTTGGGGGTTATACCTGATGCAGGCATCAAATAAGGCCTTGTCTTGTCCATGCTGAATGATAATAGGTAGAAGGTCATTCTGTACAATCTGGCTGGCACCCAGCTGCTGCCGGACATCACGGGTGTCATCTTCATGGCGTAAATACCTGATCAAGTCTTTCACACTCTCTGCAACACAGAGGTTAGAGAAGGACAGGTACTTTTCCTGTTCTTAATCCTTAACACCAAGAAATCCCCTTTCCCTCTGATGATACAGGAAATGCATTTATAACTCACCTAAGCAATCAGCTTCCTTGTGATAGGTGTCTCCCTCCAGATAGCCAAGAGCACTGCACGTTGCCAAAAGCTCGCAATTCATCCTCAATAAGTCCATATACCGTCAGACAGCCTAATGGTGAAGGTTCAGTCTAATCAGGTACACAACACATCAAGAACAACAGAGCACTTCAACAAGTTGTGTTTATTATAAACTTCAGATTATATGTGTTATTCTTTAGGATCAGATCAATCCTATCAATATTTGCTTAAAACATAAAACATAACCTCACATCTGTTTAACAGAGAATTCATATCTTTATAGTTTCTGTTTCAAACAGACTCCATTCTGTTTTTGCTATCTATCTATCTATTTCATACTGCATATGACATGTAGTCTACATTTAGTAGCAGTTAAACATATTGAACTGGCTCTGACACTTGTAGAGGGGTTATCAAACTTGGTTTGCTTTTTACTTATTAACAGATTTACTTTTTGAAGTTTGACAACTTTTAAGTGAGCTCTTGGTGGGTTCTACAGCTTACCAACATCTTTATAAAATGTTCACTGTAACGTTAACTTACACCCACTAAAACCAGACTATGTAAGGGACTAGTTAGCTGTGAATCTCGCTTAACTTAACACATGTTAACATAATCGCATAAAAATTGTTGACTGTTATTATAAAGTACACTAGGCGTTTATATTAGCCACCGTATCATGCTAGCTCGAGCCAAACACTGCTAATGTTATTAGCAATAGCCGGGGCAGTTAGCTTCACTTTACAGCAGTCTGACCGCGCAATTATCTTTTAAATCTTGGTTCAGAGACAGAAAAAACAACACGGATTAATTTACCAGATCGTTTAAACGGTGTCACTCGACAGGATCCGTGTTCAGAAACCGGCGGTATGTAAAGTTGAGAGCTTTTCCATTAGTTGTAACAGTGGTTTCTACCGGTTGTGTCTCTGAAACGGACTCAGAGTCTCGCGCCAACACAGCGAGCGAAAACTCAGAGAGCGGATGTAGATTTTCGTCATCACGTGCTTTGCTGCCCTGTGTCTGGTTTGTAAGGCAGCGCCTTTCCGGGTTTTTCAACCCACATAATAACCACAATCAATGAATTGTCGATGTCGGTTTGAAAAATGGATAACATTAGCACCCGAGGCATGGTTGATCTTTAGGTGTGCCAGAATTTGAGGATTCGTTAAGCTAAAGTGACGCCTGACAGGCTTTACACAGGGTTTAAATATCAAACTTTAAACTAAAAGCTTATAATTTTGTCGTTGTTTACAAACCTTGGGGGCATTATTAGACATAAAATATTGTTAAGTTCAATGTAACGTGGATCCGTGTTATGTCACCATACAAGCTGCGTCATTCACATTGAAAGAACCAACATCTAAACCACTGATTAAAGCTGAAGTATTTAGGACAATCTGCTGAGGAGAAGCAACGTGAAGGTAGGCCTACTCTATTCTCTAACCAAGTACGCTGTTTTCCAAATTTACCATGTGATGAATCAACAAACCTGTCTACAGACAGCCATGATATCTTATGAGGTTCTTGTGATTTTGTTCAGACAAGCAAATACCTCTTTAAACATAGTACATTTGAGAAATGGTATGTCTGGTAGTGGCAGTTTTCACCCTTGAGTACAAACCTGCAGTAGGCTGAATGTTTTGGCACCATTTGGGCAAAATTTCCATAATAACCTTTCAGTATGTTGTAATTTAAGTGTTCTGAGAGAAAACTAGACTTCTGCACCTCCTCATCGCTGTTTTCAGGCTTTAAAAAAATCTGTCCTGTGACGGGAGACTTTGGTCAGTCACAGGTCATTTCAGAGAGAGCGTTCCTATTGGCTGTTCATTCAGCGGAGGAAGCTGTCAATCATTCACGAACACTGATCAAATGGTTAAACTAGGCAGCATTTATGAAATATGAATCAATGTTCTGTTACTGTAATGATTATTTCTCACCTCAAATGTTTTCAGAAACATTTTTTAGTTACTGTTTAGCGGTAAAATGAGAACGTTTGCTCTAGCTGGTAGGCAATGCTTGGTATTTCCTCAACTGATCTCATTTGCTCCAGTTCTACTCTCTGCAGCTTTGAATGTGCTTCATAAATTGACAGTGTACATTTATAGTAATGTAGACAGACAAGACAGATTTGCTCCAATTGAGTTTATTTGCACTTACATATTCATTCATCAATAGTGCCAGATACACACAGCATTGCTAAGCACATTCAGCAAAAGTCTTTTCAGTTAGTGACTTGTCATATTTTCAGTGTCAACATTTCTTGTGTTACATGTTTATTAATAATCCACGTCTTTGGTGATTTATTGGGTTGCACTTTAAGATGATAGCAAAGCTTCTAAAACAAATGCAAATATGTTAATTTATTCTCAGCCTGTCATCTAAGCTCCGTTGACCAGAGGTCGGCAGTGTCTGAAGTTTTGTTAGTAAGTCATATCTACTTCACAAACTACAATCCTCCATTTAAACTTTCTGTTTCAGCCTGTACTTTAATACTCTGCTACAAACGTGTGGTCATCTAAGGATTCCACGGGATTGCACTGTAAATCAAGGCCTCAAGTGGTATGTTTATAAAGTGGCTTTGCTCAGCCGTACAGATGACACAGGTGTTTAGCAAAAGTTGGGTGGCATAAATAGCACCAAACTGACACTACCGATTCATTCAATACTGAGAGACTGCTAGACCATTTAACACATAACTATTAGGAATGGGGACTACATAGATCAGAGTTTGAGCGTTTTTTTTTTCCTCCTTTTTATGTTTTTTTTTTTCTCTCGTGGCTCTGGCCTTCACATTTTCTAATTATTTATTTCTACTCGTCGTTGTCGTCATCGTCCTTGCCAGTGCGGACTGACTCTCTGTCCTTCTCCCTCTTGGATTCCTTCACCACCTGATAGAAAAGAAACAGAATTCAAATTAATTTTCATAGGGTATGAGTAACTAGATCAATATACAGTATCAAGCTTGTTATTTTTGTACAAATCATTGTACCTCTCCATCTCTAGTCTCAACTGTCTTGATCACGACAGTCCTCTTGGCCATGCTGCCTGGAGTGGGTTCATAGTCTGTCAAAAGTCAGATTAAAGCACTGCTGAGATTTTTACTATTCAGAAACATTTGCATGCACAAAATAGCAGTTTTGCTGTTGCTGGAGCCAATCTGAAGGCGAGGTACGCCAGTCTGTCGCAGGGCTGACATAGAGAGACAGACAATCATTCACTCACATTCACACCTATGGGTAATTTAGAGTCATCAATTAACCTGCATGTCTTTGGACTGTGGGAGGAAGGCGGAAAAATCCGTAGAAATCCCACGCTAACGCAGGGAGAACATGCAAACTCCACACAGAAGGGCCCCAAGCTGGATTCAAACCTGCAACCCTCTTGCTGTGAGGCAAAAGTGCTAACCACTGCACCACCATGCCCAAAGTTTCTTTTGTAAAATAACATCCAATTGCTGATCTTAAAATTCAGTCACATGAGTGCTAACGGGTGGAAGTTCAGGATTATGCTGTTGAGAAAATTGACAATACAATCTGGCAGTTTAAATCAATTTATTTTTGGATTCTGGGTCTGTGTTTTGTTCCAAACTGTCATGGACAAAATGTTTTAAATTGTGATTCGTGCCTCTGACTTGCTTCTTCTCCATAGCTATGGCGACTGCGGCTCATGGGTGTTTTAGTATTTAGAGCCAACCCCTACACTAAACTGACAGAAACCTTAAAATACTTGGTAATTAAAGGAACCATGTGTAGGATCTGGTGGTATCTAGTGGTGAGGTTGCAGATTACAACTTCTGCCATGTGCCAAGCACGTAGGATTGCTACGGTGCCTGTCACAAAAACACAAATGGCCCTCAGAGCCATGTTGTTGTCGACTCCAGCCCAAGCAAGACAAGTTAACAGAATTTGGTTTGTCTGTTCTGGGCTACTGTTGAAACATGGTGGACTCCGTGGAGACGACCCACTCTATAACGGCTCATTCTAAGCTAACGAAAACACAACAATTCTTATCATTATTATTATATACTTATTAATATGATATTCAGTTTTTGCCAATAGATCCCCCTAATTGTTACACACTGATCGTTTCAGGATTTAACATAAACCAACAGGTTTGTTACATTATTTAGGAAAGTACTGCATTTCTATGTTAAGTAATATTGAGGATATTTCTTAAGGAACAATTTGAAATGAAAATACAGTGGAGAAAACCGCCTCCAGAACCAGTGGCTCCTCACACTTCACTCCTCACAATGCTAGAATTGGCAGGTAAATGGTATTCCTGTTGTTTTAATCATGCTATAGTTTGTTTTGGATAAAGAAAGCTTACCTCGCTCACCATGGTGATTGCTCATGCCAATATTGAGGATGGGGACAGTAATCCTAAACAGGGAATATAAAAGTTGGGTGTTATAAACTAATTTGTAATGAAAAGTAATTTGCTTTACTTGAGACTTGCATACTTACTTGTTTGTAAAACATTTTCAGCTGTCAGATGAAAACATCAACATCCAGAAAATAATTTAGAATACAAAATAATTCACAATGGGTGTACTATTAGCAATGTACCTGTCTTGCATTTTTTTATTTGCTTATCTGGAGGATCTGAACATCAATGCCCAAATGAAAAGTCTTTTGGGATTGAGTTTAGGTCCTTTTAGCTGAGGTGGCCTACCCACCTGCCCATCTTGCTTCTATTCAAAAAAGAAATCTACAGCAATTAAAGTAAACACAAAAAAAAAACAAATATGTAAAAACAGCAATATATATTGAACCTGAGACACAGGATGTTTGTTCTCACCTGCTCTCTTCACCCTCCAGCAGTTTACGGTAAGTAGCAATCTCAATGTCCAGAGCCATTTTGACATTGAGGAGGTCTTGGTACTCCCGAAGGTGGCGAGCCATCTCCTCCTTCAGGTGGCGGATCTCATCCTCCAGTCTGGTCACATTGTCCTGGTAGTTGCCGATCTCAAGGCCAAACTGGTCCTCCATTTCACGCATCTGCCTCAGCAGAGCTTCATTCTGAAAAACACAGTAGAGGCTGTAATGTACTGCATATAATGACAGATTATAGATTAATATAGATGAATGACAGATGATGTGTGGCCCCACCGTGTTCTTCAGTGCATCAATTTCACAGTTGAGAGACTGAATCTGCCTCCTGGACTCGTTGGCCTCCTGCTTGGCCTGCCTCAGAGCATCAGTGTTGCGTTTTGCAGACTCAGTCAAATCATTAAACTGCAGGAGCAAAAGATGAAGCACACAATAATCAATAATTATGTGCTTGTGTATGTTCATGTGTGACTGTCAATGTGCCTCTCTACCTACCTTGGACTTGTACCAGTCCTCAGATTCCTGCATGTTCTTCAAGGCGATGGTCTCATACTGGGCCCTGATGTCCCTCAGAGCACCAGTGAGGTCGGGTCTGGAGGTGCTCTCCACCTCCATCTTCAGCTGCTGGGTCTGGACACTCACTTGTACATCCTGGATTTCCTGATAATACCAAGATATGGATATTTTCAGAAACACAACTGTTAAATCAAGAGCCGGCCAATATTTTTAAACAAATCCTTCTTCCATTTAGATGTAAGGAGCCAGTTTCGCCCTGTGCACATCACCATCAGGAAGTTCAGTTTTGGGAGCCCCACTCTTTTCTACACAAAGATCTCTTGTTGATGTAATCATTTAACATCACATTTCATCCAACTTCTTTGCAGATGACACTCAAATAAGTGTTTTACTCCTGAATCTCAGCGACTTTATAAAAATGCAAGAATCATTTAAATTAAGAATATTAGTTTAGATGTCCCGTATAAACAAAAGCAGTGTTAACGCCGGAGCAAACCAGATTATTGCACAACTGAATTATTGCCCTAAATTACTGTCCTGTTAAGACAATAGTGGACAGTTGAAGATATAATAAGTTATGGGGTGTATATAACATATATACATATATATACATATATACATATATATAACAATTTCCAATCTAATGAACATGTCTACCGTTTTCTAAACTAGATAAGGGTATATTTTATCCTACATACAATCTGTTGACATCTGTATGACAATTAAATGTCTGTCTTAGTTTGTGATGAACACAAAACATTGGTGCATGTGGTGAGTAAGGTCAGCAGGTTAAGTCGGCATCGATGCAGGTACGAAGGCTTTAAATCCCACTTCCACTCCCTGCTAATTGGTTTGGGATGGCACTTAATATGGCGGACCCTCCACTCGAATGTGGAAACCGAGTGGAACGTGGTAGGCAGAGGTTGTAGGGGGTGATTTGGAATTGGGCCTTTCTGAAGACAGTACGTGTTAGTTTAGTCTATTTCTGTGGCAGAGAATAAGTAAGCTTCTCATTATAGCACCGCAGCATCTCTGCCGATTGGGATATACTGCATATGCATTCAAAAGTTGAGCGTTACCATTATGGTGACTCCTGTAAGAAAGAACCTTTCCATTTCTACATGTATAGTGGAAGAGTGCAGATGAAGTAGCATCACTTACTTCATCATGGAGCTTCTTAAGGAATTCAATCTCATCCATCAGAGACTCGATCTTCCTCTCCAGCTCCAGACGGGACAATGTGGCATCATCCACATCCTAATTTTTACATGAGACAAACATCATAAATATATGTTAAAATATATATATAGGTACTGTAATATATATATATATATATATATATATATATATATATATATATATATATATATATATATATATATATATATATATATATATATATATATATATATATATATATATATATATATATATAGAAATGATTATGAGAGTAGTATGTTATATGATGACTGAGTTCCATCTGTTTTGAGTTTTTATGAGTTATGATGCAGTACAAAGACTATCTATGTGGAGATGTTTAAAAATGTAAACTCCAGGTTAGAATTCCTAAAGATTTTGGACTGCAAATGTCATGTCATAATTAAGTGATAGTTAGCAAGTAATCTATTTGAAATCTCTTTGGAATAACTGCCAAATTACCCCAATATTTACCTAAAAACTTATCGAAAATTACTTATAAATATTATTTAATAATTATATTCTGGTAAATAGATAATAATTAGCAAATAACTTATTTCATTTTTTTTAAACTCTCTGAATTGTGACATTAGCTACCATTTGTGTAGACAGTAAGTCACAATAGTGAGATTTCTGCCTGATCAGAAGCATCTTCTATTACTTTTGGTTTTTCATCTCTGATGAAGAGCAGCACATGGCCACTTTTCAAGCCTAAGGGCCCTATTTTAGCCATGATATGTTATTTTACCGTAAGATTATCAAATAATGTTTATAATAAAGTAATTTTATATACATTTTGAGGTAAATATTGGGGTAAGTTTGCAGTAATTCCATATTAAAATTTGCGGACCTGTAAAATGAAGTGTAACCAAATTATTTTTTGGATGGAAAAAATAAACTTGACAAAAATAGTTGCTTATCAACAGCAGTTGGAATAAATGTGATTTGTGTTTCACTTGTATACATAATTTGCAGCCTTAGGGGGAATAATATTTCAATAAAACCTTGGAAAAAGTCTTTTTCCTGTGCAGCAGTCCAGATCAATGATGTTTTAGAAATCTGCCCTGTCATATTACTGTGGAACTATTGTGGAAGTGTTGGAGCTAGAGCAAAGCTGTCCATTTTGACCTGTTATCTGAGCCTGAGGACACTGTAATCAATAAGGTAATCATGGTCCGGTGAGCTGAGCGTTTACCTTGCGGAAGGCAACCAGGTTATTCTCAGCATCTGCCCTTTTTTGGGCTTCTTCATCCAACCTAGAGGACAAAAGAGAAGAAAGAAATCATATCTTATGTACAGATTTCCTTCAGACTCCAGGAATGGGTCAGATATGTCCAAGAACATCCTTAATGTCTTTCATTTGCACCGGGGCACCAGCTGGCAAAAAGCTTTCTCGATCAATTTGTTAATTCACTGTCCTGTAAAATGGGGTTGTGGGTGCGCCCAGCGGGACCAGCAGCCGCTCCTTTCTGCTAATGTGGTTTCTGTACAGTTCAATAAGGTCATCTGCACACACTCGATAAGGTTATGTACACACACTAACCATCTTTTTTGAAGACGGTCATTTTAATATTGGCTGGTGTACAGTGACTGTGTGGTATAGATAATTCGAGTGACAGGGCAGCTATATAAAATCTGCATAATGTGAAATGTGCTTTAGCAATGTGAGACAAAAATGTAATTGGATGTCTCTGCAAAAATAATAAAACAAATCATATAAAAAAGATATTTAATAATGAAAACTCAATTACAGTCTCTGATTCACCATGATGATGACTCATCATAAATTTTATCATGTATAATACCATGCATTTTGTCATTCTCTGACTGATGGGCTCCATCTGTCCTGGACTGGACATAAAGTAGATTAGTGGGGAAACCATCACATGTAGTGGGTCCTGCTCCCTCATCTTTAATTCATGTTCAGTTACAGGGTCCCCTTTGTCCTAATGGGGTCTCTGGCAGCATCCCATCAGCACAGAAGGACACTGAAAACACACCTAATGGAGTCATTGAGTCACATTGATTTTTCCTGACGCTATTCTCACCACGCCTGACATCCAACTCTTTCTCTGGTACCATTTCCTCTCTTTCTCCCCCTCCCCGCTCCTCAGTCAGCCCCACCCAGAGTGTGGTCCATCAAATCCATCCTCCCATCCTCCTCTCCCATCTCAATGTGTGCATACATTATTGTGTGTCCATTATCACACTTAAAACACTTACTTATCTAATTTGGCATCATTTTCTGTGGGTCACTTTGCTGTCATGTACTGTTGTTTTTTGTTGAATCCTGCCTCAGTAAATATGTTCACTCATACGTAGAAATAATGTCATGCACATGATGCAGTGCAGCGTCCTGCATCATGCTGCTGCTCTGTGATGTCCGGTCTGCACATGTGCCACGCCCTACACCACCATCATTACAAACGCCCAGGGACTCTCCACCTTCTCTGCACTTAAAGTGGACCATGCAGCGCAGTAAATTACAACAGTGTCAATGAATGATGTGATGGTGACATTGTAGCCCACACCCACAGCTCAATGTATATATGAATATCAGAAAGAAGACGTTGACCTTTGACATTCTTGGGACCTTATGGTTTGTTAGAAAAAGATGCAACTTTCTCTGCAGTCATATGTTCGCTAATGGTTCTGTTATTTGCTCGAGGCAAGGCTAAATCTCATGGCCCGTCACCTGAAACATCTATCTATCTATCTATCTATCTATCTATCTATCTATCTATCTATCTATCTATCTATCTAATTTCTTCATGTATCATTCTTTTCTTTGGTACCAACCTCTGCTTGAGCAGGGCCAGGTCCTCAGCCAGGTTGTCCCTCTCCAGTAAGTACTGGTCCCTCTCCTTTCCAGTGGCGTCCAGTTGGCGGCGCAGGTCCCTCACCTCCTCCTGGAAGAGCTCGGAGGCGCGGTTGGGCTGACCGTGCTGCTGCTGGCCCTTGAACTGGTTGAGCTCCTGCTGCAGTGCACCATTCTGCTGCTCCAGGTAGCGCACCTTCTCGATGAAGCTGGCGAAGCGGTCGTTGAGCTCCTGCAGCTCGGCCTTCTCGTTGTTGCGGGTGGTTAGGAACTCCTGGTTGATGGCTTCGGATAGGGTGAAGTCCACCTTGTCATAGGAGAGGCGAGGGGCCTGGGCGCCGGGGCGAGAACGCTGTTGGTGGTAAGTGGTGGAGCGGGATGCAACCACTGGCGACATTGAACGCATGTAGCGCCCTCCAGAGCTGGGCATACGGGAGGCCACGGAGGAGTAAGATGACATGGAGATCGGGTGAGGGCTTCCAAAGGTGCGCCTGTAGGAAGTTGAGGTATGCATTGAAGAGTGGCTCATGATTGGTCTTGTTCTGTTTTCTCTGGCGCTGCAGAAAGAAGGAGAGCTGGAGGCTTGGAGATGCTCGTGATGCAACAGGACATCAGACTGAAGAGTGCCGGGGTGTTTTATGCACACAGGCTGGTCTATCCCATCATCTTTACGCCTCCTCCTCCCTCATTTCTCCTCACCCCACCCACATGAACCCTTCCCTTCTCAGTCGCTCATCAGCATACAGGCTTTGGCCACTCCCTACCCTTCAGAGAGAGACCCTGCCTCTCTCTGTCTTACTTTGTCTCGACAGCTCCACCCTATTTACCAGAGCACTGGCAGGAGGCCAGAATGGCTTCCACATTACTGCTCTGATATCTAAAGATGTCTTCTCACACACACCCCTCCTCGCCTCTCTGATTTATGCCCTCGTTGACCCTTGTTCACTGGTTCTTGCTCAGTCTCGACATCATTTTATAGTCCACTCTGACTTGTAATGTTCTTAACTTTACTATCAAATGTGTGTCAAGGATTCTGTTACCTGCTTCTCAAATAAGAAACTGTGAAATTTAAGCCTAAATTGAATCACGTGGACACATTGATTTGATTCTTTTCCCCTCCATCTGTCTCCCTTCCTCTCTCCTCTTTGTCTCTCTCTCCTTTTACAGTAATGGAACACTTTATTGATATTCCGGGCGTCTGGGACAGCGCCATGACTCCGCAGTTATTCTATCCTTTTCAAATGCACTACATCCAGTAATCCCTGTTAGTAGAGGGAGAGTTGTCAAATAACTAAAATAAAAAAAATCAAAGATTAGTGATTGTTGTTGTAGCAACAGTCCCAGTTAACCAGCACAAATAATTAGCAATTTAGGAACAAAGAGAGTGGTGCAGGAATGAGTCCTAAAACGTGGAAGTGAATTAGCATTTTCGCACTTCTGGTTCCCTTGTCTGGAAGTTTTGAATGAGTTTTTAGTTAGATGCCTGAAATAAGGTCTGTGCTGAACACAAGTGTAAGAGATTTTAACATTTTGTTCTACATATAATACGTCAGTAAATATCCCACTGGTGAATTTTGAAGCTTTTACGCTCACTCACTCTTCACTCACTCATCTTAAAAAAGCGATTGCTATTATGTGGTTATGCCGACTCGTCGTCCGCCTTAACAGCCTTGTTGTTTTACTCTTGACATACGGTGTTATAGTTAACTTTATCAAGGACAAAAAAGTGCTATAAAACCATCAATAGTATATTAGTTAGGTTCTTTCTCTGTATAGAAGTGTGAGTCATATT
This sequence comes from Pterois miles, assembly GCA_947000775.1. Classification (NCBI taxonomy): domain Eukaryota; kingdom Metazoa; phylum Chordata; class Actinopteri; order Perciformes; family Scorpaenidae; genus Pterois; species Pterois miles. Next base: position 4,396,446 of record CAMQGK010000466.1, on the reverse strand, counting down.
TGCAAGGCTAACAACAAAATGCAATGACTAGAAGCTTTACTGTAATGTTCTGATATGCGGTTATACATTTTAACACCATCGACCACTGAGGCCGACATTAAACCTTAACTCAGAATGGCACTGCAACCATGCAGCAAGATGAATGAGCACTTTTCCATACTTGTTTTTACATTCAGGTATGTACAATATATTCAAATATTGGGTAAAAATGTAACAGTACCAGTGATATTCTGTGAGGCAGCACCTTCAAATCTATGTGCAGACCGTGTGTGTGTGTCTGTGTGCGTCTGTGTGTGTTAGGTCTATAGCCATTTTAATTGAGGACTGCAGACTGGCTACCGATCTCATAAAGTTGACGTAATTCAGAGCATGCTCTGTGGCGACTGGGTGTGGCGTTTTCTTCCCTTTGTGTCCCTTTGTGATGCTTGGTACCTTTAGCCCATTTTTGCTCACTTGTATCTAATACAATACACAAACAAATATAACCTATTGTGTCATATTTGTTTCTCTTTCAACCACACATGCACTCTTACTCTGACCTGTGCTCAGCATTTTTTTCTGATTAAATTTGGGTTTCCTCTTCCCGATGGAGCATCACTGTAGTAAACGAATAGCTATCTTCTTCAGTCTGTCATTCACAAACATACACTTGATTTTCCTCTCTCTAGGACTACCGAGGTCTGGCTCTCTGTGTAATAAATGGTCCATGCTAGTCTTAGCTCTGTAATCTAATCAACCTGCTTTATGGTCAGTAGCTCTCTCTTCTCTCTCCCTCCCCCACTGTCTCACCCACTGTCTCACCCTCTCTGCTCAGACCACATCTCACTCTCTATTCTTCCCCAGATCCTGCTCCACTCTGACCATATGTTAAGGTTTCTTAACAGCATATATGTCAAGCACACATACATACGGACATGCAAAAACATACAGCTGAATGCTTCTGAATTGGACTGTATCAGTAATTCTAACCATCAGCCAGATGTATACCATCGGCGATTGATCCTACTGGTTCTCTGAGAATTCCCAAAGGGCCCATAAATCCAATCATGCTACTTCGACAGTGTCAGGACAGGATATCTGTTCCACGTATTGAATTTACCGTATGTGTGTCGGGTTTCAAACCTAAACAGACACTAAGATATTTCAGTCATGTGAGCTAAAAGGGAATAAACATACTGTGTTGTGGTTTAATTTTAGGGGGGTGTGATGTCTTGGGTGTGGTCCCTGATAAGATATCTAATCAAACGTGCGTCCTAAAGAGCAGTGACAACAGCACAGAGAACCGCTGCACTCAACACTGAGCTTACAGCAACATTTACAGCCGTCATAAAAAAAAATGCTGACTTTGGCGACCTGTAGTGGTAGTATCCCAGCCCTATTGCTAGTTGAAAACATCCATATTGAACAACTTTGTGAAACTCTGGATTAAAGACTGTTTTTTTCTTCTTTCTTTTCACGTCTAAAATTAAATTTGCTTTTCACTATCTATGCATGTCAGGTATAGCTAAGGCTATGGAAAGATGGTGTGGGTTACCGCAAATAAACTATGGTTACAGTAATAAAAGCACTTGGGCTGCATACCCATTTAAGATAGTAAACCGATTTCTGCTGTGACGACTTGGAGTGCAAGTTGCTAATTGCAGATATTCTATAAACTGCTATTCCAAGAAAATATAATGTAAAGCTTTAATACTGTTTTGTAGAAAAGATCCAAAACACCAGTTTTGTGTTTAAAAAAAGTCAAGTGACTGATAATGTTTCTCGTGCTAGATTTATTTTATGCTTCAAATCAAATCTGAAAATCTTAAAACTCTGTTGCATTTTCAATCCAGTTGGTATTTTAATAAAGATGTATCATGGCTAAGAGAGCCAACATTGTTCTCACACCTAATACCCCTGTAGAAACACCACTATTTTGTATCTTGTGGATGTTTTTGTAGATGCGTTTTCTTTTCTTTTGCTGAAAAAAAGCCTCCTGTGGACACGTCTCATAAATTAGCATTTCACTACAAACAGTAAACACAGTGCATTTCGTCCTTGTGCATAAATGTATGTTACTCTGTTATTGTAATACTACTGTGTCTGACACTTTGAGTTTAGGATGTTAAATCAATATGTGTAGAATTTAGCAGACATGAAGGCTGTTTGAAACAAATAACATGATAAATGAGACACAATGTTAAAAAAGAAGGAAAGGTTTATGTCAGAACTGGTTAATATCGGTTAAAGTTAGCGCAATAATAATGCATTATAACAAATTTGTTTTAACACCACTATTTTATTTAACCCATTAATTGATGTTTTGGTGGTTGTAGTGGGCTCATTTTTAAAGCTAGAGTGAAGATAGTGGCATCATATAAAACTAGAAAACCTAAGGTATCCATTGGTTCATACACTAGCGTGAGGCTAAATAGCGATAACTAAATTTTGGCAAGGAAAAACTGGCATGGCCATTTTCAAAGCAGTCCCTTGACCTCTGGCCTCAAGATATGAGAGTGTAAATGGGTTCTATGGGTACCCACAAGTCTCCCCTTATCAGACATGCCCACTTTATGATAATAACATACAGTTTGTGCAAGTTATAGTCAAGTCAGCACACTGACACACTGACAGCTGTTGTTGCCTGTTGGACTTGAGTTTGCCATGTTAGGATTTAGTATATTTTTATACTAAATGCACTACCTAGTTTCTGGATGATATTTGTCATTGTTTTGTGTTGTTAATTGATTTCCAATAATAAATATATACATACATTTGCATAAAGCAGCATATTTTCTCACTCACATGTTGATAAGAGTATTAGATACTTGACAAATCTCCCTTTAAGGTGCATTTACAACAGATAACAATGTGATTAGTTTGCGATTAATTGCGATTATCTATGGACAATCATGCGACTGTGTGCTGCATACAGACTTACTGCTGTGGCAGGTTTCTGCAGTGTAGAGGACAGATGAAGGAAGCTGTGTTCCTTTTAACATCAGTTGCCAGGGAGTGGTGAGCAATAAAGCATCGTTCAAATTAATCAGAGCAGAGTAGCTCCTTGTGTGGCTCATCTCCAGGCTCAGTGTCCAGAGAGGACTCAGGACTTTTAAAAGTCTGGCCTGGTTAGCTGGAAAAGAGAAACCAGTTCCTGCAGCTTGGTGACAGTTGACTTGGACAAGTAGTGAGGATGCTGTGACCTATTAAATGCTGCAGGCCTTGTAAGATCCGCGAGAGCTGTCAGTCCAAGATAGAGATCATTATGTGAAAATTTATGGCCTCTTGGCTGCAGTACACGTCTGTAGCAAATGGAGATGGCTGAACAACGCTTTGTACATGTGACCGAGAGACATGTTAATGGTGGAGGATGATTAAAGGCTGAGTTTGTGTAATTACTGTAATGTAGTACTGCAGTGTTACACAAGTCTGTTGGAGGGATATTCATTTTGAATATTTATGTATGTAAGTAAAGGAGAAACATAAGTGAGCATGCATAAGTGAAACCACACAAATACAAGTTTCCTTCTGATATCCCAAATAGATTTGTTGAGAAAAGTGGACAGTATGAACCTTTTATCTCATATTTTACAGCCCACATATTCACATTCCAGTAATACAATGGACTAAATTTTAAATTCAGTAACAACAGACATTAAGATATAATGCAACAGCCTTCACTTTCTTCACACCTTTTCTCCCCTTTCACTCCACAACTGTGTCTCCGCTGAGTAGGCCAGGCCACATAGCTTCTTCCATTAAAGATTTTGCTGCATTGACGTCAGCCTTTTTTGCCTGCACTGCAGTGTATCATATAATGTACATGCTACGATCAGCAGCTCTTTGTCAGCTCAGTGCATGAAGGTGGCCTGCAACAACTTAAATCATTTTAATTGAGCAGAAAGCGGTATATGATGGAAGTAGTTTTCGATGCACTTAGCTGCAGTGTTCCTGTAACCACACTCACCACTCTGCTGCACCTAAATGGAGAGTAAATACTGAGATCATGTGAAACGTCTTTGTCATGCCTGTACATATTTCATTAAGTGGTTTGCTGCAGTCCAAACAAGGACTCTTGTGTTGTTTCTAGAGTATCCTACTTTACATTATGTATGGGATATAATTGGTCTAGAATCTAATCTGTGACTGAATGTGAATGTGTCATATATTCTAAAGCCCACTATTTTTTTAGGCTTTTTTTTTTTTTTTTTTTTTTTTTGCCATTGATTAGCCCTGATGGGTGTTAAGCGGTAGATGATTGTCAGGGTTTTCATTGTAGTTAAACCTTAATTTGTTGTTTTTTGGCCAATAGGGGGCAACGCAACAACACGTCAGCATGTTAAGTGAATACAGCAAATGTGCTTGCAAATAGTTGCCTATTTACACATTGAACAGCTACAGGAGCAACATCAGCCTTCATCTGGATTATATCAGGCCATCTGATGAATCCAATAGTCCCTCTTCTTTGAGCTCAGCTTTGGTCTCCACCAATGCCTGTGGGAAACATCTGGCTCGTTTTATCTGTGCAGTGTACAGTTGGTGTTTTAGAGCTTTTTTGTTGAAAACAGATGTCTGCTGCATCTGAAAACAATGCTAATGACAATGTTGAGAGTGAAGCAAAACAGTGAAGTTGCAGCAGTAAAACCGAAACAATGAGATAAAAAAAACAACCTCTAAAATGCTCTGCAGAGCTGTGGAGAATTGTGGAGTGGGTTGCTAATGAAATTCAGAACAAGTTTGATCCAATGTAAAATAATTCATTAGAGCTTTATAAGAAAAACAAGAATAACAAAATCCATACATTCATCAATTTTCTGTAACCACTTATCCTATTCAGGGTCAGATCCCAGCTGACACTGGGTGAAGGTGGGGTACACCCTGGACAGGTCAAAACAATAAAACACTATATACAGAATAATCTCTATAAACAGAGTCTGCATTAACATGTAGAATCTGTAAGCAATGGGACAAGATTATGGTATCAGAAGCATTCTGGTTTCCATTAGCAGGCTGAGTAGTATTGACCAATCACGTTCCTGCAGTCTTTGGTTGAATGTAAGTAAACGGTCCGCGTGGATGGACAAAATAGCCGAAGTGCAATCTGGGAACCCATTGGCTAATGTCTGACGATGATTTAACTTTTTATTCTTTTAAAATTAACTTGTAAAATGGCTAGTTGTGAAACAATCCGGTCATACATGTTCTCTCTCAACTCCACTTATTCACTTATTCTCATCAGACCGATAGCTGCTGGGTGTCAATATTGATAAATACTGTATAGAAATTAAATATTTTGCTTTGTACCGATGTGACTTGATTAATCAGTTATTATTGTTTCTGCCATAGTTTTGTATTGACCTCATGGTTTAATAAATTCACTAAATGTTGCCGTATGTAATGATCAGATTGAAAATTACTTTCTTTGGCTCTTAAACTGCTCAGGACATAAAACCACATGAATATCACATGCAAATGGAAACAAAATAAATGGGGAAAAGCAGTCACAAGGTAGTGATAAAGTTCCACTTTATTTAAACATAATAATGTTCGGTGATGTAAGTGATTTAAATTACATTGTAAAGACATTGAACTGAAATGTGTTTACATTGATTTTCCATTAGGTTTACTATAAGCAGGCCACAAATAAGAGAATAAGTTATGGCTTCTATAAACTATCAGTGCCAATTAATAAAAATATTGTAGGTCAAAATAAATATCACTTTCCTCTACATTCTTATGACACTTTATTCCACACTTGACTCCTTTCTGTTTCTACACGTGTTGTACAGCAGGCTGGTTCACTTAAACTTAGTTCTGGTTTAATAAATTGACAATATCGCGGTAGTTAGAGTATTATGTGTATAAAGTCAACATTTCAACAGATGTTTTAGTGCATGAGCTAACGATGATATTCACACAATCCTCCCCTGAAGCAGTGGACGACTCTCTCCTGGTGAGTGTCGGCTCAACAAGTTCCACAACAACAAAGGCACAGATGTTACTGCTGAGCTGCCGCCATTACTGTCACCATGGTCTTCTCTTAGTGGCTGATACTGCTTGAACCGCCTGTTTAGAAACAGGTGAGACAAGTGAGGAGAGTTCACTGATGACAAAGTTCAACTGAATATGAAGTGGGTTTTCCCACAGTAAAACGTATGAGTTAATACGGCATGAAATAAAGACTAAAATGACAAAAAGAAGAAAGATAGGTCCTTGAAATTTGGTACAGACATTCATGTTCCTCTCGGTATGAACTGCAATCACATTGCTGATACCATCATCAGGACAAAATGTCAGTGTGTCCAATACTTTGGTTTAACCTGCAAAAGTAATATGACATAACTTTTTGTCTTGTGCTTGTTGTTAACATTGTCATTGTGAACATGCTGATGTTATCTCAAAGCACTATTGCACAGACTCTGATGAGGAAACAGTCTGTTTAGGTGTTCCACGGGGATCAATTCCTGGACCCCTTACTCTTCTAATACTGTATACGTAATTTATTTTTTATTTTTAAGTGGCTGGTAATTCAGTTTTTCTGGTCACTTAGATTTCTGATATCATGCATTCTGACTTATTGACATGGCTTCTGGTGTGTGTTTTTCCTGCTGTGACAAGTGAAATTCCCACATTAAAATGGGGTCTAAATATGAAATGTTTTAGAGTAATGGAAACATGTCTCAGACAATGAAACCAACACAAACCTTTTATCTTAATTACAGTATCTTTGTTTGCGTCTTATTTCCTATTAAAGGAGGTGTGTAACATTTCAGGTGATATACAGTATGAACATACTATTCATCACTATGTTTTCATTAGTGTATAACCACCTGAAACTAAGAATCATTGTTTTCTCCCTTGATATCTACATAGGGACAAGGTCCTCTTCACAGAGTCCACCATGTTGCTCCGCCATGTTTCTACAGTACCTTCTACAAAACTGACAAACCAAACACTGGCTCTAGAGAGAGCCTTTCATGTTTTTACGTTTCCTGAAGGCCAGCGTAGTTTTCCAACACAAATGTGCAGTAATGTGAGCCACAGAGTGCCTCTGAGCAAGATGAATGGCAGTACCACAGTTTTGCACTCAGCAACGCACATTACCGCAGTCTTGGAAAGGGAGGAATGAGCGGAGGGGTACTCAGTTGGTTGCAATATGCAACTATCTATCTACCACTAGATGCTGCCAAATCCTACAAACTGTACCTTTAATCACAGTTTCATTTTGGTCCTCAAATGAATTTCATAAATTAAGTTCATAAATTAAGTACTCACCTGTACATCAAACCAATACAACAGACAACACAGGCAAGAACCATAACACCCAGGACTGTGGCTGCAGTTCCTGCTGGGGAACCACCAGAGGCTGAAATTGAAGCACATCATAAAAATGAGAGAATAATCTATAGATGAGAGTACATTATTGGTTATTAATTCATTTTTCTTCCACCCACCTACTGTTACACTGACTCTAGCAGTTGCCACAGCAAGACTGACGTCATTGGTCAAGGAGACATTGATGCAAAATACTCCAGAGTCATTAAAGAACTGGCGAAGGATCATTTGACAGTCGGGAGAGGGTGTAGCTGCACCACAGACTGTTTCCACCGGTGTGATGCAGTCAGCATCCGAAATAACTGTGCAGACCTCACTGGGCAGACTGAAGGAAGGATAGTGAAGATGCAGAGACATAGTTACAACACTGGTACATCAGTGGATATGTTATTTTCAGAAAACATGCTAAACATCTTACGCATCACAATTTCTGTGTACGCTAACTAAAATATCATTGTTGTATTGCTCATAAAGACCATTAGTCCAAATCAATATACTTTCTCTATATTAAGCTGATGAAAGTTACTGCTCACCTTCCCTGACAGGTAATAGTGACGTCCACAGCATTCTGATCCAATGCAGTCGTCATTGCTATAACGTTGGACACCTGTACAATCTCTACACTTTCAATACCCTCTGCAGGGTTGAAAGAGGTCAAAAGAGAGATTTTAGCACCATTAAATCACACTGTTTCTATTAAAGCAACATACCATCTGTTGTAGTTTAAACTGCCATGGTTACAAAAACTGTATTGACTTACGGACAACATCTACAGAGGTGGCAAGGGAGCCATAGCGGTAGACCATGCAGTCAGCTGTCAGTTCTGGTGCTTGTCTTTTAGCCACAACAAGGGCAACTTGTGCTGGATCTGCTTCCACCTCTGCTTGAACTTCACCTTCAGCTGCAACGGCTTCCTCATCACCTACTGGTTGCTCTGGAAAAATAAGAGACATTTTGTTAGAATTTACTCTTTACAAGAGCCATCATTTTATTTTTACTTTAGTTCACAGTAAACACTGACCTGCGGGAGCTGCAGTAGCTGCAACTTCATTCTCAGTTGCCTGTACTTCAGCCTCGGTATCATCGGCTGGTGCTGCCTCTTCCACTGCTGTGGTCTCAGTGGCAGCAGGGGCTACAACATTATCAGCTGGGACTTCTGTTTCCGCTTGGACAACCTCTGTGGCAGCATCAATAGTATCAGCGTCATCAGCAGCAGCATCTTGCTCTACAGCTACTTCTGCAGCAGGAGCAACAGTGACAGCACCTACAACCTCAACTGTAGCTTCTTCTCCCTCTGCAACAGGTGCTGCTGAAGCAGCAGCATCAGTCACAGGCGCATTTTCTTCAGTTGCATCCGTAATCATTGCGATTTCATCTGCAGCAGTGTCTGCAGCAGCAGCAGCATCTGCAGCAACATCTGCATCTGCAGCAGCAGCAGCATCTGCAGCAGCATCAGCATCTGCAGCAACATCTGCATCTGCAGCAGCAGCAGCATCAGCATCTGCAGCAACATCTGCATCTGCAGCAGCATCAGCATCTGCAGCAGCATCAGCATCTGCAGCAGCATCTGCAGCAGCACCTGCATCTGCAGCATCACCTGCAGCAGCATCTGCATCAGCATCTGTGGCAGCAGCAGCATCTGCAGCAGCAGCATCTGCAGCAGCAGCATCTGCAGCAGCAGCATCTGTGGCAGCATCTGCAGCAGCAGCAGCATTTGCTGGTTCTTCAGCTACGGTTGCTACAGGGGCAGCAGTAGCCACCTCACCTGCTGCTGCATCTGCATCCTCAGCAGCAACATCTCCTTCTGCTGCAGGGACAGCAGGGACAGCAGTGTCGGCGGGATCTTGTTCCTCTGGAACAACAGCTGCATTGACTCCTTCAGGTGCTACTGATGCAACCTCTACTGCCTCTGTGTCTGTGTCAATGACTGCCTCTCCATCTTCAGCTTCAGCTGGCTGTACAGAAGCAGGAACATCAAGAGCAATTGCATCTCCAGCTGGTGCTGCTGGGACAGTTGCAGGGGTGGAGGCCATTACAACTACTGCTGGAGCAGCAGCGGCATCAATAGGAACAACTGAAAGAAAAGTTTAAAACGACTGAGCAAAACTTAGTTCAGTTCTTTGTATAGGAGAGTGTCTAAAAGATAAAAAGGAATAAATCGTTTAGAATCTCACCTGCAGTGGGGTTTCCACAGCCGTTGGGAATGCTCGCCATCAGAACCACGTGAGGTTTGAAGCTCCCGACGGAGAGGTATGTGTGTGTGACGGTGAGGTCTCTGGAGATCAGAGTGCCAGTGCTGTCACCAAAGTCCCAGCTGAAGCTGATGTCTGCATTGCTGAGATACTGGCTGGGATCATGGAGCTTGACACTGAAAGCAATAGCTCGGTTCTGGATGAAGTTCTGGTCGTCCTGATTTATGTCATTGACTTGGGCGAGTGATATGGTGAAGGGAACCTGGTCTGTAGATGGAGTAAAAGACGTCGAACTGTTATGACAAAGCTTGGTGAAGGGAAAAAAAAGTACTGGAGAATAATTTTCCTCAAGTTTGGTTAGAAATAGTTTGATAGGTCACCTGTGATGGTGAAGACCGTGGAGGCATAGCCAAGAGGGATGAACTTGTCTTTGCTCCGGCAGTGGTATATGACAACCTCCATGCTGTAGGAGCCCAGGGGGATGTTGTCCGTACCGATAGTGAGGGAGGAGGATGGTCCATCTGCCACCTGCCAGTAACGCCCTTGACAAGAGAGACATTGTAATTATTTAGAGTGGTTTGATAATCACAGCAAAATTAACTGAATTCACAAAATTAATTTTGGAGACACTCCAGGTTTCACTTTCATCATAGTACATGAGATGCTATTTTAATGGAGATCAAGTTAAAAAGACACAGCAATAAAATCTTTTAATTTTTAAATCCTGAATTGTGCTGAGGAACAGACTTAATTTACGAAAAGACTGGGAAGAATGTCTCCAAATCTGTGAAATTTTGCACGTTGGCTTCTTCTTAGCTGGTTGGGTGCTCTGCGATTGAATGAATGAGTAATGTTAAATTCATGACTTGTATATCAATACAGGAAAGCCTGATGATCTAAAAATTAACAAAAATAATTAAAGTGCTAATTAAAGTTCTTGCAGCTAGTACAAATCATTCATAGAATAATTTAAAGGTTTTATTTATAACTTTTTTTGTAGACAAATATTTCAGAAAATAATACATCTACAGACCCTTAAGCAAAATGCTAAATAAAAGTATGGCTTTTCTTGAAAAAAAATACTGAATGTTTTGTTTATCTCAGTGGAAGATATCTGACATTTGGTTCCCACTTTTAAAAAGGCTTGTGAGCCAGTAATAAAATGACATCAATGTCATGTTCCACATGATATCAATGTCATGTGGGAAAAATGTCAAAAAGGGAAAAATGGTTGAGCTTGACAGTTGGTACCTGACAATGACTTGTTGTGAAGTGAATGCAATGGAACAGGGGAGGAAGAATGTGACATCTAGTGGCTGAATGTTATCAATGTTATCAATAGCATCTTTAACAAAAAGATGTTTTTCTTGAGTTAAAATAAAAACAGGTTTTCTCTTCTCAGCTTGTCTTCTGGCGTAACAGGTGATGACAAATATAAAATGTTAGAGATTAGCACAGATATTTTTTTTACTAAGAAGGCTTTGCTTGTGATACAGCCTGGGACAAATATTAAACTTTATCTTGACTGCCTGTGGAGAAACTTTCTTTCGTTCTTTGTCTTGATGGAAACTTTACATGTTAATGTAATATAGTCATAGCTGCATTTGGAAGATCTGGATGTCCTACTACAGCATTGATTACAGCTAAGGAGGAGAATATATGTTTTTAACAGACTAAATAAATGAAATATCTTTACCCCATGCCTTCCACACAAACACATAGTGGGGTTTCTTGTTCTGGCTCCGGCTGAACGGTGTGCCGTCGGGGAAAACTCCGGTCGACTGGGTGTCCTGGTCAGGATACACAGCCTGACCCTCCTGGTACTGTTTTCCTGAAGAAGACCACACCACACATCATACATACATCAATAGCAATAACAGACATCTGATCATTTAAACTATATCAAAATGAGGCAACACTGGTAAAATAAATTGGCTGTGTCTGATCATACTATCATAAAACTCAGTTTTATTGTCAGTGGTTTAAGAGGAAATTCACAGAAGAATTTGTTCTTTTTCATAATAATCTAAGCATTGTTTAATGAAAAATACTATTTTTACTAATTTATTGATATGAAAAGTCTAAAAACAATTACATTTCTTCAGAAAACTTTATGTCTTTTCATGATATAAATATTATTTTGTAGTCAAATCTGTAATACAATTATCAGCTTTCCACTTGTGATGTTGAGCATGAATGAAATTAATAAAAATTATGACATCACACTAGGTTGCTTAGTAACCTGTAGTACCAGCCCTCAGTCAGCACCAGAGTTTCTTACCATTGATAGTGCAATTTTGCGCCCAGACCACCTGCCCATCAGAGAGCGTTGTCTGGTTTGGAGGGAAGTTAAGATTAATATTGAAGGTTGCTTTTGCTCCCGTCAGTGTGGGCGCATCGTTTTTCAGATCAAAAGTTACTTCACCGCCTGAAAAAAAGATTGCACACAATTTAACATCTTTAGATTAACTGACAGACATCGTTTTATAACATTTCTTAAAATAATGAAATCAGTCCTCACCAAACCAGCAGTTTCTGAATCTTGGGTCCCCATCTTTCCACACGGGATACATCCGTTGGTTCCATGAGCGGTAACGTGTGAACTGACTTCTAGGCTCTGGAAGAAATATGACACACTCAAACTCAGGGAAAATAAGATGTCAATCTGATAACTCATGTTATTCTCTCAAGCACTGTATCAACAACCAACACAATCGATAAGAAAATTGATTTTTAAAAATCTATGCTCTCTTTAAAACTCAGTTTTCATTGTCGGTGTTGTTAATATGATGGTTATATATTGTGTGTGTCAGATTAATGGTTATGCTTCCATGGAGTTAAAATTGTGTATGTTTTCTAAAAGAGACACAGCTTATGTGTGAGATAATCAACATAATGATAGAGATGCTTGTAAGATAAGATAAGATAAGATAAGATGAACCTTTATTAATCCAGAGGGAAATTCTGGTGTCATAGCAGAAGCAACAACAGTACAGATGAATACAATATAAGTAAAAGAGAAGGTGCAATGGCAATAAAATAAATAAGATAAGTAAAATAGTAATATAAGTAATATTATATAAACAGTCGCAGGTCCATGTTTTCGATGCTGAGGAGGGGTGAGGTGTGTCGGGGTTCTTGGCGGTGGGAGTCACACGACCTGCAATCCCCCTCAATCCCTTTCATGTGACTATCAGCTGAGCAGCAGTAATCCCAGTGAGAGGAATGAGGGACACCAGACAACTGGCTCGCTGGGGTTTTGTTCTAAGCTTATGATGTGTGAGTGTGTGGAAATGTTTCTGCATGAAATACCTTCAAAACAATATGACAAATGATTTTGAACGTGTGTCATAGCACACCCCTTGGAACACATTCATAGTCATGACTACAAATTGGCACAAGAAATAGCGTAAAATTGGCATGTAAAAGTTTGTACATCTTCCTTCTCTGTAAGAGAGGATGGAGTGTGTTAGCATGAAATAAGCATGAAATGACATATCAGTCTGTTTGATGTTCAATCTGGAGCCCAAACAAAGAAATACAAACATAAGTGTGGAAATAGTGGGAAAGCAGAAATGTGTTGATTTGCATTAGTCACAGAAAATGAAAATCAATCAGTTTTCTTGTTAAACTGTTGGTATAAAGTCACACACAGCACTTTATCTTAAACAATTTAGACTTTCAAACTTTGTTTTTATTAAACAAAAATTAACATTAAGCTAATAATCTAATTATAACTGTGCTGTTTCTCTCGCTTTAGATCTTTTCTAAGGGAGTCAGATGAGTTAGAAAAGTATTTAAATTTTCTGAGGGAAAAACAAATGTACTCACTTATGGCAGTGGCAAATGTAAAAGCCAAGACTAGCAGTCCCAGCACCAGAGTCCTCATCCTGTATTTGGTCTTGTGTCTCCTTTCTCTGAGCCCCGATCCTCGCCCTGCAGTCCTGAACCCCAACACAACCCCAACAGAGACTTAAGAAGCGTCTGCTCCCTTTCTTTAAGAGGGCCTCGGACCTGAATTACCATAAAGTTTCTTTTCACCTCTGACATCATTGGGAGTCTCAAACTGGCACCACCCCCTTCATAAAGCCCGATATGAGTAGTGTTTTCACTGACATTGTTGTGTTTTACAAGAACTGATGCGTTCACTCAGTTTTTGACATTATCTGTTTTAGTGAATCTTAAATTCTTATCTGAGCTAAAATGTTTTACTACATGTGTGTTTTTACTTGTAAACCTCATTTAAGCCAAATTTCAGTTTCTAGTCATAAATGCAACATAGAGCTGCAACAATTAATTGATTGAATTGTGAACTAATAAATTAATCTGCAAGTATTTTCATAATTTATTTATCTATTTGAGCCACTTTTTAAAGAAAAAAAGTCAAAATTGATTCTGATTCAGCTTCTTAATGTGAATATTTCTGGTATCTTTACTCCTCTGTGACAGTAAACTAATTGTCTTTGAGTTGTGGACAAAGCAAGACATTTGAGGACATCATCTTGGGGTTTAGGAAACACTGATGGACATTTTTCACAATTTTCTGACATTTTATAATAAACCAAGCAGCTACTTGATTAACTGAGAAAACAATCAACACATCAATGTACTCAACAGCTCAGGAAGTTGTACAATAACTTAAAGATACAAAAAAGGACCCAAAAGATCCTGGATGTAGTCGCAGACTTCTGGCAAGCAGGACAATATTTTCTGAGTACATTATTGGAAACTGAATGGACGCTTTTTGCACAGTGTGAATAAAAATGTTGTACTAGATGTGTGCTTCAGGATGGAGTGAGTAGTGAGAACTGTGAGCAGAGCTCGAGTCATGCCTGTTTCTGACGTATGACCTTAGAGCTATGTGTGCACAGGCATCACAAGAGGAGTGTGTGGGCATCAAATCAATAGCATCCTTTTATGTCCTCGGCCATTCCTCAGCATCCTGCTGTCTACTTCGGGCTGCTGCAACTCAAAGAATCTGTGTTCGCAGCATCGCAGCAGACACACCCATGCTCAGTTTATGAAACATAATCCAAAGTTTCACCCGGATGAAGAGAGGACAGGAACGAGCTGGTTGATTCTGGAAGTGATAAAAACACTAAAAATCAACTTTGACGTTCACATTCTTGACGATAAATGCTTTGTATCAATTCCCACAACTGTTATTTTCCTCTTGCATGTTTATTCAACAAATTAAGCATCTTCAAGTAACTCAAGGCAAATGGCATCAATAAATCCTGAAACAAGACATTACTGATACAGTTAATTATTTATGTTATTCTCATTGCCTACATGGTTCATGTTCTACAGAGCTGGAAAATAGAAAAGCAGCATTTAAATTTGTAAATTAAAGAAAAAAAAAATCATCAATCCACCCTTTAATTCCTCTAAAATAAAAAAGATTGAAGAGCTGTTGTCAAAAATGGACATGTTGGACATAAACAAATGGACACAGTAGCATACAAAAGCAGTTGCTACAGAAGGGGCTGGCTTCAGTATTGTTGGTCAGGAAGTTCCCTGTAATACTATATGCATAAGTTAATATCCAGATTTTTATTAAGATATGCCACTGTAAATTTGTACTTTTGTAAATTTCTAAATGTGTGAATTCAAATTTAAGTTAACTATTTTTTTTATTGTATTATTTTTTTATTGTATCAGTGCTTTTATTTACTTGTTTTTATTCTAAATTGCAATGAGAGAATCCTGCGAAATTTCATTGTACCTAAAATAAGATGTGTGTAATAACAATAATAACAATAAATGTATTAAAAAAAGACAAGAAATATGTGTGATGTACATAAACGAATATTCATGTGTATGCATGTACAGTATATGACTGTGTGCATGAATGCATGTGTGTACCATATGTTTGTGTTTTATTTCTCTTTCACAATAATAGTTTTTCATTTTATTTTCCTTTGGACTTGTTTTATTCCTGTAATACATTTTGTGTGTTAATTTTAGTAATATAATTAAATTAGATAGAGAATAGTTTATTATATAATTACATTTTACTTAAGGAAAAGGGCATATATTTATACAACAACCAAACATCTTCAGTCTAAAGTCATATGTGGTCTGTTATCAAAGACAATTATTGGTGCTTTTCTTACTGTTGTCTCATGGCTGCTCCGACTGCACTACATGTGACCCCTCATGTGCTAACAGCAAAGTTCAGGAGGAAGTAAATCCTTCCCACAGAGCACCTGACTTAACATACCACAAATAGTTGACCGTTAGCTTCTTTCCTCAGTAGTCTCCATTGTATAGTATCTTAATAACATTGTCCTTGATGTTTGAGGGATTCCTATAATTAACAGAGAATTCAGAGAGTTGCATTACAGACTGAAAATAATCAAAAATGTGACAATTTTATAACTGCTTGCTCTCTAGGAATATTCATTGATGTATTAAACAATGTGTACAAACTGGTTACATTAGATTGTATTTTTGTGTGATTTTCTTCACAGTTAGCCAAAATGAAATGATTTGCCATTATAAGATAAGGGAATTATCACAATAAATAGTTTGTGGAACTACCTACAGACTGTTAAGCTTGGATTCCTTAAAAATCATTAAACACAGAGCCCGCCCTCTGTCTGCTGTCACACACACTGACAAACTTTCCCTTTTCAAACAATAACTAACAGAATATTGCCATTGTGTTTTATCATTGGCCAAAAGCCAGATCAATAAGGCTGTCTGGTTTGTAAAATGCCAGTAAAATATCAGAGCAGACAGGCTAATTAATTCATGACTACAACTAAGGTAGCAGTGATTCAGTGCATTCACAAAGCTTAAACAGACTTCCCTTATTTTTGTCAGCGATCCTAATTCCTTTGGTAGCCACTTGATTTCCTCACTGCCACGCACGCTAGCACTTAAATGGGTCAGAGGAGTTGCCTAAATAAAATGTACTTGTCTACAAACACTAAGAGAAACTTTGTCACAGGTGACATTACTTTCATCAGGATAAATTTCTGATGTTATACAGTAAATCTTCTAAAAAGGTGCCTGCTCCTTGATTAACAATGTCAACATGGATTATTCCATATCTGTGAGAACCAGCACTTGAAAGAAAAGTGGTAAGTGACACTTTCAGAAACAATCTCTGTAAATTAGAGCTGTCATTCGATTAAAATAATCAGTTGCAACTAATTTAGATATGGTGAGAAGCTTAGCCATCCGTGAGGGGCTCGGAGTAGACCCCCTGCTCCTTTGGTTTGAAAGGAACCAGTTCAGGTGGTTCAGGCATCTAGTAAAGATGCTCCCTGGGCACCTCCCTATGGAGCTGTTGTCCATAGTTAATCAAGACTAATTGCAAATTAATCACACATTTTTTTAGCTGTTCAAAATGTACTTAGAGGGAGATTTGTGAACAAATATGCTGCTTTATGCAAATGTATCTATATATCTATTATTGGAGATAAGTTAACAACACAAAACAATGACAAATATTGTCCAGAAACCCTCACAGGTACTGCATTTAGCACAAGAAATATGCTCAAATCATAACATGGCAAACTGCAGCCCAACAGGTAACAACAGCTGTCAGTGTGCTGACTTGACTATGACTTGGCCCAAACTGCATGTGATTATCATAAAGTGGGCATGTCTGTAAATGGGAGACTCCATAGAAACCATTTTCATTCATGAGCTCAGAGGTCAAGAGGTCCTGTGCCATTTTTTTTTCCTCACCAAAATTTAGCGCAAGTTTGGATTTTTTTTATTAAACCTCCTTCATGATGAGCTAGTATGACATGGTTGGTACCAATGGATAGTTTCATATGATGCCAGTATCTACTCTAGCTTTAAAACTGAACTTTGAAATTTGACAGTCCTACTATAAATGAAACTAAATTAGACAAAACTCTTCAACGAAACCAATACGTACATGGACAGGAGGTTGGGTGGATGCACGTCAAGCCTCTGGGCTTTGATCATGTGCAGCGCGGGCATGAGTGCTTCAAACAGAGGCTGTTTCTTCATGCAGTAACAGATGACGTCCAAGGCCTCATGACCAGCCCTGCTCTATATTTCAGATTAATATAGTACAGGCCTTTTTCACAGAACACATTTTGACTTGTCATAATGCACAGGTGTTGACATTAATGAAGCCTCTCAAGTCTCATCTATTTCAGTAAACCATGACAGGTCGACAGTGAGCCAACATGCGCAATACCAGGACCCTGAAACTTAAGCAGGTAAATGGAATTCAGTCATCAATAACTCTATTATTATATCTGTTTTTCCTACCGCCCAGGGGGTTTCATAGGGGGGTCAACCACTCTGGGGTCCCATAGCTGGTTAATCCGTACAAAGCCATTGCAAGGAGAGCACGCATGATTGGAGGGGAACGTGTGAAGTGAAGCTAAAGTTGAAAAAACCCTCTTCACAGGGATCATTTTTATGTGTTAATTGTAACGTGGCTGCATGGTGGTGCAGTGGTTAGCACTGACGTCTCACAGCAAGGATGTTGCAAGTTTGAATTGCAGGTTAATTGATGACTCTAAATTTCCCATAGGGGCGAATGTGAGCGTGAATGGTTGTCTCTGTGTCAGCCCTGCGACTGGCGACCTGTCCAGGGTGGACCCCGCCTTCACCCAATGCCAGCTGGGATCAGCTCCAGGCCCCATTATGACCCCCAACGGGATAAGCGGTTGAGGATGAATGGATTTTGCAAAATGTTGTAACAGGCTATGTAGTGGAACAGAGACATCATGAATGTTGTTGGTTACTCCAGTGCTTTTCCTGCCATGAAAAGTCAAAATGTCTGCTGTGAAAAAGCTCAATGAATCCGGTTGTTTAGAAAAAATAAAAAGCCTTTTTTTCTGCTTCTAAAGAGGAGCATGATAGAAATATCTCTAAACCAGAGAGCTACAGCTACACTTACTGCCACTAGAGGAAGCTACTGTACTTCTTCATTCTGTCATGTTGAGTACACTGTGAAACGTGTCAGACCTTTTGGGGTGCTTTTCAATACCGGATAACTAAAATGATCAAAGTAATCCAGTTCTAACATTTCAAAATGCTTCAAAGTGCTAAGTTTGGTCTTCAACTGGAGAACAAGAAAATAGAGTTTGAGAATAATTAAGTTATTTTAGCAAAATATTTCATACATTAAAGCTGTGTCTTAAAAATTCCTTCATTCATTGTCCGCTTATCCTGTTAGGGGTCGCGAGGGGGCTGGAGCCGATCCCAGCTGGCATTGGGCGAAGGCGGGGTTCACCCTGGACAGGTCGCCAGTCCATCGCAGGGCACATAGAGACAGACAACATAGAGACAGACAACCATTCACGCTCACATTCACACCTACGGGCAATTTAGAGTCATCAATTAACCTAAACAGCATGTCTTTGGACTGTGGGAGGAAGCCGGAGTACCCGGAGAAAACCCACGCTTACATGAGGAGAACATGCAAACTCCACACAGAAGAGTCCCAAGCCGGACTCGAACCTCCGACCCTCTTGATGTGAGTCAAGAGTGCTAACCACTGCACCACAGTGCAGCCCTGTTTCTTAAAAATGATCCATATATTTGCTGCATATCTAAATGATATAATACTATACAAAAATATATAGAAAATGTACATTTCAGAAAGCCCTATATCATCATGAATATCTATGTACCTTAAAGCTGCAGTGGGTAGAAATAGAGCAAATATGATTTAAAAAAAAAAGTTATTTTTATAAAATGATCTCTATATCCTAATAGTAGTGCAAGAGACAGGTAATCTGGGGAAAAAAAATCATGTTCTTCAGTGTCCTCCGGTGCTCTTAATGGCATCTGCAGGATTTCACAGACGAGAGGAAAACAACCAATCAGAGCCAAGCTGGAGCCTGCCATCTCTGAGCAGTTGCCAGTCACTAACAAACTCTGATCAAACGGTCAAACTAGGCAGCATTGATCAAATATGAATCAATATTCTGTTACTGTAATGACTCTTTCTTGCTTCAAATTTTTTCAGAAACATCTTGTAGTTACTGTTTAGCTGTAAAATTAGAAAGTTTCCAACCTGGCAGCCATGTTGAGAACAGTTGTGGAAACACCAAGCACCACCCACCAGCCAGAGCACAGCCAATAGGAAGCTCTCTCTCTCTGAAATGAGCTGTGATTGGCCAAAGTGTCCCGTCACAAGCTAGATTTTTTAAAGCCTGAACAGAGCCATGAGGAGGTGCAGAAGTCTAGTTTTCTCTCAGAACACTTGAATTACAGTATGCTGAAAGGTTACTGTGTAGTTTTTGCCAAGTGATGCCAAAAATATTCTGCCTACTGCAGGTTTAATTTCGGATTATTGTGTTGTCTTTATTGTTGTTGTTTGTTTGTTTTTCTTTCATTATTATTTATTTTTGTCTTGTAATTTTTTCCTTGACTGTTGTTCTTAAGGCTTGCTCAGTTGTTATATTATTGTGAACTGCACTCTTGAATTTGATGTGTGCCTCTTTGATCGTGCAATTAAAAAAAATAATTAATTGTTTACATTTTAGCAATATATAAGACCACATGATTTCTGTGTAAAAAGAATGCAAAAAAAGTGCTTGTCTAGTCTATATATTTTCAAAACAGTCTGGCTATAAAAGTGACCAAATGCATGACCCTGTGATTTGTGATGATGAACAATCCCCTATTGTCATTTTGTATACTATCTTGCTATTTGATTGAATTTTGCTTATATTTTATTTTGTGTCAACGTGTAAAAACATTTATTTATCTACGTTATTGTCTATAAAAGTTGTGTGGCTGACTGTTGTTCTGTTCTTTAAAAACACATTTAAATACCTTGTTATTTGTAACAAAAACATTGTTTTATTCACTTGTTTTCTATAAACCCAACATTGTTATGTTCTTTAAATATATTTTAAATACCTTTTTTATTTGTCGTATGGTACAAGAAATTTGTACTTTACATTTGTGCTGTACATTTATTTCTACAACATCATTTAGAGATTTTTTTTTCTTTGCTACCACTTCCGTTCCGTCCCCGACGTTGGACTACGTAAAGCGTCATCGTCGTGTCACCATGTGACCTGTGAGGTTTATTTGTTGGACGTTTGTTTTGTATCTCGGCGTAACACGGCTCCATCTCCCGACTCGCATCAACTGACATTAAAACCAAATATTTAAACTGAGCTAACAGTATTAAAACACACATTTAACTCATTTGTCGGCACCAGTGTCTGTTACGACGATTCCCAAGAAAGGAAGACGTTTCTGAGGAGTCAATCCGAAAAACCGTGAAACACCGCCCGGGTACATTAATCGGTGTGTGTTGAACTAAAAACGAACACTCCCGATGTAAGGCGGGAAACGCTACTGTGTTGGTTGTTTCAGTGTTTTCCAGAGGGGAGCATCCGCCACGCTAATCCACATATTTACGAATACTGTTATTATAAGGGCCAACAAATGACCTAATCCCAAAGTCTTTAGCTGTTTCGCTCTGATCTGAGATAGTTTACCGTCGACACGGCGGGCTGTGCTGTATCCGGACCGTTTGAACCGAGAGGAGCCGTTAATTATATGTCGGTCCCCGCGCTGCTAGTCAGCGTTCGTGTCTGTAGCCGCCGAGCTGTTGTTAGCTCACACACACAAAGAGGGGAGTCCTGCTAACTGGCTAAACAACCAGCAAACCTCCTCTTCTGTTGATTTGTAAAATGGATACGTTTCAGAAGGTGGAAAAGATAGGAGAAGGGACGTATGGAGTGGTTTACAAAGCCAAGAACAAAGTCACCGGAGAAACTGTTGCTCTCAAGAAAATCCGGCTAGACACGTAAGTTCACCGAAGACTGGTGTTGGTTATCATCTGTGCTCCACGGGAGGCCAGGCTAACGCTACTGGAGCTAACTGCTTCTTTATTTAACTTTAAATGTGATGAAACTGGTTTGCTCAGCCATCAGGGCCTGACAGACCATATCTGCTGCAGGGCTTCCTCCCATCTCCCGTAGTGTTTGACCTGCAAAATTAAAAATATTACAGTAAAAATGTTTCTAAACACCAGCCTTTAAACTGTAACTACATTTACTGCTCTTATAATTCACTTCAGCCATTTCACTTGGTACAATACCAAAATATGATACATATGAAAAGAGTGGTACCCAACCTGCTGCCCAGATACATCTGAGAGGTCAAATGAAAGTTCATCTTTTAGGGGCCTATTAAAAAAAAAAAAGGAAAAACTGGGTTAAATATCTCTGAATGTATGTCCTCACTGAGGCATTAATATGTGATGAGAGGCCACAAGCAGATGTTGTTTCACTATCAGGGGTCACAGGGTCACAAGCCAAAAAGGTCCAGAACCACTAATGCATAGTTGTGGGTGTGGTTGTTTAAGTGCACTGTTTACAAAAACATGCATTCTTTGTGTAGGCCTACATAAGAAGTTGTTTATTTTTTTGTAATACTCATTTGCTAGTTGAAGAAGATGAATTATTGGCACATCACATAGGTGCAGACAGGGTCTGAAATTAACTTTTTTCACAGTGAAGCATTATCAGAGAAAAGATGGGATGGATCCCCTCAGCTTTAGTAGTAGTAGTGCCATGCTTTCTTTTCTCTCCGCTGTCCATCTAGTCCCAAACAACTTGAAACGTGATACACCGTATATATGCGTGATTGTGCATGCGTAACAATCGAGAAGCATTGAAGAGGAATTGGTAGTCATGGAGGCATGACACATAAAGAAATGTATAGGAAAACCTTGCTTGATCTAACTAGTAAATAAGCTAGTAATGACAACAATGTGAAAATGAACATGCTGGAAGCACTGGTGGAAGAGGTGTTCAGATCTTTTACTTACAGAACCAGTGTGTAACAATTAGGGGGATCTATTGGCAGATATATGATCTTGATTAGTATGTTCTCTTTAGTGTACAATCACCTGAACATAAGAATTGTTGCGTTTTTGTTACCTTAGAATGAGCCCTTCATATCTACATGCAGAGCAGGTCCTCTTCACACAGTGGCCCAGAACAGACAAACCCTTTCCTGCTTGGGCTGGGGTCAATAATGTTACTCTCTCCTGTCGTTGCTGCCACCACTCTGTCTCTCATGCTTCACCACTCACTTCCCACAGGCACACACACTCTACGCACTGGCTGTGCTCGAAATCACATACGCCACTCTTACAACAAATGGCTTTAGAGAGGGCCATTCACTTTTTTGTGTCGGCCACTGTTGTTCTCCTACATACGTGGCACACAGGAGCGGCTTTAGTTGGTTGCAATCTGCAAACTTACTGTTAGATACCGCCAGATCCTAAACACTGCTCCTTTAATTTACCATGTATGTCATTCAGGGAAACAGAGGGCGTACCAAGCACTGCCATTCGAGAGATTTCCCTTCTCAAAGAACTCAGTCACCCAAACATTGTCAAGTA
Source organism: Pterois miles (assembly GCA_947000775.1). Lineage (NCBI taxonomy): Eukaryota > Metazoa > Chordata > Actinopteri > Perciformes > Scorpaenidae > Pterois > Pterois miles. Next base: position 4,373,565 of record CAMQGK010000466.1, on the reverse strand, counting down.
AGTGCACAATGTTACAGCTTTTAGCTAAATCCTGCTTGCAAGACTCTTGTGTTACTTTTTTCTGTCCTCTTTTAAGCCATCCTGCCTGTTAACATGTTTCAGATTGCGTGATGTCATCCACACCGAGAACAAGCTCTACCTTGTTTTTGAGTTCCTTCATCAGGATCTGAAAAAGTTCATGGACTCTTTCACAGTCGGTGGTATGCCACTGCCTCTGGTCAAGGTAAATGACAGCTAAATTTGCAAAACAGATTGGTTTGGATCTCTATAAGAAATCAAAAGTAAATGGACTCTGGATTTCTGAGATGACTTACATGGGTGTACAATTTTGTGTGTGTGTGTGTGTTGTAGAGTTATCTTTTCCAGCTGCTGCAAGGCCTGGCCTTCTGCCATTCTCACAGGGTTCTTCATCGAGACCTGAAGCCACAGAACCTCCTCATCAATGCCCAGGGGGAGATCAAGCTTGCTGACTTCGGCCTGGCAAGAGCCTTTGGGGTGCCCGTCCGCACATACACACATGAGGTAATGTGTACAAGTACGCTGTTCATGTCAACAAGCTTCTTCAGAAAAAACAGTTGCAGTGGAAACCACTTAAAATATCACGTCTGTCTGAGTCAAATTGATCCCTATAAGTAGACGATTATTAGAACCAAATTTTTGTTGTGCGTCATTTTCCATGCAGATTACCGTCTAATTGACATTTCGATTTTTATTTCTTGAATGCAAAGTAATGAAAAGGAACTCTTCGGTAGTTATGGCTTACTGCTACTTCTTCTGCCTTTTCTCTTACCAATGGTGGTTTGGGCCAGCTCCACAGTGCGACGGTGCATGCAGAACGGCGCCCTTTTGCCGGGGCTCCTCGCTTGCTCACCCGGTATTGAGGGAGATGGGAACACTGGTCTGCATGTGTTCCATAGAGATGGGTGACGATTGGCAAAGTTTCAGTTTGGAACCATTAGGTGACGGGGCATTATCAGTCCACTTGACAAGGGTGGCTTTCCCCACAGGTGCTTGCGTCGTGCACATTCGTTTTCATTCACAGTAAATGACTTTCCTTTTCCTGTTATATATCAGTGTGCGCGCAGTACAGGTATCCAGCTGGAAAGCAGACGATACACAAGGCAAAGTAAGGGACTAAAGTATAAAAACAAAACAAAAATTGAATTAACGATAATGTAACAGTTTTAAAACATTTTTCCATGTCTTAGAATGTATGTAAAGACCCAAAATGAGCACTGTTACTGGACCGGGTGATGACTATTAACGAATCATTTAAACAACATTTTTATAGGAGTGATGTTGTCCCTATCTTTTTGGTCCATGTGAGCAATTCATTACTGTTATCATGATCCCTCTAAGGAGTTTCCACTGTTTATGGTGTAAAGTACATATTTGTTACCGTGCCCAGCAGAAAAAGTGCATTGGGGACAGGACAAACATCTCACAATATTCAGGTTTATTGGTTTTATTTCCCAAGCTGCATGTCACTAAACAAAGCATTTTTGTGGATATTTAATTGGGTTTATTTCTTCCTGAGACACTGTGTTTTCCTAAATATAATCTTGCTTCTGTGGTATTTTTCAGGTGGTAACACTTTGGTACAGAGCACCAGAAATCCTCCTGGGCTGTAAATACTACTCCACAGCTGTGGACATCTGGAGTCTGGGGTGCATCTTTGCTGAAATGGTAATTTGCACGCCGTTTCCTGTTTTACATTAGGCTTCACTGAATGAATGAATCCTGACACATGATGCGCAATTGATCAAACATAACATCTAACTGACAGACTCATCTCACTGTCCATTGTTGTACAGCTCACCCGGAGGGCCTTATTCCCTGGCGACTCGGAGATTGACCAGTTATTCCGAATCTTCCGCACCTTGGGAACACCCGATGAGACCGTCTGGCCCGGAGTCACGTCAATGCCGGACTACAAACCGTCTTTCCCCAAGTGGGCCCGGCAGGATCTGTCCAAAGTGGTGCCGATTCTTGATGAAGATGGAAGAGAACTGCTTGGAGTGAGAACATTTGTCATTCATTCATAGATTCATTCAGCTGTAATTACCTGTGTGAAGGAAGTTGGTTTCATGTTTGTGTATTAGTCAGATCAAAAGATGATGATGTTAACCTATATGTTGGAGTTGGTGAAAAGGAAAAAACCTGAAGTACAGTGCTTAAATGCATCAAAATAAGGCACATATATCCCAGGATAGTCTGACACTTTCTGTTAGTTTTGATGAAGATGCACATTAAAAGTTAAATAGTTTTAGAATTATCACAAATCACAAATTTGCCTCAGGGGGCTTTACAATCTGTAGAGTTGTGCTTGTTATAATCATTGTTGATGTTATCAGGTAAGTGTAAAGTTTATATGCTTAACTCACAGATGTGTGAATTGACCTGGATGTGAAGCATTTGTAGCTTGAAAAAATAATATAACGTTGGTTTCTAAAGAGATAAGACAGAGCTTTCTCCTCTCATAAAATAAATACATAAAATTCAGCAATGGCGGCCATATTTTTGCAGCAGTGCCGCTGTTACTTACGTTTTAGGGGACAAACTGTTTTCAGTCATTTTTCAAGAAGAAATGCTGCTTCTTCAATGTGAGTATTCATGTTTTTCTTTGTCACATACAATAGAAAACTGGTTATATTCAAGTTCGTTGCTTGAATAAACAAGCAGTTTGAATTCGGTGACTTTGGGCAGTGAAATTATAACAGGAACATTTGTCAGTACAAATTTCTGACATTTAATATAGAGCTGGGAAAGTAATCAAAATTTTATCAAAACCACAATATGGCCTACTGCAATTTTCAAATCAGGAGGTGCATTATATGTTAAAATCAAAATGTGTGTCAAAATACCATATAAAGTTAGTTAGTGTCATGATGCCTACAATCATATTCTACAGAAGTGAGAACACTTCTTTGTTTGGTACAGATTCTTTGTAAAATATTGCATCATAATCATGTTTTTCAGTGAAAATGAGAAACATGTTATAGTGTCACTCCCTTTAATGTACTAAAATGATGAATTGATTAGTCGAGAACGTAAATGGCAGATTGATGAAAATAATCATTAGTTGCAGCCTATTTTATAGACTCATTGTTTGACTGTATTTCTCCTTTTTCTTCCTTGCAGGAAATGCTGAATTATGATCCAAACAAAAGGTTATCTGCCAAAAACGCCCTTGTACATCGATACTTCCGCGACGTCACCATGCCAGTGCCCCATCTGAGACTCTGAGCCAAGCAAAATATCAGTCCATTTTAATGCCAACAATGTCGAAGCAATAAGGACCTCCTCGCCTCGCCTCATATCCACAACTGGAATGGACAGAAAAAGTGGACACTTCAGGATATGTTGGATCCATTAATGGATACCTGTTAATACCTAAAACCAGCTTTCTACATGATAGACATCCCAAGAGTTTTGCTGTTTTCTCAGCCATGATGTAATAGCTAAGAACTGTAATTTTCAATATCATTATTGTTTGTGTGTTTGTTGATGTTCTTGCATATTTGTGTGCAACTGCCATTGTTGATGTTAATGTTATTTGGGATGGTCCTCTGACTGAGTGCAGGTCAGGTAGACTTGTTCTAGTTATTTGCCATTATTTCCCAGTTTAAATGGTATGTTGGCTTTAGGATGTCCAAATTGAAATAGTGAAGTAATTACAAATAAATATGATTAAATAAGTTTGTGGGATAGTGCAAATAAAGAAATATCATGCTCTGTAAGACTGAGCAGCAGCTGAGTGGGAGATGTGAGTGGCGGTTGTCACACAACAAACATCATCAGCTGATGTAAAACAGTCGGAGCTGAAAGAACATGAGACAATCATGTTCTTTTAGGTTGAGTTTCTTGCAGTTAAATTCTTTAAGTTTTGGTCTACAGTATGATGAAGTGATTTTATAACAGCACCTTTGGTTGTTTAACACAGAAAAGTTTATTGGTTGTTCAGCTGGCAGGATTACTCGTCAACAGTTTTGATATACAAATGTTCCCTGTTGTAATTCAGATTTTACAGATTTGTGCTGTTGCATCTTTCTTACTCTAGATTTTATTCAAACTGAATGAACTGTTTTTATGGATATTGTTTATTTACAGTTTGAAAAAATAAACTTGTTTAAGCAACTGATATTTTTGTTCGTTGGAGGATCATCTCGGCCTTAGTGTCACAGTTTGAATGAATGAATGATGTTTTCTTCACATCTGGAGCCAAGTGAAACAATTATGCCAAATAGTGTGTGAGACTCAAAATACCAGAGTCAAATGCTGCTGTCTCGCATTGTTAAATCAAATTACTGTTACGCTTCATTAATCTTTAGCTGGATGAACACACAGGCCCACTTCTACAGTTGGTGTTTGTCAGACACATTAATGATGATTTTATTAACCCGTTCAGTTTTTAACACAGTTTTTTATATCATGAAGTGGCAGTGATGATGTAGTGACAATGTAATATGTCTACAAAATCTGAGCGAGTTTACTGATTAAAGTCAGAGCTTGAAATTGGCCGCTACTCACCAGTACTAAGTACGGCACTACTGATCCTTGTCCATGAGTACCTTTACTTCTTACTGTGTACCGTCACCTCCTGGTGAATCTAGGTGTGCACCCCTAAACTCAAAGCTGGCTTATTGCTGAGAACATAGTTTTGAAAATTCCTTTGGTTCCTTAACATTACCCACTTTATTCGGTAGGCCAACAGATATATTTTAAGCTTCTTTGTAGCATACTATGTATGCAGTTATTAGTATTTGTGTACAATTTGATTTGTGGCTACATTTATGTACAAACTGCAAATGTATGTCATGAAATGCGTACTAAAATATATTTGAAATGGGATATATTACCAAGATATACATATAGATATAAATATACTAAATCCAAGACAGACACGATGCTCATGTTGTGCAACTGCTGGCACCCTTTTTGGTCCAATTCAGGTACTGATTAGTAGAAGTAGTAGTAGAAGTATAGGAAGTAATGGGAAAGTATGACAAAAGTAATGTTTAAATTATTTTTAAGACAAAAATATTCGAGTATGTATTAAAAGTAACCGATGAACTGGTGGTCTGAGGAAAAATCACATCCCCAACAAAAAAAAGTTTTAAACGTAAAAGTTGGGATTTAAAATTTTGAAAATAACTGCTTCATACTCATCGTGTTTAAGTGTAATATTTATTGCACTCAGCACAATTTGTTTTCAAAACACTCATTTCAAAGTTTGAAATGTGCTCCTTCAGCTCTGGATGTCAGGACTTCTCGTACATCTAAGCAAGGAAATTATCCTGTAAAAAGCTGCACAGAACACTACACAACCAACGGACCACCAACTAAATAAGTTTTTATTAGTCATGCTGTCTTTAGACATCATGTCAGTCAATGCAGTTCACCTTCAAGAAACAAGAAAATATGTACAGTAACAGAAAGTTAACACGAAAGATCACAGAGACAATAATGCATTGCTTTCTGCCACAGTATCTTTTTTGATGCGACCACTGGGGGCGCCAATGTCTACAATGTTTAAATCTTACACATAGTGGCTTTAATATATTCGTAGCTGCACATGCTGTACGTAGACGATGACAGACTTCTTCTGTTAACATGAGTAGTCTCCCATTTATCTTCCTAATGATCAATAATTAGAGGCAGAAACATGAATAGATTTAGAAATTAATAAACAATTACATTATATGAGGCATAATTGAAATAGTGGTGCTCTTTGTAATTTTGTTGATTTCATTAAGTTAAAATTTTGAATAGAAGAACACTTCACACATCTGTTTCTTTAGGCAAGCACATAGGGGAGTAGATAAAAAGTTAAAAACAGACACCTGCACACTAACTTGCAATATTTGCAAAGTTCCACTAAGCAAAACGATGCAAATAAATGCATCATTGCAAGTTAGACAATGTGTAAATGGACTTGCATTTATATAGTGCTTTTCTAGTTTTCGGACCACTCAGAGCTCTTTACACTTGTCAGCATTCGCCCATTCATTGATACACTGATGGCAGAGCCTGCCGTGCAAGGCGCCAATCTGCCCATCAGGATGTAATCTAAATGCTCATGTATCTCATCACAGACCGATGGGAGCAATTTGGGGTTAAGTGTTTTGCGTCTGCTCAAAGACACATGAACAGGAGGTGACCTGATCTACCCTCTGAGCCACAGATGCCCTGTGTGGGAGCCTGTTTGCAACTTTTTATTTGGTAAAAAGTTAACGCCACAGAATACCTACGTATGTGCTCAACTTGTGGTGAAAAATTAACATAATCCATAGACAGAGAAACATAACAACTCTAGCCAGCTAGCTGTTTCTCATGTATCCTAATATCCCAGTTATAGTTATTGCAGCTCTGAAGGTTTCCTGCTAAATTTAAGGCATAAATAAAGATATTTTTTTATTTTTAATGCTCCTGAACCAAGCATTGCCTTTGATATAATGTGAGACTTGTTATACTGTACACTGGCTAGTTCAGCAACACTGAAGCCTGTGTTTAGACCGATTTGTTATGGATGCAAAACATACTGTTATATTTGTCTTTGATTCCCCAAAATGCAATGGGGTGAATGACTGCAGGAGTGCACACCTGACGGGAGAGAAAAAGAACTAAGGTTGAATTAAACTGAACAACAAACAAAGGTGCTTTCATGAACTCAGCGATGCTACCAAGATGTATATTATCAACATTTATTCAAGCAGCAAAATGACAAATGTAAAATAGAAAAAGATGGAGACTGTGGCATTGAGGTTTAAAGTGAATTGTCTGGTTAATTATACTAATTTAAAAGTATGATGTGTTTTATATTTGTAGTATGAACATAAAGAAACAAGTGCTTGGCTGATTTAACACATAAGCTCACAGGTAAGTGCAGTGAGTTGGCGTGACAGTAGACACAGATATGACTGTGCCTCAGATAAAGAAATCATATGATACTTTTCAAAATGTGTAAGTGTCTAACGTTTGCATTTGAAAGTGTGAAACACATATAGTTCTACAATCTAGCACTGTTGAACCTTTTTAGGCTTATGACAGTAAATCTTAAAGCCATACCAGTGATACGCCATTGCATGTTTAGCTGATTTACAAATCATGAATACTTCACCTCACTGCTGACCAGTTTCCATCCATGTTGGAGTGATTTTGAGGTTTGACTTTATTGTTCCTACCTTCCGTTGTTATCCATTCATTTCCATATGGTTTGAAGGTTAAGTTGCAGACTTGCCTGAGTCATCACAGTGCACAAATTTTTAGAAAATGTTCTGTAATTGTTGAGAATTTTCAAATGAGTCTGGACTTAAACTCTTATACATCACACTAATGAAACATTTTTCAATACATGTTTTCACCGGTGTATAATAACCTGAAACTAAGACTCATTGTGTTTTCATTAGATTAGACTGCTTAGACTCATGGAGTGCACCAATGTACTCCACCATGTTTCTACAGTAGCCCAGAAAGGACAAACACTTGTGAAACTGACAACTGAATGTAAAATCGTGGTACTTCCAGCTGCCGTCTGATTTCTGTTGCTCCTAAACTAGTGTTATTATGGTAAGGATGGCCTCTGGGCGAGACCAACGGTATTACCATGGCTTCGCACTCGGTAGCTCAGGTTACCACAGTCTTGGAAAGGGAGGAGTGAGCGGAGGGGTACTCAGCTGGTTGTGATCTGCAACCACACCACTAGATGACGCCAAATTGCTGTACCTTAAATAAGTTTCAAGCTTGAATTTTATACTGTAAGGAAACCAGTGGCACGTTCAAAAATGGTCTGCAGTAATATAGGTACACATGATTTCTAGGTAAAACACTGGTCGGTACTTTAAGGGGGTTTAGGTGTGCTGCAGGAGTTGTAAGAGGATGGCTCAGTGTCACATTTAGTTCAAATGTCTAGTTTTGTTTTCATGATGAGCTTGTACAGGATCTGGTAGCCATCATCCCATGCGTAAAGCAGCTGCTCCTGTGGGTTGTACTTCAGACTGGAGTGAGATCCATAACGCTTTGGAAAGTAAATCAGTGGAGCGTCGTCGTTGGTCACCATACCATTGACGTCAAACACACACTGGACACGTGAGCGGCCGGGCTGCTTGGTGTTGTATACCACATACAAAGTGCCACAGATGACGAAAGCTGCCTCTGCGTTCTCTCTTGGACAGTTTGTGTCCCACATGTGCTCCATGTCCAGAGAGTTGGCATCCATTTTTGCCAGAGAGATGTACCTCTCGTTCTGCCGAGTGGCATAAATGGCCCACAGGCCCTCCTCGTCCACAGCCAGGTCCATTACTGTCTCGGGAGTCAGGCCGTACACCGGGACGTGGTCCTGCGCCGGGAACACTGCGCTGTCTGTCACAGAGCTGTTCTTCATGTCATATTTAACTACCGTTATCTCTTCAACCTGATTTATATAATACGCGTGACTGTTGAAGACAACGTGTCCGGTTCCCTTCCAGGCAGATGGCAGCTTCACGTTCTTGGATAGAGACAGGCCCAGCGAACGGGAAAAGTCTTGCACGGAGGCAAACTCGTGGATGGTGTCTTCATCTGTCCCGTTAAAGATGTAGATCTTCCCAGAACCCCTGCTGGTGTCCCTGGTCCACATGCCCCTTGGCCCTCCAACTCGCTTCAAGATCTTCATGGCTTTTATGCTGGAGATCATGTCATTGCAGTCTGAAGAGGAGAGCGCGACAGGCTTTACATGACAGATGAGATTAATCATTTAAATATATCAAGACTGTTTTTAATGGCATAGCTCAACATTTTGTGAAATATGTTCATTTTCTTTCTTGTCAAGAGTTCGACAAGAAGACTGTTTCATACCAAGTGTCCATCACCTAAAACCATAACTTGCTGTTTTTACACTTGGTTATGTGACATGTCAATTAGTGAGCTTTAGAGGTGCTTGTAGGCAAATCTTGTTACCCTTGGACAGACCAAGGCTGTTTTGCCATTTCCCCCAGCTGCTGATTCCAGGCTTATTTTTTTACACACACACACACGAGTGGCATCTCACCTAACTCTCGACAAGAAAGTGAATAAACTAATTTTTTCAAAAGTAACCTATCACCACCATCCCAAATCCTATGGCTTGGACTAATGTGCCACAAACAGACTGGAAACTATAAAAGTAAAGAATATAATGTTGGTTTGTTGTGCACATGCTCATCAGAGAGCAAACCTGAATCCTATTTATAGTGTCCAAGCTCTGATTTCTAAGTGATTCTAACTGGTTACAGGTGTCTTCACAGGTGCATTCTGGGAGCAGGTGACTGATAATGGAGTATGGTATTTCAATGGCAGTATTTAGCAAACAGCACACACGTGTCTAATGTAGATATCCATGTATAGTAATTTGCAGAAAGTGTGTTTTAGAATTTGAAATCTATAGCAGCTTTAGCATACCTGGTCAGTAGATGAGGCTACATGAGTTAGTGGTTTCAATAACTGTGCCACAAGTTCCAGTTTTTGTACCTTAGCAATTACTAAAACTGTAGGTATGTAGGTATTTGATATTGTGAAATGTGTTTTATGTTTTGCTGCTGTGTTTTGCACTTCAGGGTCACTGTACCTCACACAGGAAATAAACACTGTTTGTGACTTTTGATAACTGATGTGTGATGAACCATGTTATTCTAAGCTAGTCTAAATATGAACAAGCCAAAGTGGAAAATGGCTTTGTTAAGTCAATGATTGGCCTGGAGTGTAATTCAAGACAAGTCAGTACACTCTAATTAGTTGATCAGTGATCTATTGTTACCATATAACTTGAAGATTTGCTTTTCTCAATTTCAAGTTTTTGTAAATTGAGTACTTTGGGTTTTAGTTATTGGTCAGATTAAGTTGAACTAAGCAAATATTTTCAGGCTCACCGTCAATAAAATATTGTGTTTATTCTGATAACCAGTTTGTCTTATTGTCCTAGTGCAGTTTAATAACTTACCTGATAGTTTTGAATACTTGGCCTTCTGCTTCTCCTCCACCAGCATCACCTGCTGCTCTATCAGCTTGTCATCCACGTCCACGCACGGCTGAGCTCCGTTCTGAGTCTCCAGGTAGTCCAGCTCACGTTCGACCCTGTCCACCCTCGTCCCCACGCTGTCCAGATTCATTCTCAGTGTCTCTTTCTCTTTATCCAGGCTCTCCAGCTGAGAAACCATCTGTTGCTTCAGCTCCCGCAGCTCGGAGGCGTAACGGGCGGTCTGTTCATGCCACAGAGAGATCCGGTCCTGTTTCAAAAGAAGGTGACAAAGATATCTAAATTTTCACACAAGCTAAAGTGGTTTCCATCTTACCTGTTTGTACTTTAGTAATGTGAGCAATTCATGATGCTTGTTTTAGTGGAACTATAAATGCACTTTTTGAAAGCTCTGAGAAGGCCATAATTTTATGTTCTTTTCAGGCTCAGTAACAGACTGGGATCAAAAGGCATAATAAGTAGGAAACTCATCCTTGAAACAACCAGGTTCAGCCCACATGTGGTAAGTTTCCACCCGGCTCAAATGTCTTTTTAGCAAAACACTAAATCCTACTAGCTTGCTCTGGAGCACACCCTGACCTTTGACCTCATGGTGGAAGAGGAAAAAGAACAGAGATTGGCACTACGTTACAGAGAACCATACAAAAACTGAGGGATGTGGATGAATAACATTTAGAGAGTTTTGTTTAATGACTTTAGATCTGATATGAAAGAGTAGAACATATTTTATATTTAATGTTTTCATACAAAAAAAACGCTGTATTAAAACAGAATAACTGAATGACAAGATCCCCATAGAGAGCTATTACTGGGTGCTTATGGTGTATATAAAACAGTAAGAGAGATTTATTTGTATCCATCCCCAAAACAAGCGTCCACACAGGCAGGAAATCCTCTGAGAGGTGTTTAATCTGGCATGTGTCATTGGTGAAATAATTACTCATATTTCATCATCATGATAAATGCCATTTTGGGAAATGACTATAGCACAGCTCATATAATTTTGGCATTTTTCTATAATGTACTTTTAACAAACTGCAGTTTTGTATGCATTGTGTCATTTTTGAGATCATATATGCAAATCTGCAACTTTTTAAACTACATTTTTATCTCCATCTATGAACCCAGACAAGAAGCTCATACTCCCTATATACATTTCAGAGAGCTGTAGGTATTTTCCAGCATTTTCCTCACATGATTTGCCCACATCTGCATTCCATTGCCTTTGCCCTGTCCCTGAAAGTTTCCTCTCAGAGGGACTCTGGGGTGCAGGGCTCGGCAGGAAGGTAAAGAGAGTCTTACCTCAATAGCGAGCAGCCTCCGCTCCAAGTAGTCAATCAGTGCTTGGTGCTGAGCGGTGGCAAAGCAGGCCAAAGTAGCCAAGACAACAAGTCCTCTCATTTTGTGTCTCTTTAGCTCCTGTAAAATTTGGACTGGACTTGAGAGAGAGTGAGTGTGGAGGAGCCAGCAGATTCCCAGAGGTGGGCTGGAATGTTTTAGTAAGCTGTCTGGGAGGAGCCAGCAACATCTGGTGAAGATGGAGGCACACAGTCCCTAAGAGAGAGACAAGACACTGGTTATTATTTTCGTTTCAGCTTTTACCTGATTGACAAACTGAAAAACAAACAAAAGATGTATACTGCATATAGTCTGATGTTTAAATGTATGTATGGCTTAAAGGGGGTAGGACATTTTTACTCAAAACACAGGATATTTATGTGGCGCAGGACCACGTTACATAGGAGGAGGAGGCGTAATGTGAGTGGGAGTCAGGAGTCAGTGAGGCACTGTACTCCTGAGTTAAGGGGAACACCATGGGGTGTGCATTTTAATCAACATTAGACTAACAACGTAATCTTGAACAATTTTCTGTAACAAAATATGAATATTTATGTTGCTCAGAAGAGTTCCAACGTATGTGATACAATCAATAGTTTAATAACTAAAAGTCCAGAGTCAGACCATCATCTCAAAAAACATCTGAAAGTTTCACAGCTGTGGGTACAAAAGACCTTATAAATGTCACTCAACACATGTTTCAGATACTAAATATACTAAACAGGGGATGACCTTCAAACTGAAGAATGGTGTGAGCAGTGATGTAAACCTCAACTGTAATAGTTAGTTAGAGTTGTAATACTGGGCAGATGTCTGTATAACAGAAACAATAGTTAGTTTGGTGAGTAGTGAATTACTGGGGAAACAGGAAATACTGTAGTGTCTCTGGTCTCACTTGTAATTATAAGGCCACCTTGCTGGATAAATGTCAGTAGTGACATCAGTGCATACCCCTCTTTCAACACGACTTACTTCACTGTGTTTTTCTTGTTAACTCTGGGTCAAACTGTGTTCATGCTATAATTAATAGCATAATGCTCATCCTGTCCTTTTAAGTTTTACAGGTTTGTGATTAATTTCATTTTGGCTGCAATGAACTACATGACATAATGTCCGGTAGAGACACATTTGTGGAGGACAGACTTGTTTTGTGTTGCCTCTTGTATGACTTCATGGAAATTGCACCATGTGTACCTGAAGTGGTAAATGGATTTTGCAAATCAAAACAGTGTTATATTTATTCTGTGCAAACTGCAATAGTTTTGCATTTCAGCACCACAGCAGTATATCTCCCCAAATACGGTCCAATGGCACCAACACAATTTATTAAACTGCAGTTAACACAAAACAAACAATGGAGTGTGTAGATCAGCAAACTCAGTAATGAAAGCCATGCATGGATGCATATCAAGTGTGCTGTGGAGTTGTTGAGGGTGTAAAACCAAAAGGCAACAGGATGGATGGATGTCAACTGTATTTAAGCTTTACTATTACAGTTGGAAAACTACTAAAACTTAAACAGTTTAGAAAAAAATGCTCATGGCACGGAAAAATGTGGCAGGAATTACATTTATAGTTGCCAATGAATATATTTTAAATAATTTAGACTCTTGGCAAAATTTATACCTTGAATAGCTTTATTTGACCCATCTCAAAGAGTCAATCCATCAGTATGTCCGGCTCGTTCTCATTGCCACAACGTCAAATACCAATGCTTTGTCACAGCCATCTCCGTTAAATATCGCCCCAAAAGACACCCTTTAGATGCACCAGGCTTTCCAATAATTACAATCTAAACCCATCCAGTAAGCAGTAAACACTCAGAGAAGCTGTGGTGACGTAGTTTAAAGAGCAAAAGAGACACAGGATGGGCAGGAAGGGAGGTAGATGGGTCCGACAACACAGGGCTTTCATCCAGGAGACCACTGTTCATGTCCCATGCTTTAAGTTTCACTTTCACTTTACATTCAGCTGTTTTGTGGAGTCCTGTACTCACAACATCAACTCACATTTTCACTGTAACAACTTAGTAATTTTAAGCCCAAACATGTTTTTTTTCCTAAAACCTAACTAAGTGGATTTGTTACCTAAACCTAAATAAGTCTTTTTACTTGATTCATAGCATTAAACATGTTTACTGCAACCAAGAAATGACACTGAGGGGTCTGACAAAGCATCAGTATGTGACAGGTTGGGATGAGAACATGTTGACGTATGTATATACAGTACATGTAGTATTTATACTGTATATGGAGTGCACCTTTAAATACAGAATGACAGCAAAACTCTGCTGTGTAGATGAATACATGATAAATTAAAAAAAAAAAAAACATTGCTACGTGGAGGATTTAAGGTTTGTCAAACCATGTACAACCACACTTTTGTCAAAAGTTAATGATACCAAACCAACTCGTCCTCCTGACACTACTCTATTGTGCAGTGTTGTAACTCATCATCAAATCTGCCATCTCAGCTTCATGCACATGAATGACACCACTAATGACGCTGCTGTTAATGATGCTGTTTAATGCTGCTACAACTAAAGGTCTATTGTGTTTGTCGTTATTTACAATACAGTCATTCTTATTCATGGTAGTGTGAGGCACCTTTATGACTCTCCTTTTTCCCCTTTGTACCATCATTGCTTAAGGTTTGTTTGTATAAGGATGTGCTTATTTGAATATGTGAATATAGTGACTGTGTTAGATGATAACAGAACAAACAATTCTTATTTATAATTAAAACTCTTGTTCTATATGCATGTGACTAACTGAGAGATAATTAGGTATTGTGTAGCTTACAGAAAATAGTAAAAAGAAAAAAAAATCCTAGTATTTGGCAAATCACTCAGTACTCAATGTATTTACCTCCTAAATCATGATACATCTTCTCCCTACATGATTGCACATGATCAGCCATTCTGTCCCTGATATCAAATGTTGTTGTATCATCCACCTCTGATATTGTAATCCAAAAACATGTAAACAGACTTTGATGCATAAAGTTCTCCTTCACAACAAAATTGATATAATTCAATATTTATTCTTCATTTTATCAAAATGTCTTAATGTGGCCACTCTGCAGTTTATCTGGAGAGATTATCTTGGCCCGGATGGGTCCACAGCTGTTCAGTTCAGAAACAGAGGATGAGGACTTTGATGGGTTTGATTGATGATTAAAAAAATGTGAGTACCAAACTCAGTTTTGCTCCCGCTCTATTTTTAAAAACGCACACTTGTATGCTTGATTTCCCCGTGTGTTTTACCATACCGGCGCCCTATAGTGCGGTGCTTCTTATGTATGTGTTAAATACAGTAATGACACACATAACTGAGACTGCGCCTTATAGTACGGTGCGCCTTATGGTCGTGAAAATACGGTATGCAGTTGATAGCCAGTATAAGGTATATAATAGAATACTACTAAAAATAATGGTATTTCTACTGCCATTACTACTAATAATAATATAAACAACCATTGTTATGGATACCAGTAACTATAATAATTCATGTGTTATAAGCTACCGTTCTTGTGAAAGCTCATGAACTCTAAGTTATTAATTATATAGTCACTCTACCCATTGCTGTTCATATGTCCATATACGGTGTGAATGCTGTGATACAGGGCTGAGCGGGCTGTAAAATTAATGAACGAGAGGGTGGTGATCCGTGTTACTGTGTGTGTTTGTGCATTTGAATGGGACTCAATCTTTTTTTTTTTTCAACACATTTGCCTACAGGATTTTGTGTCTTCCTCAGTGATTGGGCAGAAGTCGGTGAGAGGTCCTGAAACATGCAAACACAGGCAAATGATATAGGGGCCATGAGGGGAAGAGGATTGTTATCAGATAGAAGATCAGCTGCTGGTACACCATACAAGCTTGCAGGGAAGTTATCAAACAACAATACAAGGTATGCTCTGTTAGATAATATATACATTATGAGATCTGATCATGTTGTAGGTTTGTTATAAGTCTTATTTTGTGCAGTTTATCAAGAGAAAATACACTGAAGAGGAAACCTTTCAAAATGATGTCAACGTTTGTGTTATATTGAAGGAAATTGTATTTGATGGACCAAAAAATATTGTAAACTCACAGTTATCTCCTCTTCCAGGAAAAGTAAACAAAGCAACAAAAGTGTACAAGCGTGCATCTGAACAACATGGAGTATACGTTCAGAGCAGTAACTCACAGCCCTGGGATTATAATCTGGAGAATTGAGGTAATTTCATTTTACAGTAGCTGCTGCATTAACTCCAGTCATTGGCTCCAGGAGTAAATGACTACAACAGCAGTGATGACGTGGGGAATACTGGTTATTAAACCTGACATAGTTTTTTTTTTTTTTTTCCTCTGTGCAACAGAAAATGGAGCTGGTACAAATCCCTGAGAAATCTTATGGAAACTTTTATGAGGGTGACTGCTACATACTTCTGTCTGTAAGTCTGAGAAGGTGACTAATGGTGGTTTTGGGTGCCATGGCTGCTTGTTGGTAAAGTAAAGTCTAATGGTATATTTGAAGCAGACAAAAGCAGATAACATCCTGTTTCCTCACAGACTCAGAAGGTGAGCAGCTCTCTGTGTTATGACATCCACTACTGGATTGGCTCTCAGTCCACTCAGGACGAACAGGGTGCAGCTGCTGTTTATACCATACAGCTCGATGAGTTTTTGGGCTCCACTCCAGTCCAGCACCGTGAGGTCCAGAACCACGAGTCTGATGCCTTTAGGGGCTACTTCAAACAAGGAGTAATGTGAGTGAAAATGCTGGTATAATACAATATAATACAATCATTTTATAGAAAATAAATCACAATAAACACCATCATGTTTTGTTTAGCTGTAAGAAAGGTGGAGTTGCATCAGGCATGAGGCACACTGAAACCAACTCCTATGATGTTAAGAGACTGCTTCACGTTAAAGGGAAGAAGAGAGTAATTGCAAATGAGGTGGGCAATGCTTCACAGTGGTTACATAACATTATTATGGGATGTCCCATAGAGAGAGTGCTTTGTGCTTTGTTTCAGGTGGAGATGAGCTGGAAGAGCTTCAATCTGGGAGATGTGTTTTTGTTGGACATTGGCAAGACCATTGTTCAGTGGAACGGACCCAAGTGTAACAAACAGGAAAAGCTTAAAGTAAGATTTTTGTATCTTACTTATTTTTTCTTATTCATGTGGAAACACTTAAACATATTTGAGCAGAAAACTAGAAAAACACTTTTTCACTAATATGTGATATGTGGTAGGATGTTAAGAAACCAGTGGAATACATTTGCAACTGTATTTCCCAATGTACAATAATAACACAACAATAGCTTTACCTTTTTTTACTATGTAAATAGTCTGATAAAGATTAAGAATTAAAAAGTGGCATGGACAGTCACCTCTACCTGCTCTTTCAGGTCTAATGTTCGATTACCAGCAATTTATCTGGATATACATGACATACATTTGAGGCACAGACCCTGAAATAAGTCTGCTTTCCGAGCAGCCCTGACTAGATCTAAATATCATCATTAAACCTCAGTGGAAAGCTGTGGGAGTGTGCTCATGTCGAAGCTCATTTCTTACTTCCTGTAAAAAGGCTGGAGGCTCTGAATGATTCATTATACCACTGCACACAGTTCAAAACTACAGTATGTAGCAGCAGTGCAGTGAGGAATGAAACTTTCAGCTCACTGATATTCATATTCTAGATCTCTGCACCTTTTTTTGTCAATAAGTTAGATCAGATATACTGTTTTTAGCCATTAGTTAGATTCCATGTTTTATCATAATGGGATTTCTAACAAACCAACATTGAAAATCCACAATGAAAAGTAGATAAAATTAGTATTTTTTCAACTTAGATATAACTTTTATATTGTAGTTGATTTAAGGTAAACTGATCAGCAATGAGATTGTCACTGCACCGATGGCCTCTGAGCAAGACGAATGGTGTTTCAACAGTTTTGCACTTGGTGGCTCAAGTTACCGCAATCTTGGAAAGGGAGGAGTGAGCAGAGGAGTACTCAGTTGGTTGCAATCTGTAACCTCACCACAAGATGCCGCCAAATCATGCACACTGTGCCTTTAAAATAGACTACATTTTACTTTCCATTATTTTAATATCAGGTAGTGGATTTTTACATTTCTAGATTTTGTAATTCATCTGTGTTATACTTCTTCTTTTCAGGGTATGTTGCTGGCCAAAGACATCCGAGACAGAGAGAGAGGAGGTCGGGCAGAGATCCGAGTGATCGAGGGGGACGCAGAGAGTAACTCTCCTCAGAACATGGACATCCTGAATAGTGTTCTTGGAAAACGAAGCTCTGAGCTGACGGACGGACGTCCAGACGAAACTGCTGACCAGGAACAGAAGTCGAAACTCACCCTTTATCAGTGAGCTGCTCCCTGGCCTTGACATCCACTGTTTCATGTCCAGTTAAAGTGGTGTTTGCTTCTTATTTGTTTGTGCCTTTATTTCAGTGTGACAGATGCTGATGGCCAGATGAAGGTCATAGAAGTTGCTACCAGACCACTGGTTCAGGATCTCCTCAACCATGACGTGAGTTGGTGCAATATTATCCAGATAAAGGATGCATACGCAATATATTATGACCACATCAAAATGGGTGCCAATGCCACTATAAAACTTGGTATCGTTGTCTGCCTAGTGTGACATTTCACCATTAATGTAAACTGCTGTTTGGACTCAAACAAATAGTAAATTATTTACTGATATAAGAAATGATCTAGTCATGCAATAAATTTTTGTAATTATCTGTTTAGGACTGCTACTTCCTGGATCAGGGAGGGACGAAGGTCTTTGTATGGAAGGGGAAGAAAGCAAACAAAGCTGAGAGACAGGCTGCTATGGCCAGAGCTTTGGTGAGTGACTCTAAGACATGTCTCCTTGGCTCTGTTTGCTTGCTCTTGAACATGTATTTGTACTCAGTGTATTAGGTACACCTATAGCTAAAACTAATGCAGTCTAATACAGCTGTCCTGTAATACGTTCTACCTGGGTGTATTTGCTATGTTTTGTCTGACTGGCTGTTTTAGGAGTTCATCAAAGCAAAAAACTATCCCATCACTACAAATGTGGAGACGGTGAATGACGGGGCGGAGTCAGCTCTCTTCAAGCAGCTGTTCCAGAGGTGGACTGTAAAGGACCAGACTCAAGGTCTGGGCAAAGTGCATACAAGAGGGAAAGTGGGTATGTGTGTTCTTAACGGCACAAAAACACAATAATCACAGACCAAAAGTACCAATTGTTTCTGATTTAAAAAACAAAAAAACAGTTGGTTTTGTTTTGTGACCATATTTCGCTTTAGCTCATATCACACAGGAAAAGTTTGATGCCTCTTTGATGCACGTGATGCCAGCTGTCGCTGCACAGGAGCGAATGGTGGACAATGGCTCAGGTCAAGTGGAGGTATCTGTGACAATTTAATCTGAATTTACTCTATCATCTACAGTATCAGCAGGTCCAAAAACTAATGGCTGACTACTGTCAACTTCAGAAGTCAGCCTACATTGAGATCAATGCTGACAAGGTGTGCCACAGCAACACAATATAAGCCAATGATGCCAACTTGCTAACCAGAGACTGTATCACAGCTGTCAATCATGATGTCTCATCCCTTTGTAAGAAGTAACTAAATGTACTAAATGTAAGAAATAACTAATAAAAAACAAACTTACCATTACCATGTTAACTGTGACATGCTAATATTAGCATGCTAATATGCGATATGTCAAACATCAGGTGGTAAAATGCATGTTAGCTTGCTACCTTTAACATATAGCTCAAAGTGCTGCTAAGCACAGGAACGGTTAAAGAAAAGAAACAGAGCTGCATTACCAGCCAGGCAAAGTGGGTAGTCCTGGGGGCCCAGAGGCCCCTGGTTGTCTGTGTGGCAGTTGTTTTTAGTAATTTGATTAATTATAGCTAATTATGGTAACATGCACCCCTCAGGATGCTTTTTCACAGCAGATATTTTGACTTGTCGCAGGAGGAAAAGCAGCATGTTACTAATAACATTATCAATAGCTCTGTTCTGTTCAGTTAAGCCATGACAGTGAGCATTACTGTACTATTTACTTGCTTTTCCTGCTGTTATGGGACAAATGTGTCCTGTGAAAAAGGCACTTGGCTTTATATTCATTACCAACATTTCTTTCAAACGTATAGTAAGCATTACAGCCTCATGGAGGCACTAGCTTACCCACCCAACACACCATAAATACAAATGTCTGATTTAGTTTAACTCTGTTTTTAGGTGTGGAGGATTGAGAATCTGGAGCTCGTCCCTGTGGACCCTCAATGTTACGGATACTTCTATGGAGGAGACTGCTACCTGATCCTCTACACTTACTTGGTTAACAACAAGAAGTGCTACCTGCTCTATATATGGCAGGTGAGGCTTTGCTTTAGTGTCTTACATAATGATAATACTTCACAGTCATACACCGAAATATTAAGTCTGTCTGAAACCCTGCTTTAGCATTTTCTTATTATCAGGGGCGTCACGCGACACAGGATGAATATGCAGCCTCAGCATTTCAGGCTGTGGATCTGGATCAGAAGTACGGTGGTGAGCCAGTTCAAGTGAGAATAACAATGGGCAAAGAACCAAGACACTTCATGGCGATGTTCAAGGGTAAAATGGTCATCTTTGAGGTACGACTGCACAGTAATTTGGAAACGTTCTGATGTTATACAGTGTACATACCGGTACAGAATATGTCTTTTTTTCTGTTAGGGAGGCACATCTAGAAAAGGGTCCTCCGACCCAGAGCCACCAATAAGGTTGTTCCAGGTCCACGGTTCTGACCCATCCAACACAAAAGCCATTGAGGTTCCTGCGCTGGCCACCTCTCTGAACTCCAATGATGTGTTTTTACTTAAGAGTCAATCAGGAATCTATCTGTGGTGTGGAAAGGTAAGACTGGTAACGTTAAAATCAGATACATACACTGATAATTCACTGAGATCCAATGTTGTGGCACCAGTTTGGAGAAGGCCCTTTTGTACAAACCAGAAAGGAGTTCTTGAACTAGAGCACAGACTGTGAGCTGTGCTGCGCTCTTGTGGCTAAGTGGGAGCAAATCCCTGCAGCCGGATTAAAAAATTATTGTTGGAAAATCTTCCCAGAATAATGGACACTGTTATAGCAGTATGTTAATACCCACAGTTTTGAATGAGATGGTCTACAATCACATATGGGGTGAAATGTACTGTACCTGACTTTTTGTTACCAGGGATCAAGTGGAGATGAGAGAGCCATGGCTAAGGAGGTGAGCTCTGTGATTGGCAGGAACTCCCAGCGAGGCTCTGAGGAGATTGTGGCAGAGGGTCAAGAGCCCATTGAATTCTGGGAGTTGCTTGGAGGGAAAGCTCCCTATGCTAGTGACAAAAGGTGACACAAAGGCAATACTAATATTAGCAAATGGGCTGTATGAGTGTTGCAGTGGAGGTGACACACTTATTTGCCACTATTTTGCATGTCACACGTTGTTGGTTACAGATTACAGCAGATTGTTTCAGACCACCAGCCGCGTCTGTTTGAATGCTCCAATAAGACGGGCCGTTTCATTGTGTCTGAGGTGACTCAGTTCACGCAGGACGACCTCAGTGAGGACGATGTCATGCTGCTGGACACATGGGACCAGGTATGAGGTGACACTGTTTTTAACAAAGAAAACGGACATCTTTGTCAATGGTACATTAGCACCGTCAGTTTTAAAGCTGTCATAATCACATCACCGGTCTCAGGTGTTTCTGTGGATTGGTAAAGAGGCCAATGAGGTAGAGCGCAAAGAATCAGTGGTGACCAGCCAGGAGTACCTTCGCACCCACCCGGGTGCCAGAGACCCAGACACCCCTATCATCCTGATCAAACAGGGATTTGAACCACCCACCTTCACTGGGTGGTTCACAGCCTGGGACCCGTCCAAATGGAGTGTGAGTGTTTTTAATTGAAATGGAGCATAAACATGTTCACTGATGAGGAAAAAAAAAAAAAAAAACATACCCTAAAAAACATTTCTTTCTTTTAGGGAGGAAAGAGCTATGAGGAGTTGAAGAGGGAGTTGGGAGATGAAGCATCACCTGTTAATGTTACAGTTGTAAGTCTGATACAGTCATTACCAAAATGTTACTAATATTCTTCATGCATATTACATTTAGGAAGTTTCTGTGTTAGTGCTTAAGGTAAAAAGGATGTATTATGCAGACGGACATTCAGTAACAGTTAGATTAGGCCTGCAAACATCCAGTCTTATCTCAAGCAGGTCCAGTGTGTAGCATTTCAATGATCTATTATCAGAAATAGTATTTAATATTCATAATTATGTTTCCATTAATGTACAACCACCTGAAACTAAGACTTGTTGTGTTTTCATTAGTTTAAAATGAGCCCTTCATATCTACAGAGGGAGCAGCTCCTCTTCATGGAGTCCACTATGTTGCTCTGCCATGTTTCTACAGTAGCCCAGAAACTTGTGAAACTGCAGTAATGTTAGCCGTTGTTTGCAAAACCACGGTACCAGCCGCCGTCTGACTTCTGTTGCTCTTAAAGTTATGTTATTATGGTAAGGATGGCCTCTGAGTGAGGTGTACGGCGTTACCACAGTTTTGCACTCTGCGGCTCACGATACCTCAGACTTGGAAAGAGAGACACTCGATGCCACACTAGATGCCTCTAAATCCTACACATTGTACCTTTAAGAGCAGAACTAGGGCCATTACAATGACAGAACTGAAGAAGAATTTTGTAACATTTATTTTTGGGCTGGCCAACTTTGAATATGTATAGGAGTTATGACAAAACGTCAGGGACAGGAGTCAAAAACTGGCATTATCAAAGTACTCTATCTATCCACCACCATCTGATTCAATGGCACAACAGGAAGTGAGATGTTAATGAAGATACAAAGATTAATAATCTTATCCTGAACCTTAATGTGACGTTCTAGGAGCAGGACTCTGTTGCAACTGAGAAAAGCTTTCAGTCTTTTCCACCTGACAACCTGGTCAACAAGCACGCCAGTGAGCTGCCTGAAGGCGTTGACCCAACCCAGAAGGAGGTAGTGTGTGTGTGTGTGTGTGTGTGTGTGTGTGTGTGTGTGTGTGTGTGTGTGTGTGTGTGTGTGTGTGTGTGTGTGTGTGTGTGTGTGATGAAGTTAAAGTTCCCAATAACACTTTTAGCAAGCCACCATGTTTGTGCACTTTGCCCCTGAAACAGGTCTAATGTACTGTATGTTCTGCATAATCCAACATCATGGCAGAGATAAAACCCTGTTGGAGAGCTAGACATTATTTCATAAAGCAACTGTAATGTTTGCCATTTGTTTTCACAACAAGGTCTCATTTTTTGGTATTTTATATAGTGAAACATACCCCTTATCAACAGAACTGTAGATATATGCCTGAAGGAAAGTAGCATATTCTCAAAATATTGATAACACAAAATTGAAGCTTTTTTTAAACTTTTAAATACATAAAAGGAAGCTTTTTTCCCCCAAATGCCACATTTACTCGCCCACAGTGGAAATTCTTAATTTCATTATTCTTTTTTATTTTATTTTATGGCTTAATATTTTGGGGGAAAGAGGAATAGCCTTAAAAGTTAGTATTAGTATAGTATTGGAAACTTCATTCTCCATATATGCTGAACTGTAAACTGTAGACAAATTTCATATTTTTTGTTACGTTTAGCTGATCTGTTGTCTCCATTTTATTGTTCTATATTTGATTCAGTTATTATTATTCAGGAGCTACTCATTGATTTGCAGTAATTAGTCTCTGATTTGTTCTCTGTTCTATTGTTGAACCACTCAACATTTTGTGCACCTTGTTGTGAGGTGGAACCATGATGCTTTGCTGCAATATATACAGCATATGTATGTATCTATATGTATCAGTGATGCATTAATCATTTGTTTTCACTAACTAAAATTTGGGAACTTTCAGAAACACCTCTCTGACTCTGACTTCGTCGACATATTTGGGATCACCAAAGACGACTTTGCCAGCATGCCACGGTGGAAACAGCTGAACATGAAGAAAGAAAAGGGAATGTTTTGAAATAAGCTCTGCCTCCACTACAATTACTATAGCTCAATTTAAGTGATGTTTTTTCTTATTGATTTTATTGTAGTACATTCATTTGTTGCAAATCAACGTAATGCAAATCTTGAATACTTGATTCTTTTTAAAGCTGTGCTGATGGTTTGTGATATTATTTGAACTCCCAGTATGAAAAATATAAACTGTATTGATTATTCGGCTGTGTGTTTGTGTGGTATGGCCTTACCTTTACTGAAACAACACATCTTGGACATAACGAGACATATCAATTCTGTGAGGACAAATTTCAGTCCTGATGAAACAGCTTCATATGATAAAAGACAACAGCAAAAAACAGAACAGAGGAAGCAGAAGCCAATATGTATGTAAAATGTGTGTAATTTATCAAACTCATCACAGTAACAAAGATTTATGTTTTATGTTTTCTTGTATTATATATCCGCTGGAAATAATGAGGTTGGTTGTGTGTGTCTGTCCATGGCTAATCTTGCATAGTGCTGCACCAAACTGCATATTTTTGGTGCTCATTTACAGCTGCATGCTCAAGGACCTCGCCTGGTTGTAGGGACTCAAATGTTCGCAAAACACCTTTAATACCAATTTGACATTGCCACTGTGTGATTGCTGACTGCGACTACTCTTAACCTCTTCTTGGCCAGTAGGGGTTTCAAGTGAGCTCACAACTCCAAGAGCTACACCTTTTTATAACTCTGAGCTCACTCCTGAACACTAGTCTAAATGTAAGAAAGCGCTGATTTGCCCTTTAAATAGCGGTCTACTTCGCCATCTGTTGGACAAATATGCAATAACTTGTCAGGTCAAATTACTTCAGGGAAAATGAAAAACCTACTTTAAAGTTCCTTCAAGTATCTGCTGGCGTACACAGAGTGTATTTCTGGTGGATTTTAAATTTCACAGGAACAGATTACTAATCCAAAATCTCATCTACTAACTGGGAAACTAGACCCAGACATCTTTTCACCATTGGTTACAGATATTTAGTTTTAAAGCCACTTATTATGGTGATTCCTTTATCATGTCATGAATAATTTAAATATACAGCAAGTCACAATAAATGATCAATGAACATCAGCATTATTCACTGTTTTTATTTTGATATGTCTGGAATGTATTTCCCATTACAAGTATAAATGTACTGTATGTAATTTACCGTTTACATCTGAACATTTAATACAAAGCTCAGGACAAGTCAAAAATATCTAGACCCATAAACTGCATCAAATTACAGTAAGAACATTTCTTTGCATTGTTGTGGAAATTGAAATGAAACACAAACATTTGATTACTTGATAAATTGTCAAAAAAGTCGCTGTTGTGTGCTTAAAATGCTAAATGATGGAAGTTTAAAAATTATGTTTAATCAGTTTTTATGTCAGAGTAACATAACTTTACTGATTCACTACAACGAACCAAATCCTTTGACCTGACAGCAAATCAAAATGAACATAAAATAAATTGTTGATGATCGTATTAACAACCAAATGATTGTGGATGTTCCCATAGAAACGTCTGACCAGCGTTGGTTGCAAATGACCTGATTGCACAAGACTTGACCACAGTGCCACTGCACAGCACTACAGTAACAGTAAGCTCTTATCAGCTCATTTTGTGGAGAGAAACAGCAATGTAATCTGTGCTTTGTGCATTATGAGAGCTAACACAACACATAATCAAGTACTGTACTAGTATGTGAACCGGTTTTATGTTGAAACAGGACTCTGATAAAAAATAATGCTAAAAACAAATGAGTGAATGCAAACATTAATATTTAGCATCCTTAAACCCATAAAATAATCAGCAGCTAAATGCAGCAACATTTGACCTATTTTCAAATTCCCAATCATTTGTTAATATTCCTGTTTTTGATTCTTGTGTAACAGAATTCTATAACAAAATTGTGATTTTCATTTTAAATGAAATGTTAGTGTCATGATTTGCCCATCAAAACAGAAATAATTTAATTTTGCTAAATATCTTAAAACCAGGAAATGACAATGATACATTGTTTGCTAACAAAATTAAAATCCCTTCAAAACACCAATCGTCGCAGTAAATACCTTAGAAGTATTATTTGATATATGTGTACTGCGTGCAGAAGTACCAATAAATGACAGATGAATCATGTGCTGTTTGTAAATCAGTATACATTCTTAGGTGCTCATGCAAACGATCACAAATGAGGTGAAAGGGTCTATTCTTAATTCAAGCATAAAAGAAACTGTATGAATTACCATTGTAAAAAATGTAAAACGTAAACAATTGTGATTAAATACAAAATGTATACAGCAATCAGAGACATCCAAAGATACTAATTTCAGCAAGTTTTTCTGCAAATGTGCAAACATACAGTATTACCATGCAGGCAGAGAACACAGCCTGCAGCAGGTCAGCTGATCTTTTCTCACTGACATGTTTGGTTGTTAAGGGAATGTTGTTTCTAACGATATTGGACACATTTATGCCACAATACAATAACGTTAAAAAGTGCAAATGCAGCCAAATCTATTTCCCTAAATTCAACATAAAAACAGGAGAAAGGGAGATATCCATCCATCAACCCACTTATCCTGTTGGGGGGGGGGGGGGGGGGGGGGGGGGGGGGGTGAAGGCGGGGTTCACCCTGGACAGGTCGCCAGACCACCGCAGGGCACATAGAGACAGACAACCATTCACACTCACATTCACACCGACGGGCAATTTAGAGTCATCAATTAACCTGCATGTCTGTGGACTGTGGGAGGAAGCCGGAGCAAACGGAGAAAACACGGGGAGAACATGCAAACTCCACACAGAAGACTGAGGCGACAGCGCTAATAACTGCACCACCGTGCAGCCCAAAGGGAGATATGTGAAAGATAAAAAAATAAATCTTGTAAATATCAGTAAGGCAGCAAATACAATGGCAATTTCCCTTACTTTAAAAAATCTGTATCTTATAAACCTTCATACATCTGCTTTTCATTACCTGTAACTAATCTACCTAGCTTCCAAAAATCAAGGTCAAACATGTCCTAAACTTTCTTTACAGTGAGCTCTACAGCCGAGGACAGCCACACCAAATATCGTTAAATTCAGTTAACAGCTGCGAGAGTCTGACATGTTCAGACTGTCTCTCTAAATTCACAACTTTCTAACGTAACTGGAGCCAAAATATCAACAGTCTCTGTCCAGATGTTTATAAAGCTCAATGAGTTTTGTCTACAGGTAAACCCTGGTAGCTGTTAGTGTACAAATAAACCTTATTAAAAGATTAAAAGATGAAAATGGACAAAGCAGCATGGACTATTTTCCATGTCTATCCATGAATTACAAAAAACAACTTAAGAGAGATATTAAAAAGAAATTGTTGGCAAGTAATATTAATTAGTCATTAATGGGATTCCAGCTAGTAAACCACCTGGATCCTGAGTTTCTCTGTTGTAAATTTAAAACTGAAACTTAAAATTAGACTACAGTGTATTACAACTAGAGCTGCAACTAACCTTTATTTCATTATCAATTAAGCTGCAGATTAATTGATTAATCGTTTAGTTATAAAATGTCAAAAAGTAGTGAAAAATTATCATTACAATTCCCCACAGCCTAAAGCGATGCCTTCAAATTCCCACCAATGGTCCAAATCCCAAAGATATCCCTTTGACCAAGTGTAGGACAAAGAAAAGCAGCAAATCCTCACATTTGAGAAGCTGAAATCAGCAATTGTTTGGCATGTTTTTGAAAAACGATTAATCAAGTCTCACAATAGTTGCAGATTAATTTTCTTAAGATCAACTCCTCATTGTTGGCCTCAAGGGTTTCTAAGAACATAAATATCAGATGTGGGTAAACTGCAGATCAAAGTGCTGTTGAATTATACCAGCTGACAAATAATCTTTGACATTTTGCCCAGTAGTAGATAAAACAGATTAAGACACAACACAAGCTTCAGGGTTTTTGGGGTCTTGGGTCTCCCCATCACTGACCAGGCCGTTGTTAGTGGAACTTTTCTCTGAATCATGAGGCAGCTCCAAAGTGTCCGCTTCCCCTGGAAACTTCCTGTCCTGCTCCGGAGTATCAGCAGACGCATCCTCGTAGGCACTTATGCTGTCTGAGTCCTGCCTGTCCGGAGAAGGATCTCGTCCGTCCACAACACTGTTTTCGTAAGGCCTCTGCAGGACCCCGTCTTCAGAGAACGGATTGTCCACTGCCAAAGAGGGCATGTGGCTCAGCGGCTTATTGACCATCTTCCGCAGCTTCATCAGGATGTTTCCTTCATCCTCCTCCCCGTCGCTCTGTCTCATCCCCTCCGATGCTCTGCCTCTGCTTTTACTTGTGTGAGGTTCACACAGCGACGAGTCTTTCATCAATTCCTTTGCATCATTTTTCATTTGGTGTCCTTGTCTTGTTACTTCGTCCACACCATGTGTGTTTGCTGGGGGGGTGTTATTCCTCTCCTGCAAAGAGAAATTAAATTGTTTGTGAGTAAATTTAAGTAAAAGTGTCCTTTCAAATCAAACAGTTGCATTTGCTATTTTGTTATCTTATCTAAATTTGCCTGTTGATTTAATGCCATTCTGACCAATACAGAGGCAAAGAAAAGCCATGAAAATTTTATTTTATGAGCAACTGAATGAGCAAACAATCACACTTCTAACACATACTGTTACATAACAGGAGACTTTATGTCTTTACACATTAATTAAAAAATTTGTACCTGTAATATGTGTCATTTAATTTTAATTGTCACATTACCTCTTTTAACCTCTCCACCTCTTTCATCAGAGAGCTGACCATGCTCTCCAGTTTCCTCTTGGCATCCCTCTCTCGTTCCAACTCCTTCAAACGCAGAGAAAAACAGCTCGTTAGTGTCATACGATGTTACAAGTGACAAAAACAAGCTTTTATTTGAGAGGACAAAGACTAAAACAAGTCTATATATTTTTGAAGGCTTAAGTGCTTTGAATTTAAGTGGACATACCAAACTAGCCTGTCCAGCTTCCCTCTGTGCCTCAGCGAGCAGCTCCTCTACACCCTCCAGCGTGTCCTGCAGGACGTCCACCTGGAACAACAGAGTCTCTCGCTCGACCTCCAGCCCACGCAGCTCCTGCACCACCTCGTCATAGCTGGCCTGCAGCTCTATCTACACCACAAACACAGTTACAACAAATCAGTGTGGGCAACTATAGAGGAACACATGCCAGTCAGTGGGTGGACAAGTGTTTAGTAAGCTCTCAGAAGACTGAGTGGGAGGCCTCATCTGAGAGCACGACAAACCGTCCATATGTAGAGGAATATGCAGCATCACTGCAGCGATCTATTAGACCTGACAGAACAGTAAACAAGACTATATAGTAATAATTATAATAACAGTAAGAAATACTCACCATTTCTGGGAGTCCCATGTAGAGGTCCTGGTCAGACTGCTGAAAGGAAAAGGACCTTTAAATAAATAGCTCATTTGTAAATAATGCTTGAGTCTTTTAAATTAAATCAAGACAAGCATGTTCTAAAAGGCCATATAAGATCATTTTTCTATCCTTTATCCTCTTTTTTTACACAAAATAACTATAACATGACTTGTACAACAAATTACAAGCAAACTATAGCATTAAAAATAACCATAAAGTAAGCTGTTCGTTCTAAGTTCACAAATGAAATCAGTGTAAGCTTTATAAAGTACCATGTGTTGCAGCACTGTGGTATTGGCTTGTGTAAGAGTCATGATTAGAAAAGTAATGTTCAGATATGCGTTGTGATATAATTCCTAATCTTAAATACATTTTGAAATTCTCTACTACTGTACATATGTGACGTTATGCATCCTAAAAAATAAGTAGTACTGAATAACTTTTGCTTCTTCAGTTAATGTAGTAGTTTGTTTTTGTTGCTGAGATGCTCTTATACTTCTAACAGCTTTTAGTTTGAGTTATTCTCACAGTAGGAAAAATACAGCTTTGTAAATAATAAAATGAATTATGGCTGAATTTCATTTAACGGCTTAATTTTCAGGGTCCTGTTATTAGTAACATCTATGCTTTACCTACTATGATGAGTTAAATGCCTGCTGTGAAAAAGGCCTATTAGTCTTCAGAGAGACCATATTTTGAGAGCAGAAGAGAGTGGCTCTTTTAAATCTGTAAGCTTTTATTGTTCCCTGCAAACCTTCAAAATAGGATGTTGCACCAAATTCTGAGATCAATTAGGAATTGCAGCTGTATTGTAACTGCAAGCATTTTTAATCATACCTTATCACATACTTTGTTTTGACAGCAGCTGTTACTGAAAATGGTTCCTCCATGGTATTTAGATGGGGTCAAACTTTTAATAGCTGTGGTAGCAGAAACTGTAATGTATCTGTCTGTTTGAAGAGCAACAGCACTTCACCTAGTTGACCCTTTTATTTTGTTTTCATGTAGCTCACTCTCTAGCGTCACAGTATCTGATAAGTCATGAGGTTTGGTACACTGTAATCACAGTTATCAAAATTTTTCACCCGTAACAAGGGCTGGCTATTAGTATTTTATTTGTGCATATAATAAAATAAAGCAAAAAAGAAGAGATATACAGTAACAAACGAGAAAATTAACTTGTGGGTAGAAATAAATTTCCGAGGGCTTTTAAAAGGAACCCATCTAACATTAAAATTAAAGACAGTTGTATTCTTGCCACCACTTTACAAACAGACATAAATAGCTTTTGAATATCTAAAAGGAAAAAAAGAATACTTTTATTTCCAAACAAGAAATACCAGAGATAAAACTAAAGCTGACTGTACTGGCTGTAGATGTCAGCTGAATGTCATGTAGTGAAAAAAAGTACCAATAGTATAAATAGTAGAAATATAAAGTATCATAAAATGGAAATACTCACTACACACGTACTTCAAAACTGTACTTGTGCATAGCACTTTAATAAATGTACTTAGCCACTTTCTGATACTGCTTATGTATTATCATTACTTCTTTTGTTATTGTTTGTTTATGTAGTTGTGTTGTGGGGAGGTCCACTGTATAAGCCTGTGGCTTCCTGACTTCTCCTGTCATTTCTTTTCTTTTAAATTATCTGGATTTTATGACGAAGTGTGTGTGTTAATAAAAATAAATAAAATGAAATTACATTGCAATACTAAAGACACACGATAGACATAAACTGGTTACATCCAGGATCATGGAAATGTTTGTTTGGCTGGAGATCAATACAGGTGTGTGGATTTTTCTGTCCACCCCTGGCAGATGCGTTTTATCTGGTTCCTACCTGGCTGTCACTCCTCCTCTTCAGGGTCCCTGCTCGGCTGTCGCTTCGTGTCAGACGCCTGGATGAACCCTCGGACTGATAAAGAGACAGAACCACACCTCAGGTAGGCGACAGAGCCTAGCATCACACAGACAGCCAGCAGCACAACAAGCTAGCTACTAACGAGGAAGTGAACGGAGGCTAACGTTACAGGCCTGACAAAAACGAGTCGTTTGAGCCTTTGGTCAGATTCAAAGCTTAACAAAATGGCTGAAATTCACACAGCCTACGTTGCGATCGTTAAATGTAAAAAAAAAAGTCCGTTATTTAGCGGTAACACAACCTTAACGTTAGCTTAATGCTAGCTCTGAACAGCCAGTAATGACGCCGTAATTGCTCCACTCACCTCTTTTATGATGCTGCGGAGCGACTCATCCTCGCTCAGTCCCCGAGATAACGTCCGTTTCTTTGGCGAACCACTGCTGTCCAGCGTGACTGAATGCATTTTTTTTAATATATAATTTTTATATGAAGTGGTCGTTTATGTAAGAGACACCTCCGCGATCTCTGGGTGAAGAGGTGTTTCGGTGAGTTTTGCTTCCTACGCAGCAGAAGCACTGACTGAACTGCCGACGCCCAGGCCGTGATCTACGGAGAGCCACGGGGGACAAACTGTCAAACACCGCCCACTCAGGAGGCAAAGATCAACATTGTGAAACTGGGGGCAAAAAAATGTTTGTTTTAAGGCTCAGATAAGCCCTACGGCGACTGTCAAGTCCTGAAAATCATCGATGACAAGACTAATCAAGGTATGCTTGTATGTATTTAGTGAAACCATCAAGTAACGTTAGACTAGGGAAGAAGGTAGGCCACAATAATAGTTTGGCCTATCCACCACACTTACAATTAGGCTACATTAAAACCTTTGGGTCAAGTGTCTTTAAAATTATGCACACTATGTGTAGAGTTTCTCTCTTTGATGTAATGATGAAAACATACAGTAGTTTGTATTTCACTAGTTTCAGCATCGTATAGTTGCAACCAGCAGACAGAAAATATGCCGACTATGATGCTGTCAGTGTGGCACATTTTAACATTAGTTAGTGTTATTAGTAACATATGTGCTTTTCCTATGATGAGTCAAATGTCTGCTGTGAAAAGGGCCTGTTCGTCCTCAGACAGATCATATTTTGAGACCAACAGCACTTCACCTGGTCGACTATTTGTTTTTATTTCCATGTAGCTCAGTCTGAATCTGATAACTCCTGGAGTTTGGTACACCGTAATCGCAGGTATCAAGATTTTCAGCCCGTAACAAGGGCTGACTATTAGTTCTTTATTTGTGCATATAATAGAATAAAACGAAAGTGAAGAAATACTAGAGATAAAACATTTTAACATTAGTTTATTATGCAAAGATATTTGAAAGCACCAATGCAAAAAAGAATTTGATCTTCTTTAAACATGATAATAATTGATCCACAATTATGTGCTACATTATCTCTAATTCAGTGGGGTAATTTAAAGTTCAACATGATTGTGTGGTCAGATCAGGTAACACAACTGAGCCCTACATCTGTTATGTATGTCTGTCACTCTGTCTTACTTTACATCCATCAAATTTCACTTTTCTTACTTTATTCATCAATAGATTATGACTGAATTGTGAGCTCATAGACCTTTTATCACAGCAGATATGTTGACTTGTCATAAAAGCACAGGTATTAATAACAGCTCTGTTCTGTTTGAGGCTCGTGACAGTGAGCAGGACCGTGAAACCTAAGCAGCTGAACATAATTGATCCATATGTATTATTTATTTATACCCATTCCTTACTATGATATGTCAAAATATTTTCTGTGTGAATTGAATGAGGTTATTCCTGGTGAATACACAGATTTAAGAGCAGTCAGTTTGAATTCATTCATATGAAGGAGCATAGATGAACTGCTTTACAGCTCTCTCCTTGGTCTACAGGATCATCATCATCCTCATCATCACACTCTGAGTTTCTTGATAATCATCAGTGGACAAAGACTTCAGCATCATAAGGTTGGATTGAGGTCAAAAAAGACCCAGCAGCTCCTGAAGCCTTGATCTCAGACCCAAAAATGAGGCTTCCTTTCTAGCAAGAAGGTCTTGAGGCCACAGACGTTTATGAGCAGATGAAACTGTGGTGAGTGTTTGATCCCATAGTCATACATATCAAGCACATATAAACAACAGAACTGTTTTTGCATCTGTTCAGGAGACATAGTATTTGGTGCTAAGCATCGCTGCAAAACAAGAATAAACTGGTAACATTTCTTTTCATTTGACATCCTAGCTGGCTCGAATACGCAAAACATGAGCTTACAGTATATGTGTATTTTTATGGTGTGGACCAGGTGCTCTGGGATGTGCTCTGGATGACACCAGTGAAGGGAAAGGTAGTCTGTATTACCAACATCTGGATTTTCTTCAAGTAGTTATTGCTTTGCTCAAAGCAGATGTGTCTTAGTGTACAGTTGTGATGTAAAGATAATCATATTTCACTTGTCATCTGGACACTTGTTATCATGTAGCTGAAAGGTAGTGGAAGGCCTGCTCACATAAGCAGCAATACCATAAATACTCTGTTACAAAAAAAACTCCTGCATTCAAAGTTTTATTTAAGTAAAAGTACAAGTATTAGCATCAAAATAAGTACCACAACTAAAAGTATTCACTATGCAGAATGGCCCATTTCACAATAATTATATTATTGGATTGTAATTATTGATGCATCAATGTATACGTCACTTAAATGTTACAGCTGGTAAAGGTGGAGCTAAATTTTATTACTTTATATACTGCTGGGTAGCCTGTGAATCACCTCTATAATCAATATAAGTCTTATCTTATTTAAAACTATAATAACAAGTCAATTTCTTGATGATATTTTGCATTAAGGATCTGAATCTGCTAAGTGACCAGAAATAAATAAGGAAGGAATAAACAGTACAATATGTGCCTCTGAGTTGTAGTGGAATATAAGTATAACACAGTAATATAAGTATCTCAAGAAGAAGAAGAAGAAGAAGAAGATCTACCTTTATTAGTCCCACAATGGGGAAATTCAATTTTACACTCTGTTAAACTCAGACATGGTACATGCAGACCTGAAACACATACATGCATTAATGGAGAGGTGTCAGAGTGAGGGGGCTGCTCCAGACAAGCGCCCCGAGCAGTTGGGGGTTTGGTGCCTTGCTCAGGGGCACCTCGGCAGTGCCCAAGAGGTAAACTGGCACCTCTCCAGCTACCAGTTCAAAACTGTACTTGAGTACCGCAGCCTACTGTTGTAAATGTACATAGTGATTCTTGAAGACGTTTCAGGTCAGCAGTGATGTGACACTGCTTCCAGGAGCTGAGAGATTAAACTTCCCATTTAAGTGTTTTTTTTGCACACAATAGAAGGAAAAAATTGAAATGTAAGCAAACAGCAGCATAAGTGTTTCCCATATATTAATGTCTGTGAAGCTGCAGTCTTAGTCTAGTCCTATCAGTATCTGAACAATGAAGATTTAATACTGCTATCAATACTGCCTTGTTTAACCACAATCTGACCACAGCAAGCAGTGAAAGAGGCAGCACACGTGAACTGAAACATCAGCTGTTCTGCAGCTGTAGTTTTCGTCCAGCAGATGACACTATTGGGTCAGTGATGGTTCACTGATAGCAGGCGACTCTTTCCTCTGAAGAAGTACAATTTGTACATAAAGAAATCCGCCTTAGTATTATCACAACTTTTATTAAGCAGATATGAATACAGCGTCTCTCCATGGTTTGTAGTTGGGCTACATGATATGACATTTTGATATACTCTGGGTTTATAGATCAAATGTGACTCACAGAAGACACAATATATAGTAGGTAAGTCATCAGAAAACTATTAAAAATGTGTGACATTTTCATAAGGCGTATAACCTACAAGTACACTGATAAGTGCAAATGAAATTATATAAATTATAAAGTCCATATACATATTGTAATAACAGAAAATATGCAGACCTGCTGCTACATGCCTTCAATCTGTTAACACGGGGTATTAAACATAAATCTCTATTATTTGCATAGGATGCAGCCTTATTAAAACCACTTTGGTCCATTTTAGTGAAAGGAAAAGGCCAGTTATTACTTAACTGGTTTACGCAGATACTTTGACGCTCAGTTTAGAGAGCCCTGCATCGTGCAGCTTGCTGGTGCAACTTCTAAATAATCGCCATCTAAAAATCTGCTATATGAAGATTTTCCATCTTTGGGTTTCTTGTTGAAATGCACTGTAAATATTTAGGAGATGAAGTGGAGAATTCGGGTTCAGTCCATGAATCTTTTTTATTATATAATGAACCATTTATAACAACACGCGCAATGAGCCATAGTATGTCACCATCATCATCATAATAACCTAATTGGGCAATATCTCTAATGTGAGTCCTTGTTTGTGCACTGTAAAAACATTTATCCCCTCATAACAGTGCGCGCACCCTCCCTTCGCTCTGTCCCTCTTGACTTGGTGACAGACCTAAAAGCCTTTTGTTGCAATCTTAGCCAATGGAGACGGATTACGACACCGGGCAGCTGAGATATATAAAGAGCCCCTTTTTGACCGCACTTGCACATTTTTCAGTGACACTTCTGCACATTCACACACACCTCCGTGGACTAAATTGTACTGAAGACCCCCAAAACAACCATTATACTACACGTGAGCGGGCTATGCATGCATCAGACAGATAATTTGTTCACTTCAATCCAAACAGCCTGAACCGAGACACACTGGAACGTACTTTTTTTTTCTTTTGAAAATTTATTGCAAAATCCTCTGCTGCAAAAGACAACTTCGGGGTGATCGTGTTGGATTAGATGCATGTCACTGATCCCTGCCTTTTGTAGGATAAGGCAAGCAGCGGCGCGCATCCGAGAGAGGGGATATAACGGGATAAAGCGAGTGAACAGACAAGAAAGAAAAAGAGAAAAAGTTGCATTGTCTGGTGTCCACGCGTAGTCATGCCGAGGTACAACTTCTTGCTGTGCTTGATGGTGCTCATCTCCCTGGGACAGTCGGGGAGCGACGAGCCCAATCTGCTGCTGCCTTCTGCCAGCGAGACGCCCACGGATGCCGGGCTGTCCCTGCTGGACGAGGACGCCGGTTCTCACGAGTGCTCCGCCTGCGTTTGGAGGGAGCAGAGCAAAGTGCTGAGGCTGGAGACCATCAAGTCCCAGATCCTGAGCAAGCTACGCCTGAAGCAGGCGCCCAACATCAGCCGGGAGGTGGTCAATCAGCTGCTGCCCAAGGCGCCTCCGCTCCAGCAGCTCCTGGATCACCACGACTTCCAGGGAGACGCGTCGTCCCAGGACGAGTTCATGGAGGAGGATGAGTACCACGCCACCACGGAGTCCGTGATCACCATGGCCTCTGAGCGTGAGTAATATAGTTTACAACCCAACAATATTGTCTCCAAATGCGTCATGCGCGTAATTGCGGAGCAGATCAGCTTCTAGCGACTAAGGCCTCGCTGCGTGGACAGTGGAGTTGCTGCTGGTGCCCATTCAAGTCAGTGACCTAACCTACTTTTCGAGACTGGGGGTCCACTCTGTGTGTGTGAAGTGGACTGATAATGTTAGGGTCAGCTGCTGGCCACGGCTGTCAAAATAGGGATTACGCGTGAAGCTGATAAATCAATAATCAGCAGCATAAAGAGCCTCGTCACTCTGAAACAGACAGCTCCAATATGGAGCCTGATGAACTTTTGTTTTCATGATGATGATGATGATGATGATGGAGGGCTAAGTCCTGTTGGAGCAGCAGCCTAATATTTAGTTCCTCAGTCCACCTTCTGACATGTTGAAACTTGCCCTCTTTCAGATGTTGTGTGTGTGTTTGACGGGGACTAATCACATGACAGAACCGTGTGAATGTCAAGTGCATTATTAATGATAATGCAGCATTTGGCTGGCACTTCATCCTTTATGCCTTCTTTTGCATAAAAGGCCCTAAATTCTGGAGTTATGATCACGTCGTGAGGCCCCTCTGATTATTGCCCCCTCTAACAATTTGCTCGCCCTCTTATAATTTCCCATAAATCCACAGATAAACCGCAGGCAGGCCCCTTGGAGACATTTTATAAAATTACTGTTGAACCCTGGCAGCTGTGCTCTATCGGTCTTTTATAGGAGCCTCTACCGGTTTCCCTGCTGTTCATCGCAGTGAGAAAAAGTGTGTCCAAAAAGCTGCTATTGTTCCCCTCATGCAGCGGCCCCCCTCGGTCGCACTTGCCTTTTAAATGCGAAGTTTATGGGCGCAGCTCGGTTTTTTTTTTTCACCACGAGTACACAAAGACCGAGAATCACTTAGGGTCGAGGGGAGTGTGTGACCTTTTCCCGGCGAATCGCGGGGTTCAACAACATTTACACACGTAATATATTCTGCACAAGGCGGATAAAACACACTCCAAATAATCAGTTTTTTTCACTCCAATAGTGAACAAAGATACGCCTGTGTGCAGGAGGCTTTGGCCTCGTGTTCTCTGACCCTATTAATTCCTCATTATAATATCTATCTATCTATCTATCTATCTATCTATCTGTCTGTCTATCTATCTATCTGTCTGTCTATCTATCTATCTATATATCTAGCTAGCTACCTACCTATCTGTAATATATATAACACTTTACCTTCTTTACCTGTCCTGAGGGTCCCACCTGCTGTCAGCCTTCACTTGACAGGTTTGTAACTGCTCAAATGTCACCTGAATTTTATCTCCATTATCTTTCCTATTCCACCGCTCTTTATTGGAGCTTTTAACTGTTTATTTTTTGTAACTACCGCTTGCAAAAAATCTCTGTAAACCTCATAATTATTTCCTCTGAGAGTTGTTTTTGCTCAGTGCAGTTCAGTTCATCCTAAAGAAGATCAGGTAATTACAGATGAATTGAGGAGGCGTCATAAAGCATTTGAGTTGTCGTTCGTCAACTGTTTGCTTTGTGTAGCTGCTATTTTTAGGACATTTCAGAATCTTTCAGAATCAATGGGTTAGTGCTTCAAGCTCAAATGCTAATCCTTTATCTATCTATCTATCTATCTATCTATCTATCTATCTATCTATCTATCTATCTACCTAATATAAGGTGTATGCAAAGCATGCTGACAATGAAGATCTTCTATAATAACAGTTATCTCTGATGTGCAGATCAGATCAATCCTGTAATGGATTATTCCTTCTACCATGAAAAAGACAGGATGCATGCTTAACATAATCATCTGCACATTACAAGTGATATCAACACAGTATATTTTTGACTCTTTTTCTGGCAAAGTGATTTGACACCTTATCAAGCCAGTAAAAGGGGTATTACGCATGGTGCTGGCTAATTGCATATTTCTGCCGGCCCCATGCCAGCCAGAGGAGCTAATGACTGACATTACTGCTGTATCTGTCATGTTACAGCACTTCCTGTTCTGTTCTGTGTGCCTCATCTCTACGTCAGCTGCAGTTTTTATCATCTGCTCCTTCTCCCCATCGCTCCCACCCCTCACCCCCTCCCTCCAACAATAACCCCCCCACCTTCCTCCCCGTTAGCCCCCTCTCTCCTTCCTCTTCTCTTTCTCTGGTACTCATGGAAGAGTTGAGAGAATGAGTGCATCTCTTTTTTGCCTGTGGCGCCTTAGTGATCCCACAGGATTAAAAGTGCCTTTTCTGTCTCTCTGATAGAAGGAGGACTTCAAACACTATTCCCTGCGCACCTCGAACCCAATCACCCTTTTCACGGTCGTGCACACTGCCTTTGATGGGCCATGTGGGTTCACACGGTACATACTGAACTGGACCTGTGCCAGAGTTGCTTCTTAGTATTCACTCAAGGTACGTGGGTGCCGCAGTGGGGGTTGAGAGGGTCCATGCTTCCTGGTCTCTAATTACTATGAAATTTCATGGAAAAGTACAGCTATTTATATCATAGTGCGGCACTAAATCATCTCCCCCGCCATACAGCGTGTTGTGTAGGTAACCACTCCGCTCGCTGTTCATGCATTAAAAAATGAGCAGTTCGGAGCAGTTTATCAGGGTCATTTTCTAGCAGCATCCAGAACAGTTTCCATTAACAAATATATTTACGTTAACACATGAGCTGTTTGTACATGTTGATTTGTGTGGGTAATTGTGCATGCAAAGTGAGTATTTTGTAGCACAGTTTTGCCCGAGGTGGGGTGAGGATTTGACCCCACTAGTCTTCCATTTGTCACCTGTCCAAGACGTTTAGAGCAGACGTTCCTCTCCCATCAGTAACCGTCTCCTCCTCTCTTTTTCTGCCGCACATTATTTAACTCTTCCATGTTAAAGCACCAAAAAAAACCAAGACAAATTCCTCGTATGTGCAAACTTACTTGGTAATAAAGATTTTTCTGATTCTGATTCTGATTTCTAAATACTCCAGAAATATTAAATACTGCAAACTAAATTATTCTGTCAGAGCACATCAGGAAAATGATTTAAAGAGAGGAGGCACCTCTGTGCACTAAGAATACTCATCACTTAGTTTAGCTGATCTGCTCAATGTATTCTTTATCATCTTTGCCCTTGAGTAAACTTATTTTCTGTCCTGTGACATTTTGAGAGCTTTTGAAATTGCCCAGAAAGAGAGAATCCAGCAGAGAGCAGCACTCGTTTACCCTCCCTCTGAGACTTTATTCCATGTTTACATTTTTTCATTTCAGTTTGTCCAAAACATAGGAAATCAGTGACTATCTGCAATGAAAAACTCCAACTTTAGAGGAATGAAAACGCAAAAGATCGCATTTGAAACATTTCTAACGACAGCTCAGCTTGAGACATCTGACTTTGTGAAACTACTTTATACCCACAAATTTATCGTGTCCATCATGATTGTGTGTAGGCTAACGTTAGGAAGTGCTATACTGGTATTATTACGTAATCCTCTTAAAATGAGGCACATTCAGTTCAAGCACTGCAGGCTTACACAACTCTTGAGTTGAAAAATGAGCATCTACACACATGTAATGTACAAATTTCCACATGTGCACATTTGTGTAGACACACAAGCATGCTCGCTCTCTCTTTCTCTCACACACACACACACACACTCACACAGTCACACACACACTCCAGAGAAAAGTTCTCCTATTGACAAAAAGGGTCACAGAGTTCACAGCTATGTGATATATTGGACGAGGAGACTATTAACCTCATCGGGTCTCTTTCTTTGGCAGCAAAGACGAACCGGTAGTAACTTGAACACTTATCCCCCACCACACACACACACACACACACACACACACACACACACACACTCACACACACACTCATCCACTAACCACTCCCACACAAAAAACAAGTCTTTTATAGTGTTGACCCTATAAAAGGGTCATTTCCTGAAGGTGCAGGAACCATAAAAATTAAGAGGGAGAGCGCTAAAAGGACAGAGCAGCAGAAGCCGGACTGTCTTCAGCTCACTGGCCAGTGTTTGCTGGAAGTTGATGACTATGTGAGGTTTTTATAGATTTATTTATTCCATGGAGGTCTCAGTTTGACGATGACACCTGTTCTCCCTGTGTAGTTGCTGGCATCAGTTGAGGGAAAGATAAACTTTGGTGTTGAATTGTTTGGACACTGGGGGGCATGACCGGTTTGTTTAAAAAGAAGTAAAAACGTAAGAA
Source organism: Pterois miles (assembly GCA_947000775.1). Classification (NCBI taxonomy): domain Eukaryota; kingdom Metazoa; phylum Chordata; class Actinopteri; order Perciformes; family Scorpaenidae; genus Pterois; species Pterois miles. The sequence goes on along the minus strand of CAMQGK010000466.1, from coordinate 4,333,227 downwards.
AGAAAGGTCTGTAGAAATTGCACAACGTACTGTCAACTTTATGGCTAATAAAATTTCAAAGGGACCAAAGTCTATTAATACAGGGACAAAATTTCCCCAGGACCTCAGGAATCTCACTCCTTCCACCCTCCTTCCCCTATTCCCACGCTCCCGTGTACCAGTCCCTGCAGCCGGCCTTTTCTCTTGGCATTTGGGAATATGTTGCGTAGGAATTTAATACATGCTTTACCAAAAATACAGCACTGAGAAGTTGGGAGACCAGATGTTAGACTTCATTAATGTCAGTTTAGAGGCATGGCTGTGCAAGAATATTTTTGGTCTTCTTGTAATTCTCTGCTTTCACTGCTTGTGAGCACTGGTGAGCTCCTCATTTCTTCTTGAAAGGATTTCAAAGAGTGTGATCGAGAGTTAGGTGCACCATGGCTCACGCTGTGTGTATGAAGGGGGGTGGGGGGGAGGGAGGGAGTCCGCAGGGAGCAACAAGCAGCCCAGTCCTATCCTAAAGGGACAGAAATCATGCAAGGGTTTTATAGGTACAATTAAAAAGACCTGAAACAGATGTTACGTTTCACTAATAAAGGAAATAATTACTTCACACCAGTAATTAAGCCCTGTGTAGGGACATGAGTGAGGAGGAGGAGGAGGAGGAGGAGGAGTGAAAAGATAAAATGGAGATCATTGAGGGGATTATTGTTGATGGATGCGTTCAGGCTCTGTGTGGTCGTGTGTGAGGAGCTGCTGAGGATCAGTTTATGGAAGAGTCCATTAAATCTAAGAGGCGTTTAAGCAAAGGAAATGCTGTATGGGCATAATGCTTGATCCCATGAGGGAGCCACTGTGTCGGATAGAAGCACAATTAACAGTGGATTACCTCATGATTACCTACATGAAAATTTAATTAGCCTCTTTTCTGCGGCAAAGGAGAGTAGCTTTTCGCTGTATTTATCACCTGTGGTTGTATTTTTGCCCACCGTACCCACATCACCGCAGGAAGTTCATTATGGAAAATGCACAGTCGAAGAGATTTCTTTAGGGACAAGAGCCAAGTTTGATTTATATAATGTACAACATAGCTCATAAAGGGAATAATGTTCACGTTGCTTAGAAAATCTCAAGGAAACGGTGTAGATGGAAATGCCTCCTAGAGTGCGCTCCTTGGCACATTTTTTTTAATGTGGACTGTGATGAAACTAATCAGTGGTCAATGTGTGTGTAATCATCGGGAAATTTTAAAAAGGCAGTTCTGGTCTGCTGGTCCCTCAGTTTGAGAGTACCGCCAGGTTGAGCTACAGTGCATTCATCAGTACTATTCAGTACTGACTGAAACCCTTGCATGATTTCTAATCGATCAGTCTCCTCATAGTCATAGTGACATACATGTGTGTGGTTTGTGCTTTTGCCAGATTAGATGAATTTTTCTGGAATTTTTTTGCAAGATAGCACATCAGAAAAAAATAAAAACAGAGAAATAGAGATGAATACAGAATGAAAGTCTGGTATGGATAATGGTCTTAATGTGATGACCAAACTAATTTTTTAACCTGCATTGAAAACCTGCGGTTTTCAGACTGTTGCAAGAGAGCATATGATGTTTGGAAAAGAGAGAATGATCAAAGTTTTGCCTGTTATCTGTATCATCACATTATTGATTTGTCTGTCTTAGGGAGCATAGTCACTGGGTGAGAGAGATAAATGTGGGTGTCATCTGCATAATTAGGAAAGGTGTTTTTATTATTTATTATTATTTATTTAAGTATCCAAAGTCATGTACGTGGGTGGCATGGGGGCTTGATTATCACTTCAGTTCCCAGTCACGATTGGGAAGCCATTGAGGGACCATGTTCTTGTCAATGAATGCAGTAATGACCACATTTTATTACAGACAAGTAATCTCAGACATAAGAGATACAATATTAAACAGTTTTCATATTTTTGGTGGGAAGAATAGATTTCAGGACTTGGTAGTAAATTAAACACTTGGTAAACATGATTTTGTTTGCAGTATAGCAAATTGTCATATAATAAAAAAGTGACACTTGTCTGTGGAATATCATATAGATTTGGATATTAGTGCAGAGAATGTGTCTAATGCAATGCATTGTTACAGCTCAGTGCCATTCAACATATTCTCATACAACTATTCACATATCTTGCGAAAAATGATTCGTTTTGTGTTTTCCTACGAATGTCCCAGAACACATGGTGCACATGTCATTTACCACTCGTTCCATACATACAGTCCAAATAAACTTCCATCTTCATGGGAAGGAGCTTGGTTAGGTTTCAACAACAAAACTACTTGGTTAGGTTTAGGAAAAGCTTGTAGTTTGAGTTAAAATAACTCCGGAAGTGGTGTAACTTAATTACGGAAGTTATGTGACCAATCAATCAATGCTGACTTCTGGTTTCACATGAGGTAAGAATGCTGGTCTCCTGGGAAAAAGTCTGGTGTTTTTAGACCACCTTCATACTTCCTGGTTCACCATTACATGGATTACCGGTACATACAATTTCGTGGGATATATATAAATTATAGTGCATTACTTTTTGTAGGTATAGCTACGAACTGTGTGTGAGAACAGCCTGCATTGTTGAATCATTTCCAGTACAGATGTACTGTAGTATAAATTAATGGAGCCTTGCTCAGATGGCCTGTGGAGAATTGGGCCTGGTTACTGTTCTGGTTTCATTGCTCTGCATTAGTGTCAGTCTGTGTTTTTATTCATAAAATGTCACATTTACAATTAAGTTACAATCCCAAATTCTCCTATAAATGTACAACTCTTTAAAATATGTAGCTGTGGATAAAAATACGTGTTTTGCACAGATCTCTCAAAAAATATTAGTGATCATGTCCCACGAGAGAGAAACATGATCTCAGAGATCAAACTTGAGTCTTTGTAAACACATCTAAGTGTTGCTGCAGTATGTGTTGTCGAAGGTCACTTGTAGCAGGTCTTAATGTAGAACAGGCTTTTAGATAGATAGGTAGGTTTGTAGAAATTCAGAAAAGTATTGCAGGGGATTGTATGATATGTTATGAAAAATCATTTCCTAATTTTTTGTGACTTTTCCTACAAATGTCCAGTGACATGTGACAAATGTCCAGCAACAGGTTTAGACAACAAAACTACTTTGTTATGTTTAGGAAAAGATTGTGGTTTGGGTTAAAATAACTCGAGAAGTGCCACAACTTAAGTACGGTAGTTACATGATAAATAAATCAACAATGACCTAGTACACCGATCTCCTGGGTTAAAGTCTTGTTTGTGTTTTTTTTTTACTCTTTATTCTTCCTGGTTCACAACTATTCTTCGTAGGTATAGCTACAAACGGTGTATGACAGCCTGAATAATTTGCTCAACCAACAACAGAATATCAGCATTTGAAAATATAATCCCTCTGCTGCAAGTTTTCCTTTTGCTGTTTGCTGAGATAAACTAAGTGATCAACCGGTAATTTGTCTGTCTTCTAGTTATGTTTGCTGTCACATGATATGAACTGAACCGCATTAATTTCTGTTACAGAGTAAATTGTACTTTGTCATTGAGATAAGATAAGATAAGATAAGATATTCCTTTATTAGTCCCACAGTGGGGAAATTCACACATTACAGCAGCAAGTGGATAGTGCAATAAAAGACAAGAAGCATAGATTTAAAAACAGTATTAATACAAATAAAATAAATTAGTATATACATAATAGAAAAGTAAAGCCAGAAATATGTCCGTTATATCAATAAATAATTGTCCAGTTACTGTGATTTGACAGATGATATAATTGCATGAGTTCTTATTGCACTTATGTCTGGTGAGTTTGTTGTGGATGTGACTGTGTATGTGGTTTACTGGGTTGTGCTGCTGGTTGTGTTGCTGCAGAGTTTGTATGCTGGGTTAGCTGTGTTTGTTTCATTGAGCAATCGTAAATAGTAAAAGACCCAAAGTGATGATAAAATCATAGCTCTTGTAGGCCAACCAGGTTTCGGTCATGCACAGTTTTGCAGATTTCCATGGTAACATTAGTTTACAGTACAGCGACTTGATGACCAGTGCAAGTTGATAATAGGTGTACGTTTTGTCTTCGGGCTATTCAGTTTAAGATGTAACTTGTTAACCAGTGAAATAACTCATCAAATGATTGAAAGGGTCACCTGGGTATAGTAACATACTGTTAAGTGTAGCTCAATTCAGATAGAGTCCAAAGCTAAACAAAATTATACATTTTAACCAATTAAATTTTAGGTTGCTGTATGTTTTGGTTGTATGAATGATGTCTGTTGACTTTTAAATTTCTAAATTTGAAATCTATATTAATAACTATGATGTAAATAACATTGAATTGAATTTCCACTTAAAAGCATCATAATCAGAACTGCCACTTCTGCTTGGTATGTGTTAACAAAACTCTGCTCAGCGTCTTATTTTAGTTTTAGCCTTGTGTTAGTTTAAAAACTCTCTACACTTTTACAGGCATGGCACGACTTGGAGTGTGCATGATAGCAGAGCTGCAACAAGTAATCAGTCAATTAGTTGAATTGGTTGTTATCAGTTTGAGTAATTTTATTAATTAATCAGTCAGAATTTCAGCTTTTAAAGGTGAATATTTTCTGGTTTCTGTTTTCCTCTGTGACAGAAAGCTGAATATCTTTGAGTTGTGGACAAAACAAGACATTTGAGGACATCATCTTGGGCTTTTAGGAAATACTGATCAACACTTTTCACCATTTTCTGACATTTTATAGACCAAACAACTAATCTGTTAATTGAGAAAATAATCAACAGATTAATGAAAATAATCGTTAGTTGCAACTCTACATGATAGTTTTTGAAATATAATAATTGGGTCATGTAAGGGTAATTTTGAAATTGTTTTTTTTTTTTAATTGTTTCGTTGAAATACAGTAAAAAAAAAAATATTGAATTCATATATTCAGAATCTGACTGAAGCCTGTCACCAGTCTAAAGCAGCAGCAGCAGCACCACCAAAAACAGAGCTTGCAAATCAATCAAAAACATATTTCTGTCTGGTCTTGTCTACAAAATATGTAAAAAAAAAAAAAAAAAAAAAAGTTTGGATTTAACTTCTGGAAGCCGAGCAGCAGAACGTTGTCCTGTGACGTTAACGTCTTGCATATATGTGTGGATGCACACAGACACAAGCGGTGAGACCCCAGCATGCTTCCTGCTGTCCAGCTGTCCACCTTATTGCAGTTCACTGCACGCTCGCTCTTTTCATCCTCCGTCCCTGTCCTGCTGGAGATGTCCCGCGGACGTCCCCCTCATAATACAAACACATATAACCCCACACACTAAAAACAATGAGTCTGTTTGCTGAAGACAGTCAGTTTGGAGCTTGTGTGTGTCATGTGTTTATGTGTAGTTGCATGTTTCCATGTGTGTGTGTGTGTTCACTGAGCTAGAACAGGGAGCATTAGGAGGTGTCTTTTGTTACTCCTGGGGGGCTACTGTGCTCAGTCCTAATAGGAGTCTTGTGCCTGCCGTTGTCCCAGGGGAGGGCTTCTGAATGAGGGGGTCTAACTTCACACACACACCCCCCTCCTCTCCATCCCCAGCTCGAGCCAGGCCTCCCCCACCACCCTCTCTGGTCCCTTGGGACTGACCGAGAGACAAAGAGGGAGTGGGGCTGTGGTGGGATGGGATGTTTGAGGGGGTGCACTGTGGCCCCTGTCTTATTAGAAGGGTCGTGAACGTGTCACGATGATTAATATGCCGAGGTGCGTGGGGATACCCTAGAGTCACATTTATTCAACGTGAGAGCTCCCAAACACACACTCACCACAAAATGGCACATTTGCATTTCCCATTAAGAAAAGAAAATATAGATATATATGCAAATGAAACTCCTATCTAGGTTTATACCATTTTGCATTATCCATTTGGACATTAACAATAGATGACCATTTCTCTGCCCGCCTCATTTTAGCGGTGGATTTTCACCTGATTGGCACGTGTTATACGGCACGTGTACACATGTACATGACCGTCTTTCAAGAGTTTGGCAAAAGAAGTGAACTCTAATGAATTTGTTTTTCAATCTGAGATAGAGCATGGTCCTTTTTAAATTCAGAAGCATTTTGTATAGTTCATAAAATCTTGTCAAACTGACACCATTCACTGAAAACAAATTCATTAACTTTTTACTTTACTGCCTGACAAAGATATGAAACAGTTGTTGGTTTTCAAGTCTTCAGCTAGCATTTTAAGCTTTCTTATGTATTTGATCATGTTAGGACCATTGGGTGGGAGTCTTTGCAGTAATTGCAGTAAGTAGTGTGAGGTTGCTAAAGTTGATAACATGGGGAAGCACGAGAAGTAGCAGCACAGTCATCTTTAAGAAGTCATCAAAAAAGTAGAAACCTTTGTGAACTAATTTGCCTTTATGCCGTTTAGAAATCAAAGATAAATATCCATTTGACTAATTAAGTCTACCATTTTTACCATACTGCCAGCATTAAAGCACCCTCACTGGTAACATGTGTTAACTATTCATTATATAAGTACACCTTAACGTCCCCTCTCCATCTGTTTTCAACTCGCTCAACATTACTGCATTTGATTATTAAAAGCATTTAACTTTGAAACGGGCTATGGTCATATTAAAATGGACAGATGGCATGGTGAATAAACCCTTATATGCTATATGTCTCCCCCTAACCTGCATGTATAGGAGGCTCTGGGCTAACTATGGGACACAGGTACCCAGGGAGCCCACCAGATGTTTGATAGGCTCACCTGCAGGCCTGCTGTGTGCCGGCAGTAAAATTCATGCGCTGCATATGCTGCAATTATACCACAGGGAAATAAGCTGCTGTAATAATGAAGTAGGCAGGGAACACGAGGAGGGAAAGCAAACAAGCCTGTTTCCTTTGGAAAAACACAGCCTCTGCGCATACTTCACTTCACTTGATTTTTACTTTTAAAGTAGAAATAAGCATTATCACTGTGTTGGGAATGTTTTCATCCACAGCTTGCCCAAGTAGAGAGGTGACGTTGCTCCAGCAGGTGGTGCTGAATGCAAAATCAGAAATCATGTATGGTACTTACTGCAGGATTGAAATCAGAGTGCTATAACACTGAAGTATAGCTGAGCAAATTGCTCAGGAAATTAAGCCATAAAAACAGTCCTGCAGTTGCAGTAAAATTATGAGCTCTTTAAGCAGTAACGTGTTATGGAGCAGCAGGAGCAACATTAGTTCAGGTAGAGGCATTAAATGTCTTTACAAGCTAGCTTTGCTCATTTTGCCTTAAGTGGAATGCTCTGCCAAGACGTGGGGTGTAATTAAGCTGCAGGCATTCATCCTCTTACTTACAGGATCTATAAAGGCACAAATTGATTTCACCTATCAATGCACTCATTGTTTAACATGACGTAGCTCATATGTTGTGCATGTGTGTTTAATAACCGGGGTCCTAACTGGATCACGGTGTATGGGCCCTGCTTCTCAGATTACTCCTTCTCAAGAAAAGGTCTCCGCTCAAGAACCAGTTCAGCTCTGCTCTGTTTGGTGTTTTGTTTGTTTTTTTCTTTTTTTTTCTCCCAAGAACTCAACAAAAGCGATACAGACTGTTTGCAAAGGAGGAGCTGTGTGTGTCGGTCCCCATCTGCAGCGATTAAAAACAACAAAAAGTAGTAATCACAAGTAAACCCCAAGCAAACTGCAGAATCATTCATTCCCAGTTTTGTGCTGATGAGCAAACACAACACCACCCACGTTAATTGCTGTGACCCCAGCAACCCACCAAAAGGAACATTGACATATTGTTTGTCCAGCGTGAGACACTGTATAATTTACACTCACTAATGACTGTCCCTGGAAATACAGGCTGAAGGACCACGTCTGTCCCCGGCTTGGCCCTTATTCAATGTTCGCCCTGGACTCTTCTAATGGATAGTCCATCTGTACCTCAGTGAATTCATATCCCTCAATGCATGCCCATAATTCAATTACAACACTTGTTTAGTGTAAAAAGAACAAAACAGCCTGGTGCAGTGTTCTCTCTTGGTCAATTGAGGTTTGATAAACAATTCACTATTGGCTGGAGAATCTCCACCCTAATCAAAACAAAAACAAACTATGTCTGATGTCTCAGAGATTTTAGATGATTCTCTCTTTTTGTTTTTTTTTTTAAAGATGAGTGTTTTGAAGAAAGACATATTACCATTGCCACAGGATCGACCTTGACCTTCAAACTCAATCTGGCTGTTAGGGCTGCCCCTCCCCAGCACCACTGAGATGTAAAGAGGCTGACAGTTTTGACCCCTGATCCCATTTCTTAACTAGGCTGAGGTGCCAAATAACCTTTTGACCCAGGAAGCATTTGCAGGTTGCCTGAGCAACCTCAGATTTAGCAATGATTGACAGGTCTGAACTGTTTTTTTTAATCCGTTTTTTTTAAAAGGAGGAACAACACTCGACTGCGAGATAAATGACAGAAAATGGCAGTTTATTTGCAAAAAATCTGGAGTTATAATGTGTCAAATATGCTCAGAGAAAATGGGCAGATTAGATATTCTATTGTACTCAGTTGGCACATTATTATGCCAGATAGATGCAGAATAAATTTCCCTTAATAAATGAACGCTTTACATGGAAATGAATGTATGAATGCAATGGATGGATGTCATTATATCAGATGGAGGACTATGTAAATGAACCATGAGCAGATTTGACATGTGGTGCAAATCACAGAAACACCAGAGCTGAGGATCATGACAGGAATAAATCTTTCTATTTTAGGAGACGGCTAGTTTTCTTAAACATAACCCTTAATCCACAAATACATTTTCAACAAGGGTGAGCCTCAAAAAAAAAAAACTTTTTAATTTTGCTAGTTGTAATGTAGGGGTAGACCATTTCATTACGATTGACCCAGGGGAATCTAAGGTTACCATCTGGCTACTGGCCACCATTACTGATCCTTGTTTTAATATGCAAATAGATCTGTTTTTCCAACCTTGATGTAATCACAAATGTAACCTGACTGAACAACAGGAACCATGTGCACATGTGATAACGGACAGCCTTCATGCAGTTGTGAATAAAATGAGCAGTCAGACAGAGAATTTACCAAAAATGAGCAGTGCTCAGATTCAGTTCAGGTACTCTTGTGTTACATTTTGGGACAGATACTGATTATCTTCTCTGGGTTAGGGCTGAACTTTTTTCTGTAAATAACTCAAACTCAAAAGTAGAGGTTTTTTTGTCATCACAGGACAAAAAAACCTGGGATTGTACCTAGAAAGCAACCAATTTCCCATATGTTGATAAGAGCAGTATATTATAAATAAAAGTACATCATCAGGTACGGATGAAATAAACAGACTATTAAATCAGAACTTGTTATGAGACTGAAACATTTTACTTATCTAATCTCTATGAATAGATTCTGCATTTCCATGTAGAGTCTGTCGGCAATGGTACAAGATTTAGGTATCAGAAGCGTTCTGGTTTTCGTAGTAGTATTGACCAATCACGACTGAGCAGACTTTGATTGAATGCAGATAAACAGTCTGTGTGAAGAGCAAAACAGGCGGAACGCGAGTATAATCTTGGAACCTACCGGCTATCGTCTGATGATGATTTATCTTTTCATTGGTTTAAAATTAGCTTGTAAACTGGTTACTTGTAAAACAATCTGGTTAAACACATCGTCTCTCAACTCCAAATCTAGTCTCTCGTCTGAAGTTGCTAACCAGACTGTAAACAATGAGCAGTACACAGAAAAGGAAGGGCCCAGATATGCACTGGCTACACCAGAACCCCAGAAATATAGCCCCTCGGCCCCAGAGGCTTATCCAGACAAATAGCCAATGTGTTATGAGATTACAACACTCGCTGTTAACTGTCTGCTTTTGTCTACAGGAAATGTAAGTTTCATCAGACATGGATGAAATAAACAGGCTTGGGTTGTGTTATGGAAGAAACTGTTTTGAAATCAAAACATTGTACTTTTCCTATTGTGATATGATAAACTGTGGGGAGGGCCATTTAGCTTAACATGTTTGGTGATAGATTAAAGCACAAAGTAAACACAGAGGAGTTGGGAGTTTATGCGTCCTAACTTGACTAGCTGACAGGTGTTGTGGACTCCTCAGGAGTAAATTCTCTTTTATCTTTAAAAGTCTTTGCTTGGCTCCATCAGAGATCCCTTCCAGTTATGTGGCCAAGTATGATTGTAGTTATTAACAATACATGAATGAAGAAAGTTGTGGTTTGGACCTTTGGTGAATGACTGAGAGCATGGCTGCAGCTGTCTCTTTTTAGTTGCGCTGGTCAGATTAATTATAGATTTCTGCACAGTGGATCCAGGATTGTTGTATTTTTCATTCCATGTTTTGTGATTTGGGAACGTACATTGAGTTGGTTTGTTTGATTTGAGTTGTGTTTGAAGCCAACGATGCACAAACAGGCAGAAAAGGGCAAAACCTGCAGAATCCCAAATTTCACCAACGAAAACTCTGGGAAAAACGTTATATCAGTAATGTTTATCACCAAAGATGGAGTCAAAATGTAAATGTGTTATGGTGAAAGTATTTAAAAATATATATATTTTTGGGGGCATTTTTATGCTTTTATTTGATAGTCAAAGTAGGAAGATGACAGGAAATGAGGGGAGAGAGAGAGATGGGGAATGACATGCAACAAAGGTCCATTGCTGGAGGTGTAGTGTACAGTGCTATTTGAAGGATGATGATCTTGATAATATACACCGTACACAAGGTGAACATAATTAGGTACACCTTGCTAGTAAAAGGTTGGACACCCTTTTGCCTTCAGAACTGCCTTAATTCTTCGTGGTGTATTTTCAACAAGGTGTTGGAAACATTCCTCAGAGGTTTTGGTCCATATTGACATGATAGCAGCAGTTGCTGCAGATTTGTCGGCTGCGCATCTAAGATGCGACTCTCTCATTCCACCACATCCCAAAGGTGCTCTATTGGATTGAGATCTGGTGACTGTAGAGGCCATTGGAGTACAGTGAACTCATTGTCATGTTCAAGAAACCAGTTTGAGATGATCTGAGCATTGTGACCTGGTGCATTATCCTGCTGGAAGTAGCCATCAGAAGATGGTACACTGTGGTCATAAAGGGATGGACATGGTTAGCAACAATACTCAGGTAGGCTGCAGCATTCAAAGGATGCTCACTTGGTACTAAGGGGCCCAAAGTGTGCCAAGAAAATATCCCCTACATCATTACACCACCATCACCAGCCTGACTTGTTGATACAAGGCAGGATGGAGCCATGCTTTCATGTTGTTTACACCAAATTCTGACCCTGCCATCTGAATGTCACTGCTAAAATTGAGACTCCTCAGACCAGGCAACGTTTTTCCAATCTTCTATTGTCCACTTTTGGTAAGCCTGTGGGAATTGTAGTCTCAGTTTCCTGTTGTTAGACAGGAATGGCACCCAGTGTGGTCTTCTGCTGCTGTAGCCCGGCTTCTTCAAGGTTCAATGTGTTGTGCATTCAGAGATGGTATTCTGCATTCCTTCGTTGTAACGAGTGGTTATTTGAGTTACTGTTGCTTTTGTATCATCTCCAACCAGTCTGCCCGTTCTCCTCTGACCTCTCACACCAACAAGGCATTTTCGTCCACACAACTGCCGCTCACTGGATATTTTCTCTTTTTCAAACCATTCTCTATAAACCCTAGAGATGGTTGTGCATGAAAATCCCAGAAGATCAGCAGTTTCTGAAATACTCAGACCAGCCCGTCTGGCACCAACAACCATGCCACGTTCAAAGTCATCTAAATCCACTTTCTCCCCCATTCTGATGCTCGGTTTGGACTTCAGCAAGTTGTCTTGACCACGTCTACATGCCTAAATGTATTGAGTTGCGGCCATGTGATTGGCTGATTAGCCATTTGTGTTAACAAGCAATTGAACAGGTGTACATGATCATGTGGCCGATGAGTGTATGTGTCTTGTATACAAAACATATATAAATGTAAATGTCCTCTTTCCCACAGCGGAGCCCCTGGTGCAGGTGAATGGGAAGCCAAGCTGCTGCTTCTTCAAATTCAGCCCCAAGCTGATGTTCACCAAGGTGCTGAAGGCCCAGTTGTGGGTGTACCTGCGACCACTGCAGCAGACCTCCACCGTCTACCTGCAGATCCTGCGGCTGAAACCTGTCACGGAGCAGGGCAGCCGGCACATCCGCATCCGCTCCCTGAAGATAGAGCTCAACTCCAGGGTCGGCCACTGGCAAAGTATTGACTTTAAGCACGTTCTGCAGAACTGGTTCAAGCAGCCCCACACCAACTGGGGGATAGATATCAACGCCTTTGATGAGAGCGGCAATGACCTGGCAGTTACCTCGCTGCGACCTGGGGAGGAGGGGCTGGTAAGGACCCTCAGACCTGTCCCTGGGGCAGGGGGGAATCACCTCTCTTATAGCTCAGAATTATTCAAATGTATTATTTCAATCAAACCACGACAGGCAAAATCATATTGAGAAAAAAAAACTTGATTCGAACAGAGATGTGGATTTGTATTGATAACTGGACTAAATTAGACTTAAACAAATAGTCAAAAAGAAAAAGATTGATGTCATCCTGCACCTCATCTACCATTCCATCTCTCCACATTGTTTCTGTTAATGTTTACTGTCAATTCTTAAAATAGAAAAGTTAGAGTTAAATATTTACACACAATTGAATTGATTAAGCTTACAATCTTTCTAACAGCCAGCAGGGGGCGACTCCTCTGGTCCCATTTAGAGTCCAACAGACCATAAAGCAGGGTATGCTTTAGGGTGTAGCTATCTTGTCGTTGACAGGTCACTACTATGCCGTTGTCCGGTCTGGAAGTTCATGTTTTCATCGAACAAATTTAATCCTTTCACAGTGTTTTCATTTCATGAAAGTTAATCATAACCTTTTTGGTCACCTGAAAATGTTTTATTCAGCATTATTCAGCATTGTACTTAGCTCCACCTTCTCATAGTTGCAAAAATAACAAGATGGTCATGGTCAAAATACCAAACTTGAGGCTTCAAAACTGGAGTCCCTAAACCAGTGGGTGACATCACGGTGACTGCGTCCACTTCTTGTATGGGCCTACAGTCTATGCTATCTAGTGAGGATGCAACACAGGCTACAGTACTGATGTATAAAACTTCAAGATAGTTATCAGATTTGATGTTGCCCTACAACATTTGTCTTGCATCTTTTAAACATTATATTTGTTTCAGAGCAGATTTTGAAAAGTTCACAACCATTGTTTAGTAAAAGTGCGCTGCTTTGTTTTAGATTTCTGACTATTGTTTCCTGTCTTCACCGATAATTTAATTTAGATTATCAAAATCAACTTGCAGAGACTTCAGACTTGCTTGTCATCACAGTTAAAATCATAAGCAGATCCTAAAACTTGTGCTACATCACCACACACAGCCTTTGCTGTACAAAGATTGAAGCTGAATTTTTTTTTTCACAGTTAAGGATTGTTCATCTTAAACAAGTTTTAAGCATCTGCAAGTTGTTTCTCAGTTGATGAGATTATGTGGCACAAATGTGCATTATAAATACTAAAAACATAGCAAATACAAGATGAAGTGTTCACATTAATACTAATAGTGTTAATTCACTGTACACTATACTGACATCAAAATCCATGTTTTGAGCCTCTGCCAAAGCATACAGAAGGTACACTTCTGTAAAAGCACAAATGGTTTCAAACAAACCTGCAGCCGACACGTTTTTCTAAAGCTGCATTCATTCCAGTGGCCTAAATCACAAAGTCACACTGTTGAGAGAACAGCTTCCCTCTGACTTATGTCACAGGTTCACCTCAAACACAAACAAACATTTGTTGTGTTAGTTAAAGACACTGATTGTAAATCTCCACACAGAAAGGGGTGATTTGAAGCCTACAGGCATGAAACAGCAGGGATCTGTTGAAGGCTGGACATTTCCGTTACTTCTGGGTATATACTGTATGTGCAAGAGGTTTTTGATGGCTGTTTACATGTACAAACACAGGAAGAACTGTATTATGTGTCAAAAATTGTATCCATATTACCAGATGGTGGATTTGGGGAAAAAAAAAGACTACATACAACTTAAAATGTGGAGTTTATTGAAGCATCGTGTATTTATGACCTTAAATACCGCCACCACTGCACTCTCTTTGAACATGTTGGCCATGACCACTCTATATTTAGTTCAGTCCAGAGAAAACACAGCTGCTTTCTTTGGATCAGCTTTCATCACTCTCATATTCTTCATTTGTCTTTTAGAAATCCTAAATTGAATGTGCGTATTCTGTGTACACACACCATTTTCCATTTTTCTGTCCATGTGGTGGTGAAAACTGAAATTGTTCTTCCTCCGACAAGTATAGTAAAGGCAGGGTCGGTGATTGTGAGGAAAAAGCAATAGTGCACTACATTTTTGAAAAATCATCCAACCGAAAAACCCAGCCCAGTGTTGCCAACTTTTATCCAATGAAAGTAGCGAGCAGCACTAACTCCCACTATCTTAAATCTAGTTGGCAACACTGGCCCTGTTCAGACCTGGCATTAACATGCATCCTTAGTGACTGGATCACAAGTGGACCGCTTTAAGTATGTCTCTTCATACCTGACATTAGAATACATCTCTACATGCGTCTTGAGTGACCTCTTGTGATCGGACCTTACCGAAACAAAAATACTGACACATCTCCGACAGCATGCCCAGTCTGATGGTCTGTAGAAGGCGCAGCCTATAGATAAGATGAACCTTTATTAATCCCCGTAGGGAAATTCAGTTTTTACACTCTGTTGTTAATTTCACACAGTACACATACATGCATTAATGGAGAGATGTCAGAGTGAGGGGGCTGCTCCTGACAAGCGCCCAGAGCAGTTGGGGGTTTGGTGCCTTGCTCAGGGGCACCTCGGCAGTGGCCAAGAGGTAAGCTGGCACCTTGGTCCATGTTGGGACTTGAACCGGTGACCCTCCGATTCCTAAACCAAGTCCCTACGGACTGAGCTACTGCCGCCCCCAAAGATCTATATCTATAAATAGATATCTATAAGATCTATTTTAATAAAATAGTTATACCGACAGGATACAGTAGAGCAGAGAAGCCGTTTCCATGCTGCGAGGCAGACAAGTGCTCACGTCTGTCTGTTTATTCGCCTGAGGAGCACAGTGATCCCCCGGATCCCAGCGGGACGTCAGTTGAGAAGGCCCAGGACACATTCACGTACACACTGGCCATATGTGGCCCAGATCACCTCTGAATATGGTCTGAGCTATCAGATCTCAATGTGTCAACCATGCGTCTTGAGTGAGTTCACACCTGTACAAAATGTGGTTGCTAACAATTAGCTATATGAGACTACTAAACGTCGTCACGCTGACCCATCTGCCTGTACAGCCTCATTGTGTATACTCACTCATGCAACCATGGTGTAGTTTGTTTATAGCCTATTGCTAGCTTTTTACTTCTGGTGATTGAATCAAATCTTAAAAAATCCTAATAGTGATTTTCATTTGTGGAGATTATCTTGCTGAACAAAATTTTAAGTATCATAAAGGTGTTTGCCACAGAGCTTGTTTTCTGCAATAATCCAAAACCCAATAGAAAAATCCCAGTGGCTTTTTGAGCGAACCAGAGCGATGCTAACTTCCTGGTTGGCCTACAAAAATATGTCATCCCTGCAGCAGTCCCTGCTGTCAGTATGTAATGAGAATTTCAACTAATATAACAAAATGTTTCTAAAATCTTTACCAACTCTACCTTTAAAAAAGTCATATAACAAAAAATAGTAGAAAAGACTGTACACTCTGCAAAATGTGAATGGATCAGTTTGAGCGTTCCTTTAAAGATTTTCACCTCAGATTGTGGACCAGTTAGTCTCATGTTGAGGATGCTCCTGGGCTTCAGACCCTGAGAACAGGATCTTTGCTTGTTTGTTCAAACTTCTTAAAGCAAAACCATCAGTGAATCATTAATCTAGTTAGAAATCCCAGAGTTACACCGACTGACAGTTACATACAACATCTATGTGGAATTATGTAAGCCACTCATCCCACTTAAGCAACACCAAATATTTACCGTGGTCATTTGGGTCAGATCTTCACAACACATATCAGAGGTCAGCTCTGGTGTCTTGGCCAATAACTCTCTGCCCTCTGAGCACACAGCAGTGTGCAATATTATTCTTGAAGGAAAAAAAGAAAAAAGATCAAAAACACAGGCTAGCGCACCAAAATAAAACACAACAAGCAGAGAAAGAGTCAAACTCTGCTTCTCGCTGATCCTCTGGGTCTTTTTTACACAACAAAAGTCCTAAAGGCCAAGCTGACATGGTCTCACCCTAACAGCCTTTCAGCTTATTTCCTATTTTGAATGCATCACAAAAAACTGCCGGAGCCCAGCTGGAATCACTGTGGATAGAGGAGACTTTGTAAAACAAACACGATGAAGTAAAATATTTGATCCGCTTGCTTTGCC
Source organism: Pterois miles (assembly GCA_947000775.1). NCBI lineage: Eukaryota > Metazoa > Chordata > Actinopteri > Perciformes > Scorpaenidae > Pterois > Pterois miles. Next base: position 4,316,755 of record CAMQGK010000466.1, on the reverse strand, counting down.
CAAAGGTCAAGTTTATGGTAGCCTGCAAATCCTGGGGTCATGGTTCAAACAAAGTATACAGAGTCAGCCATGGACATTGGAAAAAGATCTATCAGTGCTCTTTAAATTGCTGCTCAAATGGCCCATTGTGTTATTACATTAAAAATTCAAAATTAATTCATATGTTTTTGTGAAATATCAGATTAATAGGTTTTAATTTTGATCAGTTTTAATTATTTTTTTCTTGTCACTTTTGTTTCCTTTTGGGTCGTCCAAGTTTTAGTTTGGAGAGAAAATTAGTTGCTATTAGCAGTTGTTAGTAATGCTAAGCTAAATCAGAAAGCACCTATTTTTTTAACCAACATCATAGAACATGAGATGTTGGTGGACCTCAGATTTAATCCAGTGGAAAAAAATAACTACACCTGACTGAGGGAATTGAAAATTGAAAAATTTGGGGCTTGTGGAAAACTTTGCATTATTAATAGTTTTGATACACTTGTAGAAGCTGAGATGCTCAAATATGATAGACATTTTTCATGGCAGACCTTTTGACTTCTCATAGCAGGATAGGACCAATGAAACAAATGTTAAAAGTGGCTCAGGTCCATTAAGCCATGCCACTGAGCACAATACCAGAACCCTGGAACCAGCACATCTAAATGTAACATGATCATTTGTTATCAATTACACCTGCTGGTTTTCCTGCTATGACAAACCAAAATGTGTAATGAGCACTAATTAGACAACCTGATATCATGCTAAAGTGTGTAATAGACCCACCTATCCACCAGAGGATAGCATGTCAATGTCACATTTTGTCTTGCAGTATCGTAAATATTACAGACGTGAATGAAGGTGCAGTAGGCTACCAGCAGGGGGGAACAAAACCACGACTTGGGTTTAGGCAACAAAACCACTTTACATGTACTTTACAATATGTGCGGCAACAGCGTAATATAAGTACAGAAAGCGCATTACAAATGTCACTAACGCAATTTAGAAAACAAAGCACCAGTCTCAAATAGCGGCCCCCTGGTTTAAGTCGTGTTTGTTGGACCCATGTAGCTTTCTCCCGCCCACAATAAGCAGTCTTTCTCACTTTTTATTCTACATCACTAGTTCTATAGCATATTTATGTGGATGCATTTACATTGAAGTCGGTACAGATTGCATGGCATACAAATGACACACCAGAAGCAAGAACAGCCTTCTTATTACATGCTTTTGCCTTGTGCATTATCGTGTCATTCTCAGGCTTTTTAATGCGACCGGGCTGAATCAGATCATATTCTTGTTTTTGTTTTTTGTGGAAACTAGAAGGAAACTAGATGACTTACTGTGGCCTTTCCAACTGCGACTAGTCAAAGTGTTTTTTTTTTTTTAAAAAGGCTTATTGGGCAGCTGTTGTAATTATTTATAGTGGATCATCAGTTTGTATTTCAGAAATAATGTTTGTACCTGGACTACATTTGAATTACCTGGATTTATTTCTACACATGTTGAGAGGAAAGACACAACACACCATAGCTCCTTGACATGTTGAAAGGGGAAGATTAATTTTTTTTAATGCCTCTTTGGCATCAACACTTGTTTTTCGTCTTTGGGAAATCTTCTTAGCGCCTAGCTTACTTCATTTAATAAAACAACAGAATGTGAAAAGTCTTAGGTCTTGCATGAAAAATATCATGTCAGCATCAGTCAGGACATTAGTATTACTCCAAAAAAGACAAGGTCATTGGCTAATGACACAATGGCCAAAAGCACTGTATTGTCGCAGTGTAACTACCACATGAAATATACCATTTAGTCAGAGGTACACACATTTTTATTTAGTCAAAGTTCTCTCTTTTGCAATGTTATATCCCTTGGATAGTTTCTATACTGAAATCACAGCATGAGAATATTATGTGTTCAATACTTTGTATGCAAAGTTTTATCTGTACTTTGGCATCTTTAGCCAATTCTTAGAAGTAGTTAACACTGAGCTACTGAAGTATCAGAAGACATTTGTAGCTTGTTATCTGGTTTCTGTGTTTCTGTAAGTTAGCTGACACATAGATTGAACACAAAATATGTGCAGTTGTGAAGTGGTGGCAGTGTTTGTGTCTTTATTTAAAAAATGCAAATTCCATATGCAGTCCTCCTCAGTTGTATAAATGTTTTGGTCCATAAGACCATCATGACCTTTGTTTGTCCTCATCAGTCTGACAAAGATATTAGACCTTTTTTTCACTCAAGCCATTTTGAATTGTAGCAGTGGGAAAAGCACAGGTGGGTCTAACCTCATTAACTTTGGCAGTGAGCCATCACGCACAATAGCAGAGCCCTAGTTAAATCCCAGCGCTGTAAATAGTCTTGTATCTACAATGTCAGAAATTAATGGAATAGTTCCTAATTTTTGGGAAATACACAAGAGATGAGAAGATCAGTACAGTTCTCTTTATGCATTTAACATGTAGCTAAAGCTGGGTGGCCATTAGCTTAGTATTAGCATAAAGACTGGAAACAGTTGGACAGCTGTGTTACAAAATCTGCCTACCAGCATCTTTAAAGCTGTTTTGTTTAATTCATACACAACCAGAGCTGTAAAGACGACACTTTGAAGTTCTCAGGAGGTTGCATGCTCTAACATTTTTTTGTCAAATAACTGCTGGGAGCTGTAACTTCCCAGAGTCTCGTTGTTGTGATGTTGCCAGGCAACCAGCGGAGACATAGAAAGGCTTTATGGATGAATAAACTGTTGTTCATCAAGAAATAGTTACAGTACAAATCACCCCCCTTAAAATACAACTTGTCATTTTAATCATCAGTTTGTGCACATATTAAAACAATAAGAAACGTGTTTATTGGTGAGTTTTAGTCGGTGTTGGTGGGCGTTAGGCATGTCAATTGATGATAACCATGATATTTAAAAATCAAATATTGATATCGTGTTCTCATGTCAACTCTTCAATGAATCTCCCCTCCATTGAATTGCCACCTTAATGTGGTGGAGGTTTTGTGTGTCCCGGTAACTGAGAGCTGTGTTGTCTGGGACATTAGCTCCCAGTAGGGTCTCCCAGGGCAAAGTGGTCCAAAGGGAAGGGTCAGACCAAGTGCGATTCATAGACCCTTTATGAACTGGACAGAAAAGAGTTGTGGAACCTTGCCCTGAAAAGGAAAACCAGGTCCCTCTTTTAGAGCCAGACCTGGGAGGAGAGCTGGTGGCTGGGCCTTGGCACATGGTGCCTGGCTTGGAACAGACAGAAAGATCAACATGGACATGCCACCCTGTGGGCCCACCACCCACAGGGATAGGCATCTGGGTCGGGTGCAATGTGAGCCAAAGAGCAGGCAAAGGTATCACATCATGATAGACTGGCTCTAGGTATGTTGAACGTCATTTCTCTGGCAGGGAAGAAACTGGAGCAGGTGCGGTAGGTGGAGCAGTATCAACTAGATATAGCTGGGCTCACCTCCATATGTAGCTCTGGTTCTGGAACCAAACTCATTGATAGGGGCTAAACTTTTGCCTTTTCCATGTTGTCCAAGCCGAGAGGCAGATGTGGGGACACTCACAAGCCCCTGGTTGAGCACTGCTGTGTTGGAGTTCTCCCCGGAGAATGAGAGGCTTTTCCCTATGCAACTGCGAGTCACTGGGAAGAAGTCTAACTGTTATTTGTACTTATGCATCAAACAGCAGTTTGTAGTACCCAGCCTTCTTGGAGTCTCTGTGTGGCATCCTCGAAAGGGCGCCAACTAGAGACTCTATAGTTCTACTGGGGGACTTCAGCGCTCATGTGGATGGATGAATGATGGATGATGGAGAATCCTGGAAAGAAATGATTGTGAGGAACGGCCTTCCTGATCTGAACCTTAGTGGTGCTTTGTTGTTGAACATGTATGCTTGTCATGGATTGGTCATTACAAACACCACATTCGAGCATAGGATGTTTCATAAGTGTACGTGGTACCAGAACACCCTAGGCCAATGATCGATATTGACTTTGTGGTTGTATCATCAGATCTGCGGCCGTATGTCATGGACACTCAAGTGAAGAGAGGAGCAGAGCTGTCAACTGATCACCACCTGGTGGTGCATTGGATCAGATGGCAGGGTAGACTGTTGGATAGACCTGGAAAACCCAAAGATGTAGTGAGGGTAGACTAGGAACATTTGGCTGAGGCCCCTGTCTGCGAGGACTTCAACTTGGATTGGAAGATTTTCATTGCCAGTCATGGCCCATGACCCCATTCTTCTTGTAGGAGGCCATCCAGCTGAAGAAAAAAGCCATTTGAGCTTGATTGGCATGGGGGTCTCCGGAAACAGCAGACAAGTATCGGTTGGCTAGAAGGGCTGCGGCTGTGGCAGTTGTGAAGGACTTTTGGTTGGCCTCAAAGGTGTTCTGGCAAACTGTTGTACGAATCCAAAAGGGAAAGCAGGGCTCAGCACAGGCTGTGTTCAGCAGGGGAGGAAAATTATGGACCTGGACTAGGGATATCGTTGAGTGGTGGAAAGAGCATTTTGAGGAACTTCTGAACCCAAACAACATGTCCTCCGTAGAGGAGGCAGAGTTTGAAGACTTGGGCGAAGGCTTGTTCATATCCTTTACAGAGGTCACTGAGGTAGTCAAAAAGCTCCTCAGCAGCAAGTTGTCAGGGGTAGATGAGATTCGCCCTGAGGTGCTGAAGGCTGTGGACATTGTTGGACTGTCTTGGCTGACAAGCCTCTTTAGTGTTGCATGGAGGTCAGGGAGTGTGCATGTGGAATGGCAGACCAGTGGTTTCTCTCTTTTAGAATGGGGATTGGAGGGTGTGCTCTAATTACTGGGGCATCACGCTGCACAGCTTCCTCAGGAAAGTTTATTCTAGGGTGCTGGAAAGGAGGCTGCGACCGATTGTCCAACCTCAGATACAGGAGAAACAATGCAGATTCTGTCCTGGCTGTGGAACAATGGAGCAGCTCTTTACCCTTGCAGGGGTCATGGTAGTTTGCCCATTCAGTCTACATGTGCTTTGTGGACTTGGAAAGGCTTACGACCATGTCCCCCGGGGAGTCCTGTGGGGGGTACAGTGGGAATATGGGGTACCAGGATTGTTGTTACAAGCTGTCCTGTTCCATATACCCAAAGTGAGAGATGTGTCCGTATAATCAACACAAAGTCAAAGACGTTTCAGGTTGGTGTTGGCCAGGGTTGTCCCTTGTCACCAATCATGTTTGTGATTTTCATGGACAGGATCTCAAGACACAACCGGGGGCGAGGAGAGTGTCTGAATTGGGGATTTCAGAATTGCGTCTCTGCTCTTCGCAGATAATGTGGTTTTCTTGGCTTCATTAGACCATGACCTTCAACACACACTGGGGCTAGTTTGCAGCATAAAGTATGAAGTGGTTGAGAGAAGAGTTTGTACCTTCAAATCTGAGGCCATGGTTCTTTGCCAGAAAACAGTGGATTGCACCCTCCAGGTTGGGAGTGAGACACTGCCCCAAGAAAGGGAATTAAAGTATCTCAAGGTTTTGCTCATGAGCGAGGGTAAAATGGAGCAGGAGATGGACAGGTGCAGTGTCAGTGAAAATGTAATATTGTCACAGCCCTAGTGGGCTTATTTTTAAACTTTGGAAAGAGCAAGACTAGTCCTCCTGCTTGCAGTCTCTACACTAAGATAAGCTAATAACCTCTTGGCTCTATAGATATTACGCACAGATATGAGGACTTCCGGTCTTCTCATCTAAAACTCTGCCTTTTAAGACATTAAGTGACATTAAACAGTGATGTCATATACTGTACAGGTTTTTTTTTTTTTGTTAAATATTTTTATTTTCCTTAACTGATATTTCAGCCATGTTGTTGTTCTCTTATAACCACCTCTTTCTCTCTGTCCTGCCTCTCCTCCCCCTGATTCCAGCAGCCGTTCCTGGAAGTGAAAGTTCTTGAGACGACCAAACGCTCTCGGAGAAACCTTGGCCTGGACTGCGATGAGCACTCTACCGAGTCTCGCTGCTGTCGCTACCCTCTCACTGTGGATTTCGAGGCGTTTGGCTGGGACTGGATCATTGCCCCCAAACGCTACAAAGCCAACTATTGCTCCGGCCAGTGCGAGTACATGTTTATGCAGAAATACCCACACACCCACCTGGTGCAGCACGCCAACCCCAGAGGCTCTGCAGGACCCTGCTGTACCCCAACCAAGATGTCCCCCATTAACATGCTCTACTTCAATGACAAGCAGCAGATCATCCATGGCAAAATCCCCGGGATGGTGGTGGATAGATGTGGCTGCTCTTAGGCTGCAGGGGAGACACACACTTGTGTACAGCCACCATCACATCAAACCACCCAAAACCCTTACGGAGCTCTCCCCTGGCACCAGAACCCACTCTTTGGCACCAGATTTCACTTTTGCTCAACCACAAAATCATCCCACTGGGTTTCCATTTTTTCCAGTAATTAAACTGATTCTAACTGTAAAAAAAAGTTATAAATGAAACATGAATCAAAAAAAGGACTGAATAATGGAAATACAGTACATTATGAATGATTTAAAGAGGTTGTCCTTGTGGAGCAGCTTCAAAAAATGGTAAATGAAACAAAACTATGTTATAGAGTATGTGTTAGTTTTGTGGGTTTATAAAGTTTTTTTTATTTTTATTTTTTTTAATGGCATCTTTGTGAAATGTCCAGGTTAGTGGATTGAGATGACAGGAGACATAAGCATTTACAATATTTTTAAAGCAATTTCATTTTTAAGGTGAGTTTGGAAATACTTAATTTCACATGTACGCTTACTTCCAGGTGAGATTTGAAACACAAAAATGTTTGCAAGGGGGCATGAACAGAATTATTTTGCAATCCATCACTAACAAAAAAAGAACTAAATCCATGCTAATATGAGGAGGGTTTACTGTTAGAAATACTCCTAGTATAAATCCAAAATCTTGTTTACAGATGTTTAGAGATGTGCTCTAGAGATGTGTTGAGGAGATCCAAAACCAAACCTATACCCTCTATTAATGTATAACACCCAAGTGTGACATTCCCGAGTATCTACGAAACCTTTCACAGTTACTTTGATCTTTTTTTATTTGTAGTCTTGTAAAACTCAAAAAAGGAAAAGGGAGAGAGGAGCTTATATTATTTTAACTCTGTCTTTCAAAGCACATGAATAAAGCCAGTATAACTATTTCTGCCATTCTGCAAAAGTAGATAAGACATATTTAGGTTTCTCTTTCTCACCGAAGTCTAAAACTAAAGTACTGTAATGGAGATGCACTCTGAAGTCATTCGGCACCGCATGGGAGAGAAGGAGGAGGAGCAGGATCCTGCAGGATGACAAGAACACATTTCCTTTATTCTGCGTGACAAAAGGGAAATACACTTAACTAACACCCTCAACTTTTGCATTCAATGTTTAAAACAGAGAAGTAAATGCACTGTTTCATAACTTGAAGAGGCCTGGGACTGAGCATTAATAGCAAACAGTAAGCAAACCCTGAAATAAAACACATAAGGGTGACAGTATTGCTCAAATTTTCACCCTGCTGCAAATTATTGAGCTGAAAATAAAACAAAACAGGATTACAGTATTATGACTAAAAGTTTACATACTCATACTTACAGCAGTGTTCCCATCTGTGTTAAAAATACACTTAAATTTAGAAAGAGCAGCAGCTTCATTAGGTCCAACTTTTTTCAATACTAGTTTCAGAAAAGATGAAAATTTAAACTGCCATATTCAGAAATAATTATAAATCAACAAACGTGCAAATCAAGAGAATGTAACTCAACTACTGACTTTAGCTTAGAGAACATAATTGATTGCATTTTGAAATGCCCCCATCCACTTCCACCTCAGCTGCGTTGTCATGATCATAAAATATTGTTAGTGCTTGAACACAGTAGATTCGTGACGCTTGAAGTCTGTCTTTGTCTCCTGGATGTCAAAGCAAAGATATCCTTTTGTTGTAAACGAAAGCACTATGCTGTTGGATAAAGGAAGAGCCTTCTGACATTATATATAAATGATATATGTATATATTAAAAAAAAGGGGTACAAAAACCTTTTTTGGGGCACTCTACCTTACCAACAATAAATTTTGCACTATGGGATGTTCATGGCGTGAGGAGGTAAAGTGTTGTTTGTGTTTTACCAAGCACAAGAGAGCTTGTACAGTATAGGATTAAAAAAATAAACTATTCAAGCTTCTGGTGATAAACCATGAACTAGAGAGGTTATCACTTCTTTTTGATACCATCACGCTTTCCTGACTTTTGTCTGAAGCGGGGGCCTGTCCATACACTCACACACTTATATCCAATCTGGAACCTGGGCGTACTGTACCAGCGGCCTGAAAGGCCTCCTTGCCCACTTTGGGTGATAAGTCATATATGTATAAGTGTCTGGATCAATGAAAATAGAATGCTTTAACTGGAAATGGCCCGCCCACCAACTTTAATCTGTTACCATGTTAGAGAGACTGCGTCCTTTTGACTTAAACAATGTGTCGACTGTCTTGCATAGACATGTTTTTGCCTTTGTGTGTATTTTAAGTGAAAGCACCCATGTAAGAATGGGAGGAGTATCCAGGGATTGTTAGCCAAAGTAGAGGATGACATGTGTGCTGTAACTTTTGTGATCGCAGGTATATGCTAGAACATTTCAAAGGGAGGAAAAAGCTGGTTTAGGGGCAGTGGTTGGAAATAATTCAACTGGTCAATTGTCTATTTATTAATATTAATTACAATGCATTTCAAAGTGTCTACCTCACTTTAGCCTCCTAAAAACTTTTCTTTTTTAAAAAAATTGTAATTGATTAATCTGTGCAAACATAACCTATAAGAACCCCACCCCCCACCCCCACCCCCCAAAAAAATGTAGTCGAAAACCACAGGGTCCCCTTGCTCTCAGGTTCAGATTGAGTTATTGACAGAGTGACTGATGGTAGCGGCTCTGGTAATGTGTGGTCAAAAGAAATAATTAGCTGTGCCCACATCTATGGCTTGTTGAGAAGTTGCATTTTGAATTTTCGTGTTTGTATACTGGTATGTGTGAGAGTGTTTTCATATAAATATATGAGAGTAAGAAATGTAAATACCTACCCAAATGTTGACATTTATGATGTTTTGGACAGGTTCGCCGCTTCTAATGTTTTTCTCACTTTCCCCCTTCATTCCTCCGTTCTTTGTGTAGTTTTTAAAAGAAATCACCCCAACTTTGTAGTTTAATGGTTGTGCATATGAATAACTGTTCAATTGTTATTTTTGCCTTTTGTTGTTTATTTACTGTCATTTTTCTTTTGTACAATAAATCATTTATTTAGCTTATGGGATTTGTTGTTTATTTGTGAAAGCTCTGATAAACGTTTTTCAAGTGTCGGCTACCATAGTTCTTCTCGCTTGGCGTACAGAAGTTTCTGTTGGTTGCAATCTGCAACATCACCACTAGATGACGCCAGATCATACAAACTGGACCTTTAAGCTTCAATGGTGCAACCCGATCTAACAAATCACTAGTTTTATACTAGGAAGTGCTAACTGGTGCAGCCCAGTCAAGTTACACCTGTCAGTTACTGGTTGTTAATATTTAGCAACAACTTTTTTTAACAACTACTTTGTGTTGAATTCAGTTTAATGTAGTGATTCATAAATTTCCACTCAGTAAACATTTAAATTTTAACTATGCTAAGTTTGGGTTCACAAACAGCTGGTGCATCCATCTCTGCAGTCGTAGGCAGGATTTTAGAAATACTCATGAATGCATCCAACACACCTGCTACCACTCAAATATTTTGACCAGAAACCAAAACGATTTAAATTCAAAAAGTCAGTTAGGTGTTTCAGAGTCACTGGGATTCGTTTATCAAATAGTTTCTTATTGGAGAATGTAAACTCCCAGCAGGTTGCTCTCACACCTTGAGAAGCACACACACATACACACACTTAGTTAAGCCACTAGTGGCATCCTGATTCTTGGAAAACAGTAACAGGCAGCAGAGGTGGCGGGAAGCAGATTCACCATCACCATCACCATCGAGGCTAATTGGTGAAAGAGAGCGTTCAGAGGACAAAGGTTCAGTCTTGGGGTTTGGGTTGCCATTATTTGGATGTCATATAAGATCCAGCCTGACCCAATTAATATGCCACCTGATAGGAGGGCCTCTCATCAACCTAATTTAGAGAATCAATAGGGGACAAATGAGAGTGAGAACGAAGCTCTTTACGGATGCAAACAGACAAAGACCACCCAGTACAAGCTCGAGGAGACTGATGCCAGCAATGACATAAACCTTTTGACAAATCCTCACTTGACATAAACAAACATTCACACAGTCCCCTGCCCATCAAGTGCATCAATGTGCTGTACACATCATCGGTCATACCCACCCTACATAGACCAGGGAGGACATTGATGGATGTTTTTATTGTTTTGGCACATAAGCAATACAGTAGTTGTACAAGCTGGACAAGAAGTGTTAGAGGCTGAATGCTACCCCCGAAGCTTTAAGACTACTATCATGATGAACTCTACTATCATGATGAGCTCCAGTAAATTAAGACTGGACTATGCCATGGGGGCAAAAAAGTACAGTACAATGGGAATATTGAACATGTTGCAAAGACCTCAAGAGAGGCCGATGGGGGTTGGGAGGATTTGGGAGGAGCTTTATGGCAATTATAGCCATAAAGTTAAGAAAGAAGGTGAACTGGGGGCAGCTCTCAATAGCTTAAATTGCTGGACACAGTCATCAGTAACACCTTTTTGTCTGGCTCAGTGACTGGCTGGTGTTTGGAGAGGGGAACTGTTCAGGGAAGATCACACGCACACTCTTATGGGATGAAAGAATCTCACATGGCAATAAAATAAACAGTGAAGACACAAGAGTTAAGTCACAATGAGTCTAAATCAGCAGCAAGGAACACTAGTGGACTTAAGTGTGTGGTTGATTACTAATTATTGTACAGTGAATTTGTGTTGTGCCTCAAAATAATGAGAAATAATATGTTTATTTTGCCTTTTTAATGTGCATATAAAATCAGATTTAGGGGTAATAAATGCAACATAAACATAACAATTTGAAAGTTATTTATGAAAACGGCATCTCACTTGTTTGATCATGGATAAATTGACTCAATATTTTTTACTTAGCCATATATCACCCCTCCTCAACTGAGTTAGCAATCTGATCTCCCAACAAATATGCCGAAGCTCTACTGCATTTAGCTGATTCCTTGACTGCCTTTTCTTTTATGCATTAGTTTATTTTGTATTAATTTATCTTTCCATCTTCACATTTTGAATCAGTTGTTTTGTTATATACTTTTTGCCTGTTATGACCTGTGTCACAGAAAGCATTGATGGAAATCATTCTTGTTATTATATGTTAATGTCATGTTAGTCGAAGCATCTTTAGCAACAGAAGTAGGCTTGTGTTAATTGTAATAGCACAGAAAGCTATTAGTGCTTGTATTCTACTGAATGATGTTATTATTGGTATTAACGTGAGTGGCACAATTTCAGCATAGTGCGTAGAAATAAATGTGCTATGTCTTTTCCACTGAAATTATTTTAAACTTTACTATGAACTCTGGAATGTATTGGAAAATTTACTTTGAGACATCGAGAAGAAATGTTATTCATGTTGATCATTTTTATTTTATTTCACCTCTGGTTGAACTTGCAGTCATTAAATCAGTTTAGGTCCAGTTCACCACAGTGGTTTAGTGTCTCTGAATGACAGCTGTCACTCTTTTGTTTTCCCAGTGCACCATCTGGTTTGAAGCTGGCTGCCGTAGATGGTGGTGACGTAGCGTCCAGTGGGCCTGGCTGAAGGCTGCAGGGGCATGTCGCTGCAGCATCCCACTGTTCTGAGAGTGTACCTGGGGACAGGATGACCACCCCTACCCTGGAGGATTTCCTTTCTAACGGTCAGGTACAAAAAGGAAGCAACAAAGGTCTTAATTATACTCACATCTGTACATTTTGGTGTTTCACAAATTCAATGCAGTTCATTCTGATGAATGCGACAATATTAAAGATTCAACAGTATTTGAACCTGTGTCTTAATCATGATAGATGGACAATAGTGCTGGATAAACAGATTAATTTCAAAATAATGATGAGACAGGTTTATTGATTGAAATTGAATCTGTCTAAAAAGAAATATTTCCATATGACATGATGGAACAGTGAGAAATAGTTTAAAGCTAACAATGATAAATTAAAGTGTAGAAAAAAAAAACGTCAGTTTCTTGTACCTTTTGGTTTCTTTGAAAGTGACTACAATGATCTCATTTATAATCAATATGTAAAGTAGATACATAATTTTAAGTTAAAAGTGAAGATAAATTACAAGTTGTATGTATGTTAAATGTATTGAATATAAACCCCACAGAGGTCAAATGACATCAAGTTGAATAGGAATAAGATCAGACCACAAAAGTTTTAGAGGAAGATGTATCAATGAGCAAAACAACTTTAATGCAGGAGTGTCAAAGGCAAGAAATGAATTTTCTCTGTGGTTCGCACAGGTACAACATCCTAATGATGATTGACAACATGAAACACACACAGCTTCTCCTCTGCCAGTAATACACAGCAATCTGCACATTCCTTCCACTTATTTTGAATGCTCCTCACAGCAGTGTGTGTGATTACTTGAAAGTCAGCCGGACATCTCTCTTTTGGCAACAACAGGAATCAGCCCGAGAGCGGAAAACAAAATCTTTTGTCCCACGCTGTCCTTCTGCAGTCCTGGTAATAATCCTAAATCTGCCTCTTTTTTAGGAATAACATCTTCAATCTGTGGCACAACTACAACTGCACATTAAAGCACAGAAATATCACATCTACTGCTGTTAATATTAGATATATTATTATGGGGGAACAAAGGGAAAAACAAAACAAAACAAAAACATCAGGATGCTCGTTTTTCCATAATATGGACTGTGAAGTTTGGACAAAGCTGTGGGTTCCTCTCTTGAGCTGTCTCAGATAAAATTCACTGGGACGATATAATATCATTTAAAAAAGGGGGTAAGGTTATACGAGGACACAGCTGCACTCCCTCTCTGATGTGGTAGGGCTGGATACACAAAAATATTCCAGGTCACTGATCAAACCTCCAAAAACACAACCCTTTACACACATCCATATCCCATGTGCAAAAAAATGATAAAACACACAAATAGGAACCATTTTATGTGTGTTTTGTCATTAATTGTTCTTCATGTCCCACAGGCAATCTCACATGCTGTTTGTTTTTTTATTTTTGCCTTATATCAGGGCCGGCCGATATGGCCAAAATCTTCTATCACGCTATAGGTCACTTCATGTGTCGATAATCATATATAGCATGATGTAGCATGTTTTCTGGTTATTTAATAAATAAACAGTCTATATGAAATAACCACATGGTAAAGCCTATTTTTGTATACTCCAGTGTGAATTAAATACTTTCCAACTGAAGAGTATTTTCTCATTTTAAGAACCTGAGTGCAAAATGAACATAACAGTTGTAAGTGAAATTATAGAGAAATAAATAAATATTGGCTTAGTGTATATCATGATAGAAACAATATAGAAAAATAATTGCAATTATTTAATTTTGGTGGATGTATAAGATGAATTGCTCGGACGAAAGTTTCAGTTTTTCATGTAGCATTGATTGATATTCATGTTTCTGCAGATATCTTTTACATTAATTATTTTAAAGTCTACCTTTTTTCTACACATGTAAACATGTGTATACATGTAAATCTTTTTTTGCTATACGAATAAATTTGCATTTTAATGTCAGCAGTCAGCTGACCCTAAAAGTTCACATAATGACAGAGGATGAGTGAAACATCTTTAAAAGAAGCAATGAAAGATGGATGCTCCATTGCTCACAAATGCATTTTGTTCTGTATCACAAGCCTTGCAGATTGTAATCCCAGTATTGCAGATTTTGGGGGTTCAATGCAACACAGCAGTAAAAACAGCAATAACGAGTTGCCAAAATATAGAAGTCGGGGCAGAGATGCCGTCGGTTACAGCGTTGGCCAATAAAAAGAGGTTGTGGATTTCTTTGAGGCCTGAGCAGTCAGTGAAAGGCACTGTGGGGTCTCCATAGTTCACATGGCAAACTCTCAAACACCCACGGGGGGGTTGCCCTCCCTCCCTCCCCTGTCATGCCTTAACTGAGGCTAGTGTTGACACAGTGCTGGCCAATCTAATTTTGATTGTCAGGAGCAAGGAATGGTGATCCTCCCCCCGCCCCCCTGAGATCATCAAGTTCATTTCTCTGGCTGCATAGGGATTTTTTTTTTCTCCCCCCCCCCCCCTCCACACCACCTCCCTCTCCATCTCCCCATCTCCCCATCTCCCCATCTCCCCACCACTAGAACAATATTCAGCCGTTCCTGGGCCTCTCAGAGTGAGCTCACTGGAGTTAATCTCTCAGGCCTCTCTCCTCTCTATTGCTGCCTCTCTCTCACTCGCACTCTCTCCCTCTCTTTCTATTCAAAAAGCCATTCGAGAACAGCTTGAATTAGTGACAGTTATTATTCAGACTAATGAGTAAAATCTCAAAGGCAACAAAAGTGGACTGTGACATCGGCTATAACAGCATTCATAAATCATTCATTCTTGGCAAGAGGGGTTTCTATTAATAAGTGGGTGACGAATATAATTTCTGCAACTTATTAAGATTTTAATTAATCGAACACAACAGCGATGACGGCAGCAGCAGATATCTGTGTGAAGCGTGAAATATTTAGAGGGAAATCTGTGAAATGTCATGAAGCCTTCATTGTTTTCCCAGATCTGTACCATCAGAAAAGACAGATGGCCCTCTGCACCTTTGTTTGTGTGTGTGTGTGTGTGTGTGTGTGTGTGTGTGTGTGTGTGTGTGTGTGTGTGTGTGTGTGTGTGTGTGTGTGTGCGTGTGTGTGTGTGTGTGCATATGTGGGAGGGAGTAAGGAAGGTCAGGTTTATTGACAATATTATTTGATATTTGAAAGCTATTTTTTCTAAATAATTAACACAATCCATCCCAAATATTTACCCCCCAAACAAAACCCCGTTGTCTTTACTTTTTGAGTGATGACCATATCTGTGAGTTAAGATTCATTCATTATTCATGCATTTTCTGATACACTCATTTAGTTCAATGCTTTCCATAATTTTAGATTTAAGTATGCATGGTGATGAGTTAACGCAATAAAGGGTCACTTAATGTCTTTTTTTTTTTGTGAAAGACAAAGAGGCGGGGAAACTGCACAGTGACAAACTATGACATTTGATGGAGGCCTCTGAGTCGGTGTAATCAAATTCAAACAGGCATTTTAAGACAGACATTCATTTTGTCAATGAATTCCCAGCCAGTGAGACACAGTGACAGTCCAGCAGTGTGGGGCTTTGTGCTCTAATTGAAACTGAGGTGTAATAACAGAGAAGAAATTAGGGGACAGAGGATCAGCTGACATGAATGGATCAGTCAAGCTACCTGAATAAAAGAATAATGGAGATGATCAATCATAATGCTGTGTAACCATTTGCATGGCATTATTTAAATGCTGTCATTTAAATAATCTCCATATTAGCTATCCATAAAACATCTCTAACACTTCAAGTAAACGTTAATTGATATTTGTCTTGTTTTACCGCAATTGTTCTCCTGAAATTGCACAAAGATAAACCTTTATAAATTTCAGATACTTCAAATGCAGTATAACAAGTTGGCCAGATGGGGGCACTACAACTAAAAATCAAAGTTTAAATTAGTCTTAAATACTCTTTGCGTAATCCTGCATCCCTCTGCCATCAATTTCTAAAGGCTGACTAAATGACCTAATGCTTCAGAGGAAACAGCAAAAAAAATCATCTTAGTTCAATCAAATATCCACACCAATTGTAATTACAACTGTGCACTGACATGTCAACACTGATTGCGGCCAGAGTTTGTGTGCAGGAATACACTTTTTGGTGTTGATCTACTAATTTTTTTCAAGAAAATTGATTGAATTAAAATCCATTAATTGGAGCAAGATGAGTTTCTCTTTTAGCTTTTCATTATTCACAGTATATAAATTATTTCATGACTTTATAACCCCAATCCTGTATTAAACAATATTCAAACACTGAAAACCTTAAATCATTACAATACAGGAAAGATTTCTCAAATTGTTGTTTGTGGGAGATTTCTACATTGAAAACTTTATTTAAAGAAAAAGACACTAGCACTCTCTGTTGTACTGTTGTATTAACCAGCAACCAGAAACAGCTTGACAGAGCTTATACAGAAAGAAAAATGTTAGTACAAAAGAGATCCAACTATTACTTGTAGTTTTACACAAATTATTAATTTAGCAAAATTGATCAGACCAGAATCAATCTTTTTCAATGTTTAACCTCTGTAAATATCACCCACCAATCATTAATTTGAAAATTAAACTTGACACAGATTTTAAATTATGCACACCAGAGGTAGGGGCTAGCTAATAAACATTGTGCTTCGAAACTTTAAAACTCTCTTTCCTAAATCAACAAATACCAGTTTGCACTTCAGCTGCAGACCACAACTGCAGCTTGTCAGAAGTAAGCTTAACATTACAGAAAACAATTTCAAATCGAAAGATCAGAGGTGAAAGGTCGAAATTATTCTGTCAGGGGTGTTGGGTTCACTGAGGGGGAAAACTGACCAAACCACAGCCCCCACCTTTAAAAACAGATTCAGATGCACATTTACTGTATATCTCTCAAAACCAATTACACATGGCTCTTTTGTAGTTAAAGAGATGCATGTTTAAAAACTAGAGACAGGGTGAAATTTGAAGAGGGGGTGGGGTGTTCAGCGTAGGTGCATGATTTGCAAGCTGTCAGATGACGGCCCTGCGGATGAAGAGCAGTAGGCCCCCACTCTCTGTCCGGTGCTCGGTGCTCCCCACCCCCTCGCTCAAACGCCCCTCCATACCCCATGGGAGGAGGTCTGTTGCGCTGTGGCCACACTAAATCAACATCGTCCTAATGAGGTGTCACACTTGACCCCCAGCAGCCTCAGCCCCTCATATGGGTGTCAGAGCCACAATGAGCGGCCCTCCATCTCCAGCGCCTGGCTGACACATTTTGATTCATGAGTGAGCCTGGGCCCTGTCAGGTCAAAATTACCCCTATCAAAATGCCACCATCAACACATTCATCAACCCTACCTCTGTATCCGCCCTTTTTTGGTCACTTCAAAAAAAAAAAAAAAAAATCCAAAAATCAACAATACTCTGCATTCTCTCCCTCCCTCTGACTCCCTGAAAGTACATTTGCACACAGTCAGACCTCTAAACACCGTACACACTAATGCATGTTCTCCCTGATGACCTCCTAGTGCAGCGAGAAGTGATACTCCTGCCTATCATTGGTCGGGGGTCCAGCCTTCTGCTCCTAATGGCTCTCTGAGCGATGACCTCTGTGTCCCCCAGGTGTTGGTAAGCCTGTCTTCTGACCTACTGACCCAAAACACTCCTAATGTAAACAGGTCCTCACAGCTAATAACCAACCTGAGAATGAAATCTGTGTGTCCTGAGAGGGGCAAAGTACTTACTCATAGCAGGAGGTTGGACACATTATCTTCACATTTGGTAGTGCAGACAGTTCAATCAGCTCATCATGCCCAAGATACGATGAGACAGGTAAAACTGTTACGATCGTGGACAAAACACTCTTCAGACTATTAAGATGAGGACTGGCTTCAGAGGGAACCTCCCCAGTGGAGATCAGCTCCTTCTTTGTGACCACAGCTGAGACTTTCACCTGCCTGGGACGAGATCATCTCCCGCCTAATCAACCCAGCCCGGCAGTAGCAGATGTTCTTCTCCATTGAAATGAGAAGGATCAATGTCAACAACCAACCCCAGCCCTTTTTGTAGCTCGATAACCAAAAAGTGTTATCACCATCTTTTGTTACAGTTTGTTACAACATTACTTCACAGGGACAAACTATAACATGGCGGCCCCTCACTAAGAAGATCATTTACTGTCAGCTGACACTCAACTCTGCCCACCGAGGCAGCCATCTGCTCCAAAAAACGTTCCCCTGGGAGATGAGGGCAGTCCAGTAAGACCTGTATACCCGTCAACTGACTGGTCTGGTCTTCAGCCTCTACAAATGTCCATGATCTCATTATCATTATCATGCAAAATGAGGATGTCACTATTTATTACTTTAAGTATCAACTATCTTCATGGAGTGAATACAGTGTTATAATTCATTATGCACACTATGGTCATCCATAAGGCAATATTGTCTTGGGCTAACAGACTCACATGCAGTTTTTTCTCTGCAACATAAAACAGTAAGAATGTGTGTTCACAACATAAGGTAACAGTAACATTTATTATTAAATGTACAATATGTCTCTAATGAAGCTCAGACGTTATAAATGGGTCATAAACTGGAGTTCATGCAAAGTGTTAATGAAAAGTAATAAAGCTGTAAGATGTTACGACCCAACACCCATAACGTTAATGTAGCAAAGCAAATGCCTCTTGTGCCTCATTTGTGTCCAGATTTAACTAGGTAATTCTAATCACATGAATGACTATAGGATGTTATGGTGTTTGAAACACAGAGAGTGTGGATTCGTTGCATGCAATAGAGATTCAGTTTTAAGACATTAATGGTTAAACCCTAATGAGGCATATTTTGTTTATGTGTTTTATGTGAGCATATGTCTGATGGTACCTGTTGCCAACTGCAGTCAGCAAAAAGCATGTATGAAAACACAGTTTCAAACAGTGTCCAACTTTTTTGCTGCAACCAGCAGGTCTATAGCTTGCTAGGTTGGTTGGTCAGTCCACCAAAATTTCCCTACCCTTTGCTGACCACAGTTTTCACGTTAGGAGGCTGAGATTTGGCATGGAGGTCAAGTGTTTGTGAGGTTGTGTGTGTGAATGCATGAATGCAAGGATGCATCGTTGCATGGATGCATGCACGTACATGGTCACAGTTAGTGTAAATTAAGGCTTGTTTGACAACTGAGTTATCTACAGTATATTTGATTAGAAAAAGAAAGATATTCCTTTATTAGTCCCACAGTGGGGAAATTCAGTTTTACACTCTGTTTTTCACACACAGTACATATACATGCGTCAATGGAGAGATGTCAGAGTGATTGGGCTGCCCCTGACAAGCGCCCAGAGCAGTTGGGGGTTTGGTGCCTTGCTCAGGGGCACCTCGGCAGTGCCCAAGAGGTAAACTGGCACCTCTCCAGCAACCAGTTGGTCTTGGTCCATGGGGGTCTTGAACCCGTGACGTCCGCGTCCTAACCCAAGTCCTTACAGACTGAGCTACTGCCGCCCCACAATACAATTGTTGTGTTAGGGTGAAATATCTGTATTGACATCAGTGACTGTGGTGTGGCTAACTGTCTAAGTGCCCTTTAAAGGAATACTTCACCCACAAAATTGCCATTACTCACTGTGTGTTGCCTTGAAATTTTGAAGAACTTCTTCTCACATGCCTGAACGGTGAACAGAGGATCAAAAGGTAAAAGGGGCCCAGGTTTAACAGCAAAACTATATCAAAACATGCAAGTGTTTGGGAAGTACTGAGCATACACCTGGATACCTGATACTGCATGAATTGTGTTAGAGTTTTTGTTATAGTTTTGCTGTTATTAAACACAATCTTACTTCGTCCGTTTACAGATTTTCTGCTCACCGTAGAAGCACATGAGAAACAGGCAGTGAGTAATTGATATACAAATGATCATTTTGTGAGTGAGGTATTTCTTTAAGAGGCCTGCAACATGTTCATGTTCAATAGGGGCTGCGGAAGGCAAGACTTAATTTGAAAAGAAAAGGACATTTTTACTGCCACATAAGCCATATAACAAGATTTGCACCTTGAAAAACCTACTCTGTATTTCTGCTGGACATTGTCATATATATATTCATTACAACCATATTAATCAATGCATTTTCAGTTCATCAACGTCTTCCATGTATAAGCTTGTTTCCTGGTCTTTCACACTCCTGCCACCAGCTGACAGTAGTGCTTCAGCAATAATGATTTTCCTACTTAATGATTTAACCATTATAGTCTCCCTCAACACAAACCTGATCAGCCTCAGGGCCGACAGACTTCCCCTGTCTTCTCTTGGAGCTGCTCATTAAGTTCTCAACAACAGATGAAACATGACTCCTCTCTGAGCTGTGTGTTGACAAAATGCTCTGACAGACAACCTGCACACGGGGAGACACAGTTTGACTGAAAGCTTCTGGTTTATTTCCGAAGTCTGTAGGTTAGTTTTCTATTTGCAAATAATGCATCAGATTCAAACTGAAATACAGGAAAATGTGATATAATTTTGAAAACACACAGGATAAAGTCATCTAAAAAATCATATGGAAAACTAAAAGATTAAATATTTGTGATACTCTGTTGTTTGAAAAGCAGGAGGGCTGACAGTATGTCAGTCAAACATTGTCTTGCTAAGCTGCACTGATTTCTGTCATCCTCGTAATCTTTGACCGCCTTCCCGCCACGACTTCAGAGGCTAATGCCCCAAAAAAATAAGCTGAGCAAACAAACTTCAAGCATTTCAAGCATGCTTTCAGTTTCGTAATGATGATCTTGTTATGTTCAAATTTTTTGCACTGTTGAGAAAACGTTATGCAGTCGCATCCTGTTTATGCTTTTATTTTTGCAATTATGCAACATTAAACATTATAATTCATTCCTAAATGTGATATTCCACATTTTAAAAACGTGACACAAATACTAAGAATGCAATGGTCCACGTACAAGAGCAAGTGAATATATTCACTTGCTCCCTAATGACTCAACAGTAGCAATAAATGTGTGATTTCAGGGAGTGATTCTGGACCCAAGTAACCACCAAGTGCTATCCTAGCAACTATAACAAATATCCTAGCAACCACTTCACATCCTCCACTGAAGTAGCAGGAACCACTTAGTAACATGTTAGCCACGGGTTAGCAATGTCTTCACAACCATGAAACAACCCCTGGATATCTTCTTGAAAATGTAATTAACCACCTAGCAAGGCAAGTCAGAGCTTTTGAATTTCATCCAATAATTTAGTTCTTTCAGAAAATGTGCTGTCCTCTGGCTGACAGTGGCAGAAGAGGGGCAAACACATAACAACTGTGGCACAATGACAGTTAGCATTTACGGTTATGCAAAGTGACAGAGGAAATATGTTTTATCCTCAAACTAGCTTTTTTTTAAATATGTGCAAACGGTGACAATTCACCTTTATTCTGTAACTCCCTATTCTTGTACATATCTCTTATCATGGGGTATGGGCATTAAGGTGTTAAGAATAAAATGCATTGCATCATGTGGTGTATGTAAATGACGGAGAACTCAGACATGTGGGGGTTAAACTTGTGAAGTTTCTTGACAAAAGGGAACAGTTAAAAGCCCCTCATCACTTAAAATGACACAGAATGGAGGACTGAGGCCGTGCAACCCTTTGTGTTGAAGGAACTTTTGATTTAGTTAAACAGCTAAAACAAGAACCTTTCACACTCAAACAATGGACTCCTTTTCTGAAACTTAGCGCTCGACAAGTGAGGAGCAAATTGTACGTGTGTGTATGTGTGTGTGGTGTGTGTGTATACGAGTGCGCACGTGTGTGCATGTGACCCCCCCCCCCCATGTCTAACAATCACCCTGACGCATACCACCCTTTCTCTCTTCAAATAAAAACAGAGTAAAAGGAAAAGAGAAATCATCCACTGTTGAAGTACTTTACGAGATCCTCCTCTCAACAGAAAAAGGACTAAGTATCCATGGGAATCTTAGCACGTTAGGGAGGCCTTTCTCCCTTCCACTCATCCGCTCTCCCCCGCTGCACCCATGGACCAATGCAATTGTTTATTTTCTCCCATTGAGGCTGCTCCATTCACTGGCTCTCACATTTACTCTGCTCAATTGGAGTGAGACAGCACTTATTCGGGGAGAGGAATGTAGCGTTCCACTGACAGAGCAGCAAGAATGCAGAAGAAATAATTAAAACTTTTAAAGGAAAAAAAAAGGTACAGCTGAGCATGAGGGAGAACGACGTCAAACCGAACAATGCGGGACTGACAGGATTTTCTGCTGTGATGAGTATATCCACACATCACCTTGACACTACAAAGTAAAAGGAGTGTTTGAATAACGCACAATGCCAGAAAGTGGAGCAGGGATCCTATAAGGAGGTCATTCATTCGCCGTTCTTTCTTAACTGAAACTCTCCCCGCAGAACAATGAAGCGTTCTCGGGCCTGTTGTAAGATGTGGTCTGTCCTCCAACCTCACTCCTCCCAGCCACTGCACAATAGCTGCAAGCTAGAAGTTCATTTCTCCTGAGGTCTATTCTGTCTTGATTTGGTAGTCGTAATGACAGTTTCCTTCTCGGTCCTGTCAGTCTCTGTTATCTTTTGCCAGGGTGACTGACACCAGTGCAGTATTTGGTTAAAGATGAGCTGCTGATGCACAATGCAGCATCAAGCAGTTTCAGGTTGCCTCATCTTGGTTTCCATGGTGGTGATGGGTTTTTACAGTACGTCCCCAGCCAACAGATTAAGAAAAAACACCTTTGTCTGTACATCACATTATCATTAACATCATCTGCTGCCTCAGCACACAAGATTTTTTTCATCCACAGGATCTCTATTTCTAAACTTTTCTTGCAGTGAGTTGGTGGTCAAATCTAGTCAGTTTTAAGGCCTAAAGTCACAAATTTGTCCCAAAGGGCTTTATAATCTGAATAGCATTACCCTCATTTTAAATACAGTAAGAAAGTACTTATCAGGGAGAAGATGAAGACGCCTCAGGAAAAGCAAGGAAAAGCAAGACATGGTGTGTGAACAGAATAGGCTAAAATGACAACAGTAACACGACACTGTCGAGAAACACAGTGACTATATTAGGAAATTAAAAAAACTCCTGACTCACTGTGCACAACATAAAGCAGCACGCTTATTATAGGCTACAACCACACGTATCATATGATGATATACTGCTGAGACAATGCATTAGCCTCTACACTAAGTCAGTAATAAAATGGACATGTAAACAAACCAGTTCAAATCAAGTCGGTTGACTGGTGAAAGTGAGTAAATACAAGAACAGGACAGTTTACATCCAGTCTGGTTTAATAAAGACAGTATAGTTGGGTCAATATACAGTCATGAGGTCAGTGACAAGTAAAAGACATTTACCCCTTGCTGATATATTTTAAATGTTATCTCTTTTTTTAAATGAAAGTGTCCTGTGCTGTTTGTTTAGTGATGTTCTGTGTGTGTTTTATTTGTGAGCTACTAAGACATGAAAACTGGCTTAAAACTAACTTTGGTACAAAACATTAAATGATATACAGTATGTTTACTTTGTATATGGACCCTTATGAATTAAATGAAATAATAATAATAATAATAATATGTTGTAAACTTTCATCAGTAGAACGTTATCATGATGAATGTAACTTCAATGAAATGCAAACTAGTGATTCAATTATTGACTATCTAAACACAATAATGAATTAATCACTTTTTTCAGCAGATACTGCAGCTTCAAAATTAAACAAGCACAACTGCATGTGATACAGTAATAATGCGCTATAAGAACTGTCAGCGGACAGATACTGCACATTACAGTATGTGCAATATGTGTTGAATGTGTGGGTACAAAGCTATTCAACAGTGCCTGCTCCTTCCCGTCTTGAACCAGAAGCATGTTTTCACCAATGAGATTCTCAGCGAAGCAAACATTTTTCTTTTGCAGAAGATCACTGACATTGTGCTCCAAAACAACAGTCAGTCAGCATTCAGGCAGGAGGTCACCACTACACAAGTAAATCTTACCTGCCCCCTACTGGCCACACACATCTAGTACATTATGATTCAAGTGATGGATCATTCACAGGATGCCTTCTTCTGTACTTTAAAACAAACTGCAACTTTCCAAATCCTAACCCATACCCTACCCAGTGTCTACTTTGAACCAAAAAAGGTGTCAGTGCCCTAATTCAACAGCTGCATGACATGATCATTGCACATGTCTTAGCTATATGTACTGTATATTTAGACATATATCTTTGTAATATATCCCACTTCAAGTGTATTTTTGTATGTATTTCACTACATGTTTGCCCTACATATGACATACAGTCCCCTGTTGGAACAGCGAGGCCAATTTCTTTATTTTTGATGTACACTGAAAACATTTAGGTTTGACCCCATAAGATATATATATATATGAGACAAGAGATCAGTATTTCAGCTTCTTTTTCCGGGTATTTACATCTGGATCTGTTACACAACTTAGAAGACAGCATCATTTGCAACAGAACACCAAATGTTTAGGTGAGTCAAAGGAACAGATTGACCTAAAATAAATTAAAGTGAATAATACTTAATATTTAGTTGTAAATGCTTTGCTTGCAGTAACTGCATCAAGCCTGCAACCCACTGACAACACAAGACTTTTACATTCTTCTTTTGTGATGCTTTTCCAGGCTTTCACCGCATCCTTTAAGTTGTTTGTTTTGGGGGTTTTCTCCCTTCAGTTTCCTCTTTAGCAGGTAAAATGTTGCTCAATAGGGTTTAAGTCTGCAGATTGACTTGGCTGGTCTAAAACCTTCCTCTTCTTTCCCCTGATGAACTCCTTGGTTGTTCTCACAGTGTTTTTTGGGTCGTTGTCTTGTTGCATGATGAAGGATCTCCTGATCAGTTTGGTTGCATCTTTCTTAATTTGGCAGACAAAATGTTTGTGTAGACTTCTGTGTTCAATTTGCTGCTGCCATCATGTGTTACATCATCAGTGAAGATCAATGAGCCGTCCCAGAAGAAGCCATGCAGCCCAAGCCGTGACATTACCTCCATCATGTTTCACAGATGAGCTGCTGTGTTTGGGATCATGAGCAGATCCTTTCTTTCTCCATACATTAGCCTTTCCATCACTTTGGTGAAGGTGCATCTTTGTCTCATCAGTCCATAAAACTTTGTCCCAGAACTTTTGAGCTTCATCTACTTTTTGGTTAATTCAAATCTGTCCTTCCTCTTCTTATTGCTAATGAGTGGTTATCATCTTCTGGTGTAGCCTCTCTGCTCTTGTTCCTGAAGTCTGCTGTGAACGGTGGATTGTGATTCCTTCACTCCTGCCCTCTGGAGGTTGCTGCTGATGTCACTGTCAGTTGTTTTAGGGTTTTTCTTTACAGCTTTCACAATGTTTCTGACATCAACTGCTGATGTTTTCCTTGCTCTACCGGTTCAACGTGTGTTGCTCAGTACACCGGTGGTTTCTTTCTTCTTCAGGACGTTCCAAATGGTTGTACTGGCTACAGCCAATGGATCTAATTGATTTTCCATCTTCTCTCAGCTTCAAAATTGCTTGTTTTTCTCCCATAGACAGCTCTCTTATCTTCATGTTGGTTACACCTTTTTAACTATAAATGTCTGCACAGGCAAAATCCAAAGCTGAACCTGAGAGCAGACATTCAACACTATTCATTGTTTGAATAATCAATGTAATAGGACACACCTGGGCAACAAAAATACCCGTCAGTCTCATGTTCCAATAATTTTGCTCACTTGAAAAAAGGGTGGGTTCAAATAAACAATGCTATCTTCTAAGTTGTGGTACAGATCTAAATGTAAATACCTGGAAATAGATGCTGAAGTACTGATCTCTTGTCTCATATTCATCTTTTGATGTCAAACCCAAATCTTTTCAGTGTACAGCATAAATAAAAGAACTGGCCTCGCTGTTCCAATAGTTTTAGAAGGGACTGTACTACAGTTTGTATACATATGTATATTTTGTTAATAAACACTTATGTAACCATTGATACAAATCCAATTGTACACAAATATAATATTGCATATATGCTAACCAACTTAAACTTGCTGTCTGTTGGCCCACAGATTAAATTGCATAATACGAAGGTATACTGAAGGTATTTTCAGCATTAAGCTAGCTGTGTTTGCACAGAAATGGAGTTACACACAGTTATCCGTGTACAATTAGACTCATTCGGGGGTGACAATATTCAATAATAAGTAAGGGTACTCGTGGATAAAAATCAGAGGTTCTGATACTTAATGCTGGTGAATACTGGCCAGTTCGAAGCACCGTCTTAACCTTATCCTTACTTACACACACACACACACACACACACACACACACACATTTTCTGTCTTGAGAAATATTTTAGTATTTAAAGTATTTTGCAAAAGGGAATTTGTGATCTGGTCAAACAGCTGCAACTCATCTATAAACTTATGAGCTTTTATGAAGTCTACTGTGTGTTTTTTGCTCATCAAGCTTCAAACTGACATTAAATCAAACATTTAGTCTTTTTGGCCCAGTTAAGCCACACAGTGAGAGGAGACTGAGAGGAAGTTATCACAGACAGTCAAAGGGATATAGCTCTGAGGGGTGAGCGGTAGATAGGATCTATTTTTCTCTGTGGTTTTTACAGGCAGTAGCATGTTGATATGCTCAGACTAACCACCCTGCCACATTACAACAGCTGCACTGCAGAGCCTCTCTGTGATCTCTCAGGATGGACGCCTACACTACCTATTCTTATGATTACTACAATTACATTGAGAACTTTACTGAGGGTGAATTATTTGACTTAAATGTCACAGTGGACTGCCCCGGCTCACACCTGCATGGCTCCAACATCTTCCTGCCAGTACTGTATTACCTGATATTTTTCATAGGCTTTCTGGGCAACCTCTTTGTGATCTTAGTGGTGGGCAGCAAAGGAAGGAGAGGTGGGCGCCTGGTGGACACGTTTGTGGTCAACCTGGCCCTGGCTGACCTTGTCTTTGTCCTCACGCTACCGCTATGGGCCATCTCTGCCACCCAGGGTGGCTACTGGGACTTTGGACCAGCTGGGGACCTGCTGTGTAAAATGAGCAGCTATATTATAGCTGTGAACCGCTTCTCCAACATCTTCTTTCTCACCTGCATGAGTGTGGATCGCTACCTGGCTGTGGTGAAGCTCATGGATTCCAGGTACCTGAGGAGCAGCAGGTGCATCCGTGCCACTTGTGCCACAGTGTGGTTGAGCTCCCTGGTGCTTGGGATCCCGTCCCTGGTGTACCGCAGAGTGGAACTATCTGGTGACAGACTCTCCTGTGTGGAAGATAACAACTCACCATTTTTTCTTGGCCTGAGCCTCACCATGGCATTACTCACCTTTGTCCTCCCAGTATTGGTCATTGTGCTCTGCTATGGCACCATCGTGGTGCATCTTAGCCGCCACTGTGCTGCAAATCCCCGGGCTGAGGCCCGCCGTAGACACTCCCTGAAGATGGTTCTCTCCATCATAGTGGCGTTTGTGGTGTCCTGGCTGCCCTTCAATGTCTTCAAAGTCATCATCATCAGCTCGCAGCTCTCAGATGCTGATCTGAGTTGTGACACTCAGTCATGGCAAAGAAATGGGCTCCTGATCTCGTGCTGCCTGGCCTTCCTCAACAGCTGTGTGAATCCTGCCATTTATTTTTTCCTGGACCATCACTTCAGACGTCAGGCCAAGGTCCTGTACAAGACCTGCCAAGGGAAGCCGAAGGTCCTGCAGAGCCACAACTCTTCAGCCTCAGTCACCAATGTTGGCACCACAGAGAGCTTTGGAACAACTGGTGGGAGAGCTCATCTGCAGATGTTTGAGTAGGAGGAGAAGGCATAACTTTCATTTTGAATGTAGAAAAATATTGTTCTATTATTATTATTATTATTATTATTATTATTATTATTATTATTATGTGACAACATGCTCGTCTTGATAGTGATCAAGATATCAGATACCAGATAATAATTTTCAGTTATAAAATAATGTTATTTTCTTTTGTCATGCATTTACGTTGTTCTAAATTTCTACAAATATTGAACATGCTGTTTATACTGCTTATAGTGTACCATATAGTAGCCTACAGTAGTTTTGATATATGACTGAGTGTCTGATAACTTGTTAATATGAAAACTCTTAACATATTTTGCTGTATTAGTATAGTGCAAGTAGGTGTAAGCAGAATTTTACAAATTGTAACCTAACTGTAAAAAGTTGCTCTTCTTGCCATTTTTCATATATTGAAGGCAAGATTTAGGGATGTTATTGTAAAATGTTTGGCACATGATTTTTTTTTTTATGAAATGCATTTATATTGCTGTGATAAAGTTGCATTTCAAGAATAAAAGCTGGAAAAAATGTATATATTATTAACTGAAAACAACATGATGTCTTGTAGTTTTACAGGTGATTTCACTAAACTAAATTCACAAAATTAAAAAATTATTAAAATAAGATACTGAATCAAATGAGGAAAAACAGACAGGATTTAGAAACATGATTTAACTGTTATAATATAAGAGAGGCATTTCACCTCAAACATTTATAATAAGCTTATCCATAATTAGAACACAGAAACCAAAGATTTGCAGTAGTAAATTACATCTGAGTTATTGCACACACACAAAGTGCAGAGTTTCACTGCATACAGTAAAGATTCCCATTAGAGCTGCAGCTTTAAATCTTTTGTAACCAAGACAATCATGTTTTAGCTATAAGATCCGATTTGAATCTTGAAATGATGTTACATAAAGTTCAGGTCATTTCAATTTCAATTTCAGGGAGATTTAGATCTTTTATTACTGCTATTATTACTGTATCTATAAAGATGTTTGAAACTTGGCAGCATTATTAAATTCAATGTACTCAGTTGTAGTTGCTTGTAGCTGATTGAAAACACAGGCTCAAAGCAATGAAATAATTTTCATTTTTTATTTTTGAGGACAAGTCGCTGTTAGATTAGGTTGTTAGGTTGTTTTTGTACAATTTCAAATAATATAATGCAAAGATTTGAAACATGTCATGTAGTTCCCTAATGTAGCGCTGCCCACTGCTGATGAATACTGTAAGTGTTGATCCAGCAGTTGTAAGTTTTAAAGCAATAAGTTTATGTACAAATGCTCAGTATCAATGCAATAATCTCCAGTGTTTGGTGCAGTAATGCACCAGAAAATGTTGTTTTTCCGAATAATATGATTAGAATAAGATAATACAGTAATAAGGTTGTTTGTGCTATGTGTGTTAAAGAGATAAAATTTATATGTTGGTTCTTCGTAGCTTATGTCTTTTTTATCTCTAGTCTTATTGTAACTCTGAATGATAAAACATCTCTGATCCCACTTGACCTCTTATGTTTTATCTCAGTAACTATTCCACTCTGTGCACTTTGTGTGTGGTTTGATTCATGTTGATTGCAGTCTTTTTGGCATCACAGATTTCAAACAGAAGACAATAAATAAAAAAACACACACTGTGTAGACTAAAACTCTAAGAGAGATGTAAATTATTTATTTATTTAATTTTTCCATGTACACGAGTGAGTTTTGCAAATGAAACACAAAAAGGCCAGTGAGAAACAAGTCACACTTACCCACACAGGGAAACGCTTAACCTAAAATCAGCTAATGCGTTTGACTGCTACAGGAAACAAAAGCTGATAGATTGAAATGGGGTAGAAATTCTCACAGTGCTTCAGAGATGAAAAGGAGCTCACTTTTAGATTAGGTTTATCTATCTGCGCACACAACTTTTTCCAGGCCTCTCTGTATGATTTTTTTAACTGTCTGGCAACAAAGTAGAGCTACTCAGGCATGATGCACACAGCTAAACGTATCTTCTGAGAAATCAAAGGTATTCACATGAGTGTTACGGAGAGAGTCGGGTATATGAAAGTTCAAATGTTCATGTGTGCCCACTTCTTTTTCAGCCGTATATGTGTAGCTTCAAATGTGTGAAAGGTGCCCGGCTGTGGGTGCAGGGGGTCAGGAATTTCCCTTCTCCTGCTTGCAAAAATTGTTTCAGAGATGCATTTACTTTTCTCACAATGCTGTTTCAACACTATCACAAATAACCCTGATGTGTCTCAGATCAACAGCAGTTGTGTCGAAAGAATGCTCATGCATATGTGAACAGAAACAACAGTTACAGTACAGGATCTACAGTATTATAGCATAGAGGACAGATGAGACAATTTTAAGTTTATCTCTTTTTGCAGAAGTTCAACTTCTTTATTGTCTTGTGCACGACAATTACAGAGAAGTAGTCGTCAGTAATAAAGATCTTAGATTTCAGGTTCCCTCCAACAATGATCATTAAATATGTATAAAGAGTAAACAATTACAACCTAAGAAATGAAATAGTGCAGAAGTTAAACTATATATGTATAAAATATCAAATAAAATTATATTTGTGGTGTACAGTGATTGCAAAATGTCTAAATTGAATGTTAATAGAAAGGTAGTAAATGATGCATATGAGTAATGAGAAATAAGTGTAATGAGAAATAATAAATGAGAAATAATATAATAAATGTAATGAGAAATAATAAATATATATGTACATCTCTGTACACCACTGCACCACCGTGCAGCCTGCCCACCGTGAGGGTCGCTGGTTCGATTCCGGCTTGGGACTCTTCTGTGTGGAGTTTGCATGTTCTCCCCGTGTAAGCGTGGGTTTTCTCTGGGTACTCCAGCTTCCTCCCACAGTCCAAAGACATGCTGTTTAGGTTAATTGATGACTCTAAATTGTCCGTAGGTGTGAATCTGAGCGTGAATGGTTGTCTGTCTATATGTTGTCTGTCTCTATGTGCTGGACTGGCGATGGATATATATATATATATATCCCTAACGGGATAAGCGGTTGACGATGGATGGATATATATATATAATGAATGAGCTGACTGATTTCTTGTGCCAGTCTGGTACACACAAAATGAAATATGTGACCTTGCCACTCAGTCTTATCAATCTTTTCCCGTGGGTGAGAAGTCAGTCAGTTTCTGTTTCTGGTACTTTTCATAGTCTGTGAACTGGTAATGTTCTCACAGCTCTGTTGCAGCTCTGTGGTCGTCAGCGTCTCGTTAAAAACTCATATTTTCAAAAACTAAATCAGTCATCATCCTCCTGGATGTATGAACTCAACTTCAACTTGTCAAATGAGTATTCTAACTGTCCGGGGGACAGTTAAATCACTGTAAAATGTTACAGCAACTGAAATGATAATTAAATAATAATGATAATGATAAAAGTAGGTTCATATGAAGCTGGCAGATATATTAATATTACATTGATACACTGACCTCAGACAATTTTTTGGTCAAGGATTTTGATCTGGACAGTATTTTAGTCTTTAGCAGTAAAGTTTTAGAAGACTATGTCTTCTGTAAGAAGAAGAAATTAAACAATGCTCCTCTTAAAAACTCAATTCAACATACGGGTGTGCAGTTGCTGCTACAAGCATAATGCTTTGACTGGTATGACTATATAATTTGGCTAATGTTAACTTAAGATAGATATTGTTGTATGATTTATTGACTCCTCTCTATTTGTACTCCTGTTTCTGTCATTCATTGTGTTGTTTTATTGTAAGATTGAATAACAGCTATAGGAAATAGTTTTTTAACCTACTGGACTGCTGTAGTAAAAAAAATTAAATGGTGAAAGATTTTCACTGTATAGCAACCATATTCATAATATTGATACTTTTTCTCAGTTCAAATATAACTTGCCCAAAGTTTATAAATTGTATGAAAAAGGCACACACAAAACACTGTTACATTAATGAAATTTGATGATTTTTTTGCCCAGTGTGCAGTAGCACTGCACAGTGGTGGTGCATACTAACTTTTCGCTGTTTAACCACCAACATGCAGAGCAACGTTCACAAAGGGATCATGCCAACCTGCAGCTCTCAGGTCAGGTGACTGACTGTGGTTTCCTTGTTCCTTAAAAAGTCAGCTCAAGTCTACAGTATATGAGATATATTTGATTTGCTCAGACCTCACTGAGAAAGGCTCATAGTCATATATTTAAAAGAGACATTTAATTTCTGCCTGTCCTGTGAGCAAACCTGATATCTGATGACCCCAGCAGTTTTGGTTTCTCTCTGTGGTACAGGATTTAACATAGCAAGACAAAGAGAGTTGTGACTTTTGTTTGTATTGAAACATCCCCATCTGGACACAAATGTCATTCATAGGTTAACTCTGTTTTCAATGCATTGTTTATTCAAAGAACAATTCCTACACTTAAAACAGACATTAAGATGTATCACAGAACCTGGTTTCAGATTTATTCACAACTAACATACCAGGAAAACAATAAAAGCCACTGAGACAGATGTGGTTTAATGCTGTTGTTTCTGACAAGAAGAAAGGAAGTACTGATAAAAACACCCAACAGACTCTGTTAATCGAAACTTGAAGGATATTTAAAATGAGATATGTTTATGTGATTTTAATTTGAACAGTTTTACATATACCGTATTACACTGCAAATTTATTGACATGTCAGTCATCACTAAATCTGAACACAAAATGCATTTTGATTTTTGAAAAGATGAATTGCTTTACACAAGTTGAAACATATTTTATTAGAATTTCACATCAACACTGTTACCCACGGTATATAATAATCACTGGTTGTGCTATAAATGGCACAAGTAGAATTTGGTTGTAATATCAATAAAAGTAAAATCTGGTTTAACAGCAAAAAGTGTGTTGACAAACTAGAAAAAAATGCTTTTATTGTGAATTTAAGACAGTGACAAGCAGTTTCATTCTTTTCCATGATCAAAGACACAATTATCCACTGCCACTCATTAAATTTGTCATGAAATATTGATTGCCAAATCAAGTAAAAGTAATTTTGACTAAAGCTGGGCTGCTTGTAATAATGATAATGCAAGCAGCCCAGCTTTAGTTATAATAACTTTTCTTCTAATTATTTTTGATTATTGTGGTTGTGATTATTTTGCTTTTGGTGGTGATATTGGAACTTCAATTTATTCATATTATTCTGAATTTATTTAAGTATAGCTATTTAAATAGTTAAACTTAGCTACTGGTGTGCATTTGACTGACAGTGGATTTTATTATTATTGTTCATTATTTCATTTTCTTTTCCTGCTGATTCATTTAATAGTAGCTAGCTGTCTCAAAGGATGCTCAATGGGTTGGTCTCTGACTGATGATCACATGGTTTGTAAGCTTAAAGCTCTACCTAAAGCACTGCTTCCCTCTAGTGGCTCAAACATAAACAATGTAATACCAATTTAGATTATTTCAACACACATTGTTTTCATTGGTTATTAAAAAATACTTTGGCCATGTCGGAAAAATAGTTAAGTGATTTTGACGTCAAATCCGCTAAATAACCATGAAGCGGAGGTTACTGCCGGTAAACCGCCCACACCTCAGCGAAGAGGTGGATGACCCGTGCGGCGTTCAATGTACATTTTAAGATCGTGAATTCTAATACTTCGGTTATAAATAGAACTTGAAGCCCTTTCGAGGGCCACTAAATCGCAATAATAGCAATTTGTCCTGTCCCGACCTTTTTTTACAAAGTGGCTATTGTTTTATTTTAGCAATCAGGTGACACATCGGCAGAATTTCCAACAAAGTCTAGGAATACAACAACAACACGATCCCCGAATGATACCTTTATAAATTAAATTAAATGATCATATTGAGATGTTTTGCCAACTTTCACCATGGTATTATTCATTCTGATAACTTAACTTGATACGCATGCTTATTTATACATCGTGTGTGGGAAACGCGGTTACCATGGCAAATACTTGATGTCGTTAGGTTCGAGGTGTTTTCGACACCACGTGAAGGCAGCACGGCATTGCTTTACTTTACTGAGCTTAAGAAGTAGCCTCTCCAGCAAAAGTTACGTTTGGGAGGTAAAGCGTTATTGTAATGCTTGTGCTGTTATGTAACCACTCCTCTAGACCACAGAGACCTAATTTGAGGATTTAGTGTTGGTTTATTCTCTCTTCTGTCAGTGTAAATAGAAATAAACATCCAGCTGAAATCTGGGAGAGCCGATGGAGCGCAGTTTGTATGGATACAGATGAGGCACGATGCTAGCCAGCTAGCTAGCTAGCTAACTAACTAGCTACTAAGGTAAGAGCAAAAAGCGATGAAGTTACAAGTATTGTTTCACAAACGTTGGATGAACATGTGCAGTGCGTTATTTGTAAACGCTACAGAAGTCATTGTTCATTTGAAAACAATTATTTGGGAACAGATATTTTGCAAAGTGTTGGTGAAAAGCTTCCAACTAAGCGAGTTTCTAAACTTTGAGAAACTCTTCAAAGCCGAGGCCCAGCAGCTTTATGAAGCTGAGTTAGCGGGTGGATGAAATGGATCAATAGCCTAAATAGCACAACAAGGGAAGGAACAAGGGAACATTATTTTTTTACTCCAAAGAGTTTGCTATAACCTTACCTGACACTTCAGCTCTCAAGTTGGTCCAGACATTTGTCAAGCTTGTTGTAATATTTTACTTAATTGTGTAAATCTACCTGCATGTACACAGCTGTATTCAGGTGTAGCCTACATTGCATGCGTATCTAAACACTGTATATCATGTTATCGCAGCCATTATACATTTCCTCAGTAGTTTTAACTTTAACGTGGAGGTATTTTAGGACACAGTTTATTTCCATCTTTTATTCTTTCTTCTATTGTAAGTCTGCGTTTCATGCACAGCCCCAGATCTTTTCATGACTTAATCAAGTCTGTGTAAAGGAGAACCAAACTATGTAAAGTTATCTGACTGCGCTGACCAGCAGAGAAGTTATACATTAGCAACATCCTCTTTCAACAGAGCATTTTAAAGACTGGGAGGAACAATGGCATTCAAGTTACAGTAAGCCTTGTAGCTTACCTACCTAATAGGAAACATATTGGAAACATAATTATATTGTTTTACTTTAATGCCTATAACAGTTTTCTACAGCGCAGTAGTCCCATTAGTTAGGTTGGGATTTCTGTGCATTGAAACATTTCTGTTGTCTACACATTCCTGAGCTTTGACCAGGGGGCAATAGGACAGAAGTGGCTTAACCCCAGAAACCTCAGTGACCTGCTGGTGCCGACAGTCATTACAAACTCAAGCTGAGCAGCCAAACTTTGTTTAAACCCATATAATTTTATTTTTGATACCAGTGGAGAGCCTAAAGTTTGCAAAGATACCAAATATGTCAGATTAAACTTTGGAGAAGCTAGACGCACAAAACATCTAGAATATGTCAATTTGATGTAATGTAACAGCTATAAAACATATTAGGCTGAGGCTTTTAATATTTCACTGTCAGATTTTCCCAATTTAAAAGCTGCTTAGCTTTAGGTATAAATGTCTGTCTGTGTAATGGTGTTGATGTGTTTCAGCGTGTCGACTTTCAGCCACAATCTAGGGCTTGGCCACAGTTTAGAATAGACCTTGATTTGCATGGTGGTGCGCAAACTTCTAATTCAGTAATCCACATCAGACGCACCACTTCTGCACGCTTGCTCATTTGAGATACGTGCAGTATTTTTTTTCTCATCTTTATTATAGTCAATTAGAGCCTTTAGGCAACATAAAACCTAAAGCTGGCTGCAGTCAGAGAGAGCGAGAAAGATGGGGGAGGAACCCAGCAGCTCCAAGAGTTGCTTTGTGTGCCTTTTCAAAGTTGTAGGATTTGTGGTGCATTAGTGTAGCTTTGCAGCACCTTTTTTATGACACCTCCTTGATTTAAGCATCATTACAGTTACAATGATCTCTTAACACCTGGTGGAGGAGCCAAGCTGCAAAATACTGAGGGGAAAACGTGTGATCCCTGGCAGCTGTTGACTTTGCGTGCTGGCAGCGGTAGTCTAGCCGTACACTTATAAAAGGACTCAAGAATATGTAAAGAATTTGTTATGCCAGCTGCTGTGTTGCCTACACAAAGCTCTCTCTCTGTCTCTTGGGGACCTTTGGTTTATATAAACTAACCATGACATCCACCAACTGGCTACATAAACACAGGAGTGTCTGTGTTGTACAACAGGGTAGAGGGACGTTGTTTAACTAGTCTTCACATCAAGCATGATGGACTTGACTGTACAGCTGCTGTTAAAATGGAAAACTGTGATAAAACCAATTTCCCTTCAACTCTCGTGTCATAAATAGACTACCTTTGGCATTAGTATTGGTATAATCTATTTAATTGTAGTTTCCCATGAACAGAAAAGATTATTCATTTTCCTGACTTCACCTCCTTGATGTCAGATTTTAAGTTATCAAATTGCTTGTTATGCTGCCTGCTTACACAAGACGCTGCTGCTACAGCTCTTTTGTTCTGTTAACCATACACTCGCTGGTAGCTTGTTTGTGATCTCCCTCCCTTTAGCCTTTCCTTACACCTACTATACATTCGGCAGTTCATTAGCTACGTCTAGCAAAAACAACAAAATCCTGCAATAAATTTGACTGTCAAGAAGGTTATGATGTTCACTTTTTGTTTTAGAGAAGTGTTGATTCAACTTTATGGTCATTTCAAAGGATGGAGTTTTTTAGTGCTGTTGAACTGTATTGCATTTTACTTGGAATTATTTCTGTTATTTAGCCTATTGTCATGAGTTGGACAAAATTTTAGAAACACCTGTCAGTATATGTGTTACACAATCCAATTCAAGAGCACCACGAACTACATGACCATACAGTTGAAGACTAGACTGTTAGACTGCATTAGTTTTAGCTACTAAACCAAATAAACTGGCAACTGAGTGTATCATGTCCTTTGAATAATTCTGTCCATTTTAGTGAAGGTGATAAGGTGGTAAAGTAAATGCTAACCATGAAAAGGTTTGTGGTCTTAATGTCAGATAATGCTTTCTCGTTGGATCTGCATTAGATATTCTATTAACCTGCAGTTTAATGAATAATCTTGAGTTTAAGTAACTTAAACTTGTTATGCAAAACCATTTGTTATTGTTGTACTTTCATTTGAGTAGCATAGTAATCATCATTGACATCATTTAAAACGGTGTTGATATGTTAACTTGTGTCTTGTGTTCCTAAAGTTTATAGAGAAAAAACCTCAGAAACACTTGACCCCTCAGTGTCTGAAGGTCCCTAAAGGCTTGAGCTTGCAGCATGTCATGACTGACTGTGAAGACTTTTCCAATCATTAATATTTTTTGTAGATTTTTTGTTTCAAAATATCTTTGGATTTCTGTACTTTAATTTATTGTCATTTATCCAGCTCCAGTCTGGCTAATTTTTTGTCTGAGCTTAAATGTAGATGCACCATGGCTGGTATTATGTTGTAGGCTGCGAGCGCCTGCATATACTGTATGTTGTCAATTTGTCATTGATCCTTGATAAGCCAATATCAGCCCATAATATTGGCCAGCTAAACTAGCCAAATGAATACAGCATAATGCAAAAGTTAGATTTTTTTATTTTACTGCATTGTCAGTGCTAAACATGAAGGCATCTGTGAAATGCACCCGGTTGTGTTCACACTGAAACCTAAATGTAGAAGTTACTGAACCAAATATCTGCTTCTTCCTCGGAGCCATGTCATTTGAGATCTGATTCTTGAGTGTCTGTGAATTGCTGGTCCTTTTTCTCAGCATGTCTGAGCAGCAACATTCCTGGAAAGCCAAAATGAATATTGAGATTCAGAATGAATGTTAGCCATGCAGTTAGAGAGCAGGTGCTGCCTCTGGGTCTCTGTAAATCATGCGGACTATCCCACCACCATGTGTTTCCTTCCTTTTAGCGAAGGCAAAAATGGTAGACCACAAAAGGGCCTCTTCATTGGTAGCCTGGAAGTAAGAAGAGAAGTTGTGCGGTTTAGACATCTACAGTAGAACATTGGTACGTTCATATAATATGTTCATGGTTATCCATTTTTACTGGCCCTTTGAACATCCAGGAGATGGCAGTAGAAACAAATTGACCAGATATTTTATCTTTTTACAGGCAGAACTAAACTATGACACTGACAGTGTATTGTAAAAAAACAGAGGTGAAGTCAGAAAGTCATAAACAGTCAAGTCATGCAGTCCACTGTTACCAATGATTTAAGCATGATTTTTGGCTTTAGACAGCTCGCATGGTGTCCCACAAACCTGGACCCAGAAATTTTTGACAAAGTTAAACAGCTGAACAAGACTTGTCGACTGCTGTTTGTTACTAAGATTGTGGACAAACTGATAGGGCTGCAACTAATTTAATGAATATTTCCACTATTGGTTAATCCCTCTAAGGTTGCTCCTAATGAATATTTTCATTGTCGATTAATCTGTTGATTATTTCCTTGATTAATTAATTAGTTGTTTGGTCTATAAAAAGGTGAAAAAACGTTGATCAGTGTTTCCCAAAGCCCAAGATGATGTCCTCAAATGTCTTGTTTTGTCTTCAACTCAAAGATATTCAGTTTACTGTCATAGAGGATAAAGAAACCAGAAGATATTTACATTTAAGAAGCTGGAATCAGACAATTTTGACTTAATACTAATTACTCAAACTGATGAATCGCTTACCAAAATAGTTGACGATTAATTTAATAGATGTCAACTAATTGATAAATGGTTGCAGCTCTAAATCTGTTCAATACTTTGTCAATAATTCGATTGTTTGGTCCATAAAATGTTAGAACATAGTAAAAAAAGACAATCTCAAATATCCAGACTGGTTGGTGATATTCACAACCAAAGATAAATTTGTTATCATGCAACGTAAAGACAGGCAGAAAATCTTCAGATTTGAGAAGCTGAAACCAGCAATCTTTGCACAATTAATCAGTTAATCAAAATGGTTGCCAGTTATTTTTCTGACAATCAACAAACTGATTAACAAATCGCTTCAGTTCTAAAATGGACATTGTACTGTAAGTTGCTGTTGCTCATATGTTTCTCAAGGCCTACAAGGCTACAAGGATCCTTGTCATACTCTGTCTACATTTTATGGTAATTTATAGCAGTGCTTTTGTAATGGGGCACACGTACGTTTCGGTCAGGTTGCCACCACCCATTTATTAGTGTGCTGACGAGAGGGTAAAGTGAAGTGTAATTTCTCAGTATCTTTGTCATTGTTGTTGACACAGTTTCAAGCTCAGACGGGAGTGCTGAGTTATCTGATACTGACTCAAATGTTCAGCCCTCTGTCTGATTGTGGCCACTCCTCTTCAGCAGGCAGGCAGCGCTTTCTTAGTGGGCGAGTCTCTCATTCCTGTCCAGACTCTACACAGCTCAGGTTTTCTGCATTTCCATTCAAGCTGGGAATTTTGAGGGAAAGTTTTCACTCTTTGGATTTTGACAGTTTTTCTAAGTTTCTCATTAAGTAAGTAGATTTTTCATATGTTGTCCATTTAGCAGTGTTCCATGCACTTAATTCATCTAGTGTCCTCTGGGTGAATTAATTTTGATTAATGTGGAATACCTGTCATTGTCTTAAAAGTGTTGTTAAGTTGTCGTATTGAACCAGTCATGCTTTTACACAAACTGTCAGTGTTGTTGGAAAACGTAACACACAACAGAGCTATTTGACACAGATATGGTATGTCCAACAAAACATTTGATTAGAAAAAATTTAGATTGTTATATATCAGTTCATATTGTGCATTTTAAAAACATACTGCGCATCTACAGTCCATCAAACTACTGTCGTAGTTTCGATTCCATCACTGTGCGGTGGAGCGATGTGAATCTTTCAGGGGATTTCAGTGATTAGCACACCTTGAACTGGTGAGTGGGAAACCGAAAACTCAAAATACTGCAAGACATTTAACTGGACAGCCCAGCTTTTAAAGTACAACATGTCTCATGAAATGACCTACTTGATATATTAAGTAGTAGTAATTAGTTCTGATATGGGGCTGCACTGTGACCTCTGCACTGTCACCTCACAGCAAGAGGGTCGCAGGTTCAAACCCAACTTGGGGCCGTTCTGTGTGGAGTTTGCATGTTCTCCCCATGTTAGCGTTTTCTCCGGCTTCCTCCCGCAGACCAAACACACGCAAATTAATTGGTGACTCTAAATTGCCTATAAGTGTGAATGGTTGTCTGTCTCTGTGTGTCATCCCTGTGATAGCCCACCTTCAGTCAATGTCAGCTGGGATCGGCTCCAGCCCTCCCACTGCCATGAAATATCTTCAGATTTTGGACTATTTGAATTCATCACTATGCGCTCTGGGAACATGTGATGGGTACCCTTCACTATTTTCTAGACTTTTATAGAAAATAATTTATTGACTAATAATGAAAGTCCATGTTTTCTTGTGGAAAAAAATTCAAGTATCCTTTGCACAAGCAGATCCACCTTAATTTAGCAAGCACAACCAGACAATTATCTGTGATTTGGAGGAGTGAAAACTTGAGTCATAATCATGCGAGCTGTTTGGAGAATGTGTCATGTTGATGTTGTGTTCACAATGATAATGGGATTAATTTTATAGATCCTTTAACGTCACCATGAGGATGGACCAACATGTAATCGAAACAACTCTTGTTGGTATGCAACCAGCAGCACATTCCTGTATTCTCTTAGTTAATAATCTAACCAACAAGTTTCACAGTTTTTATTGGACACCAGCTAAATATATGGGTCATGTATCCTGAGCCTGTTATCTGAAGGAATGAGTTAATGGTGATCATATGACATCAGAGAGTAACAAACAGGAAACACCCTAGTCCTGGCAGCGTGTATGTGTACTCACACTGTGGGAGACTATGACTACACCTGACCGTAGGGTCAAGAAGCCAAGTCACACCTGAATCACTCCCATCAACAGGTCACTAGATTAACTAATGTACAGTCTTTGGAAAGCTTTTGTTAATGCTGTTTGGCTTTAGATTTTGACTACTCATCTGTTGTTCATCTTTGTAGCCTCATGATAGTTGCTTGTAATCTTTTTTTATATCCAGGTGTTTTGACTCCCAGATGCTGCAGGCTTAAACACTCTCACTTTGTGGGCTGGTTGGTCTTTTGAAGTAGTACAGAAGACAATAATACCTTGGTGAAATAACAGAAAACAGTGTGGACTATTAGGTATTGTTTTCTCATTAAAATGTTTGTTTTCCTGATGGAATTTGTCATCATCTTCCTCCAAAATGATCAACAGATGTTCAGGTGTGTTCGTTTTTAAGACCTTGCCATAAATGTTTGCTGACTTGTGAAATTCAGGTTGATGTAGACTTGGAAAAGGCTTGAAAATTTAGATGGATGCTAAAGCTGAAATAATACTTTACAGGAAATGGTGAGCGTCATTATTGACTGAAGAAAAACAACAGCAAGACAATCCACTGACATGGAAGGCACCGGAGAAATCAGTGACACTGACAGCGGCATCATCCTTCATTCAGGTATTCATTTTGTGTATCGCTCACCTGAAATATAGAGTAGCACAGCTGTCAAAGTGACAAATATTTTTGTTTTAAATGAAGGAATTCATGCAGTATATTTCAGTCAGCTCAGAAGTCTCCCCTCCATATAGTAAACACTAATGCCACTGCAACATAACATATTTCAAGGCTACATATAAAAATGTTTCTCCATACATTTAGTCTCGGGATATAACAACTTGCAAAAGTACACTTGTGCAGCATCATAAATGTGAACATTTTTGGTCGGTGAATTTCGCTGCAACAAGGTTTGGTGTTTGGCTGCATTAAATCTTCTTTCGTAGAAATCTGCGGTGGTGATGATGACTGGTAGAAACAAACTGGACTGCAGACTGTCTTGGGCTGGTTGTCCAGATGTGTCTAAGGAAGTCTTGGTAGCTTTATTGAACTGATGAGCTAATGTGAAAAAAGAAAGTGGATTTAATTGTTAACAGTTGCTTATCAAAATGCTCTTTGACTATCTGAGATTTGATATTAATACTGAGAACATTGTGTGAGACTTGCACCCTTGATTTTCACACAAAAGTTCTTTTAGCCAGTAGACACTTGGTGGTACAGTACACACCTTAGTCCAGCCCAAGGTAATCTTATCACAGCACCTGCTTTTAAATGACCTCATTCAGAAGACAAAAAATCCCTACTAACTTTTGATGTGGATGTCTTACTGCAAGAGACATAATTTACACCTACCTACTCATTCTCTACTTCACCGGTGTTAAATTAAAACCCAGTTTGTAACATAAATCCTCCCTCTGACACAGTTCACCTCTTTTATTGCAAGATCATTTATTAAATCCGTCACGCTTTTTCCTCACCCATTATTTAGCAAGATGACATCCTTTCACAGAATAACACAATTACAACGGATTACATGGCGTTAACAGCTACTGCTTTAATTCGCTTTGTTGTGTTCTTTCAAGATGTCAAGTGAAAACTCAGGCAGGGACTAAAATGCATGTGGTCCATTAAGACTTGCTGCCTAATTATTTGTTGTATCTTCCTGCACAACATAGAGGACGCAGTGCTAATGATCCAGATTAAAAGAGCACTTTACTGATTTATCATTGCTCTGTAACATTGTCCACCCTGAGGGACAGTTCTTTTTTCATTCCATTCATTCTATTACTATTATTACATTACCATTATCTTATCAAAACCTGGTATCTTTCATTACCCACAATACAACTTTTTTACCATGCAACTCCCGCTGGAGCCACAGAAGGCATTAGACAACTTTACAACTCTAAGATTTTCGACTTCGTTGTGTAAATCTGGTGATGTTTCCCTTTTAAGTCTGGATTTTATTCAGGAGGAAATTCAGCCCTTTTTCCAGTTTAACATGTTTTGTGTATATTTGAGCTGAAACAATTAGTCTATTAATCAATTATTTGACTGACAGAAAATTAACTGGCAAGTAATCGATAAACCATTTCTGTCTTGTCACTGAATATGTTTCTCTTTTTTTATTCTGTTTTTATTATTAACAAAAACACAACACAAAAAAACAAACAAAACATTAAACACAAAACACTAAAATCATACATAAACAGACCAGAATGCAAAATCAAACCAATGTGTCATGATAAACACAAAACACACAATTTCTATCAGTAGGCGTAACAACCTCGGTAAATCAGAAGAAGAAAATAATAAATAAAATATTGTGATGAGGGAAGATAGAAAAAAAGAAAAGCTTGATCCTACTTCATTTATCCAAATTAATTTCATTTTGTGCAGAAAAGCAGAATATTTTGCCCTTTGTATTTTGTAAATCAGTCTGTATTTTGGGGGTTGCCGCAGTCGACTTCATCACAAAATGTGGTCGTCTGCATTATTCCCTCAGTCACATTATGGTAACAATACCATAGAATGAACAGCAAACTCTGGCCGTCTTGTTTTGCTGTGCCCGGCAGTGTCTACTCATTAGTTCTGGCCATTTCTGACATTCCTTGCACCTTAATTGAGCCACGTGATGTCTAGCCTATACAATGAAAAAGTGTCAACCAACAAAGAATAGGGGGATTGTCACTCTAAGAGGAGGAATTTTTTGCCCTATTGTAGTGCTGTCACACTTCTTTCCTGTCGCACCTCAGATGTTTGTCAGTACCTGCAGGGATTCTGTTAATAATCTCTGAAGGTATGTGGAGCTCAATGCACTTTGCCTGAAGCCACTCCCACAGCCCTGAGATTAATCTTAATGTCATTAGTCACCAAGGCTGCAGACAGCACCGGTCGAACACTTGCACATTGTTTATAGCTACGAAGCTCCTGCCGGTCATTCTGCATGCCACTAAAGAAAACAACACTAAAAACAAAAGGTACGTTCTGTTGAATGTAACCATTGTATTGTCCGTAGTGACGTCGATAGTTAATCTGATCTTCATCTTCATCTTCATCTTCAACCGCTTATCCGGGGTCGGGTCGCGGGGGCAACAGAT
Source organism: Pterois miles (assembly GCA_947000775.1). NCBI lineage: Eukaryota > Metazoa > Chordata > Actinopteri > Perciformes > Scorpaenidae > Pterois > Pterois miles. The sequence continues at coordinate 4,273,122 of CAMQGK010000466.1, read as the reverse complement.
CCAGCAGGGGACCCCAAACTTCCCTTTCCCGGGCCACATTAACCAGCTCTGACTGGGGGATCCCGAGGCGTTCCCAGGCCAGTGCGGAGATATAATCTCTCCATCTAGTCCTGGGTCGTCCCCGGGGTCTCCTCCCAGCTGGTCGTGCCTGGAACACCTCCCTAGGGAGGCGCCCAGGAGGCATCCTTACCAGATGCCCGAACCACCTCAACTGGCTCCTTTCAACGCAAAGAAGCAGCGGCTCTACTCCGAGTCCCTCACAGATGACCGAGCTTCTCACCTTATCTCTAAGGGAGAGGCCAGCCACCCTCCTGAGAAAACCCATTTCGGCCGCTTGTACTCGCGATCTAGTTCTTTCGGTCATGACCCAGCCCTCATGACCATAGGTGAGAGTAGGCACGAAGATTGACCGGTAGATAGAGAGCTTTGCCTTCCGGCTCAACTCTCTCTTCGTCACAACGGTGCGGTACAGCGACTGCAATACCGCCCCCGCTGCTCCGATTCTCCGGCCAATCTCACGTTCCATTGTTCCCTCACTCGTGAACAAGGCCCCGAGGTACTTGAACTCCTTCACTTGGGGTAAAGACTCATTCCCTACCTGGAGTAGACAATCCATCGGTTTCCTGCTGAGAACCATGGCCTCCGATTTAGAGGTGCTGATCCTCATCCCAACTGCTTCACACTCGGCTGCGAACCGATCCAGTGAGCGCTGGAGGTCACAGACTGATGATGCCAGCAGAACCACATCATCTGCAAAAAGCAGCGATGAGATCCTCAGCACACCAATCTGCCAACCCTCCTCCCCCCGACTACGCCTCGATATCCTGTCCATGAATATCACGAACAGGATTGGAGACAAGGCGCAACCCTGGCGAAGGCCAACGCCCACCGGAAACGAGTCCGACTTACTGCCGAGAACCCGGACGCAGCTCTCGCTTTGGGAGTACAGGGATTGGATGGCCCTGAGAAGTGACCCCCTCACCCCATACTCCCGCAGCACCTCCCACAGTATACCCCGGGGGACCCGATCGTACGCCTTCTCCAAGTCTACAAAACACATGTAGACTGGATGGGCATACTCCCAGGCCCCCTCAAGGATTCTTGTGAGAGTGAAGAGCTGGTCCGTTGTTCCACGGCCAGGACGAAATCCGCATTGTTCCTCTTCAATCTGAGGTTCGACTATCGGCCGGACCCTCCTATCCAGCACCCTAGAGTAGACTTTACCAGGGAGGCTGAGTAGTGTGATACCCCTGTAATTGGCACACACTCTCTGGTCCCCCTTTTTGAACAGGGGAACCACCACCCCGGTCTGCCACTCTTTAGGCACTGTCCCCGACTTCCACGCAATGTTGAAGAGGCGTGTCATCCACGACAGCCCCTCCACACCCAGAGCCTTCAGCATTTCTGGGCGAATCTCGTCAATCCCCGGGGCCTTGCCACTGCGGAGCTGTTTAACTACCTCAGTGACTTCCCCTAGGGAAATTAATTCTGATGCAGTATGATAATGGTAAGGGCACCATGATATGAGCATGCCAGAATACATACCAGGCATCAGAAAACAAAGTAAAACATTTAAATTAAAATAAAATAGAACAGAAGCACACAAGAGCTGGCAAATGGCAGAGATCACCATCAACATGAAGGACATAGAATATTAGGGAATTCAATATTTTTTTCATGACTGACATTTTTAACTTTTATTGCTCAATCATGTCATGGGACATATGACTGATAAATGAATAAATGCAGTTGTAGCTACACAAGCTGAGATATTACGATTTGACCTTTTTTCCTGCACGTTTGATTTGTTTTCATTGTGGTTAAAAATAAGCATTTGTTTACACGCATTATACACATATGTTCGCTGAGCTGCCATTTAATACTAAAACAACTTTCAATAGAGTACAATGCAATTCAACCGCACCAAAAACGACAGTCTCCAAAATGACCACACAGGTGAATCAACTTCTCTGTGACAATGTCAACAAAAACTAAACGTGATGAGCTTCATAAAAAGGAGTGTTTACTGCATGGCTTCTGAATTGGGTTGCACAAGATTCAGCTAGGTGTACCTATTAAACTGGAAACTCTCTGTATTTGTACTGTGTATACAGTATATACTGTACATGCTTTTGTGTCCAAACATTTTTTTATTAATTAATCAGTCAGTATCTGCTAAATATTTATACATTGTTTTTTGTTTATAGACTAAATGATATTGAAAGTATTCCGTTGAAGTTCATATTTCCTTTTAGAGTTAAATATGCCACTGCTTTATGTTTAGCCTTTACTCATTTCTAATTTTGATTTCCACATACTTATGGTCTCATGTCTTGAGTCACATAATCTCTAAGTCCATATGCTTCCTTCCTGTTACATTACGCAGGCTCTGACAGCCCAATGACACATACAAAAGATGTGACCACGCACACACGGGCCATGAAGCTCAAACACCAGGCTCTCCAAGAGCGACTGGAGCTCTGCGTGCTGGAACTGAAGAAACTGTGCATCCGAGAAGCTGTAAGTAAAAGTAATCTGCAAGTCAGCAGGCCAACAGTTTGAAATAATTACATTCAGAGTCACATAATCATAATGGTCTAAGCTCATTAAAATCTTTTTAGGTTTTTAGTAGCCCAGACCTAGACAAAAATTGCAATATGGCAAGGTGTTACAAAGTGTACTTGCCATATTGCACGTGATTCAGTGTCTTATAAAAGATTAAATAGTAATTTAGTGCAGGATGTTTGATGATGCATTTTACTGTGGGTCAACAAAGTAACTTGTGTTCAGCCATGCTAGAAAATGTGATTTGGGTCAGAACATTTTGTGCCCACACTTTTTGCTTTGAGGGCTTTTTTTTTTATTATTATTATTTATTTTTTTTTTTAGCAAGCAGATTTCAACTTTCAGTGGCTCAAAAATACTGACTTGAGTGCCCAACAAATAGATGCATTTTTAAATTTGTCCGCATTAGCTTCAAAATGGTCTCAAAGTTAGGGTTTGTAGTGTTGTTCAAAAACATTTTTGTTATATTTGTTGAAATTGTCATTACATCCTGTTCATTATGATATGTTTATGTTCAAAATAATAATTTGGGTGGAGTGTCTTTAGAGGGAGATCTGAAGCGACTGTCAGTGTTGCCAATTTTGCGCCTTTCTTTTTATATCTAGGGACTTCTGGAGCTAGTGCTGCTAGTTACTTTCATTTGAAAAGAGTTGGCAACACTGGGCTGGGTTTTTAGGTTGGATCATTTTATAAAGGTAGCATACTCTTGCTGGTTTCTGAAGATTATAGACCCTAGCTTTCATGTCACAGTGGTGATCTCTGGTCACAGTCCACTGAGAGGAAACAAAAGGTCTTTTAATTCATCCTCCTGTCCTTTTGTAACGTTATTATTTTATCTCTTACCACCGAGCAGAATATAAACATAATCCCGTTTCTTTCAGATACATTGTGTAGTGAAATTAGACCACGCAATGTGGCTACAATGAGATGTATCATAGCCTTTGAAGAGGTATCCTGGTGGTTCAGTTGGCCAAAGTAATTTCAGTGTTCCCAACATGACAGACTGGATTTGAATCCAGCATGAAACTTTTGTCACATCATCCCACTCTGAATTATCAAATGAAGATTGCCACATAGAGTAATTTCGAAAGTGGACACATACGTAGTCTTCTGGGAGTTTCTCTGACATGCGTCGATGCTCCAGGGTAAAATCCCAGGACTGATCATTCTTTCCTGTTGACACTGGGGCTGGGCACTCCTGTTGGGACATGCTCAGGTGAACTAATGGGAGACATGATGCCTCTCCCTTCTCTTAGTGACAAAAGAACATGTAAGCTCATTGGCCGTGCTTACGTGTTTGTCTGTCTGCAAAGGTGGCTGGTTAGGACTGACTCAAAGTAACAGTTTTAATGACTCTCCTTTGATTTAAAACAGTAACAGCATGTTGTTGTGCTCTGGGTTTGGTTTGAACATGGATACTCGATACAGTGAGAAAGTGACACCCAAAGAATGTGTTGTGAAAGGAAATCTCTGCAAATGCAGAATTGTGCAACATTTTCCTTGAACCTATATGCCTCAACATGTAAAGAGAGCAGAATGAGATACTTGTACTTCATTTAAAAATACCACAGACATGACTGAATGTACGCTGAAGACTAAACTAAACTGAAAGGATTAATTAGCATTTATTATCTTTTCAAACACTAATAAATCCTTTATGTTAATTTCTTAAAATAAAAGAAAAAAATGTCCTTATTTTGATTAACTATTTCACAAAGTCAGATTCTGTCTTCAAAAAAATAAACTTTTAGTCATGTTCAAATTTTGCTTGTTGACCTTTTGGATTTGTGATATTTTCTGTGTGGTTTAGGAGTTGACAGGCCGACTGCCAGATGATTATCCTCTGCTGCCAGGAGAGAAGCCTCCACAGATTCGCAGACGTATCGGAGCTGCATTTAAACTGGACGATCAAAGCATCCCTCGAGGAGCAGAGGTAAAAGTAGCAGTTAGAGACCACGAGACTGAAGAGTGTTATTTTTAAAAGACTTAATATGTTTCAAAAGTCACACTGTGCCTCTCGTCACCCTGTCGTTTTACAGGAGTCAGAACTGAGTTTGGTGGATGCCGAGTTGGCTCTTCAGATGAAGATATACGAGGCAGCGCGGAAGCTCTGTGAGGAGGATCATCTGAGTAAGGCTGTTAAAAAGAGCCGGGTACAGCAGTGCAAGAGAGAGGAGAAGAAAGTCAAACGGCTGCAAGAGTCGGCATTTCAGCTACGACTGGAGCATGGTCGATCATCACCACTCCCTGCTTTTAATATTGCACAACACGGTGAGAACCGCCTGGCCAGACCAGAAGATAGATAGAGTGCAAATCCCTTTCATAATCACCTGTGCAGGGAGTTAAATGATAAACACATCATAAATGAATAATTCTTAATCCAACAGTCCCTTGCCTTTCATAGATTTACAGAAATGCATCATTTGATGCTTCACATGTGAGTCAAAGTGTTATGTCTTCTTTCTGTTTTTCAGATCTGGGTACATCTGATGACAGTTCTCTGTCTGATTCTGTAGTACAAGATGAAGGTACGACTTACCATAAAATCCAATGTTGATATGAGATGTTAATGTTATCGCAAGACCAGCTATTTTGTTTGAAAGCTGGACAAGTTTGCCTCACCTGTTAAAACATGTAAATGTAAACAGTTAACATTTATCTTGATACTGCTCATGATGTCTCAATAAAAGATGCTTCCTCAAAGAATACAGAAAGAATCTACAGAGGAGATAAATGTTTATCAACATGAAATCACTTTCTGTGGGTATCATACACTACATAATTTATATCTTTTTCCCTAGAGGTGACAAGTCAGTCATCACAGCTGTCCTCAGGACTCCCTGATCCAGGAGAGACCGATCCTCCCCAGCCTCCTCTTCTGTCCTCACAGTCATTCACAAACGGCTCCTACTTGTCTCCATCTATGGCTCCGCAGACCCTACCGCTGACCCCAAGCCAGTCACCCCATCCAAGCATTGACTCTAGTTTTAGCTCAAGCCCAATATGTGACCTTCCTCCCATTCAGCACTCCCCGTGGACAGAGTCCAGTCTCGATCAACCTTACCAGAAGAGCAAGAAGTCGCGCTCCTCCAGCAAGACGAGGTAACACAGACCATCCATCACGACTGGTTTCCTGTTCATCAACTTTTTAGTACTGGGGACAAACAATGTTGTTTGTGTTACTTGGCTTGTAGTAAGTTGTGTGAAATGTAGCTTGTGTGGCTACTAACAGCATTAACAAGCATGTCAAGAAAAATTTATTTATATAGCCCAAAATCACAAATTAGTTGTACACTATACAACATCCTCTGTCCTTTACAACTCTAGCAGCAGATGAGGAAAAACTTAACCCAAAAAAACTTTTTAACAAGGAAAAAATGGAAGAAACCTCAATAAGAGCAACTGAGGAGGGTTACCTTTTGCAGTGCGTACTGACATGCAATATTTAATTAATGTAATTGTGTGTACAGAGTAACAACATAGTGAAATTATAACATAGACACTACATGTGATAGAATTAATACTTCTAATATGAACATATATGAAGGGATGGATCTAGGAGAATATGAAGTATCTCTCAGGTGTCACCAAACAGATATAGCCTGAACCTCATGACCTCTTCACTATGCAACCCAGAAAGTGGACAGACTACACAAACAGACAAGAAGCAATGTCAAGCACATTATTTACACAGAAAGGAGACAAACAAACATACAAAAAGAGAGACAATATTATTCGTGTGAAGGAAGTGGTTGGATTCTTTGGAAATGCTGGGGAAAGAACAAATTGATCGATGTGAATACTTGATGCTCCATTTCTGCCTTTAACAAAACATTATGCATTCTGTCAAGAATGTTATTATTCGTCAAGGCTTTGTAGACGCTGCTACTGATTGATTTGTGTACTTGGGCTGCTTTGCATTTCCTTGTTGGTCGTGTTTGTTGAGAGTGAAGACAACATGCAGCAGGATGAAGATCGCTTTTCTTTTCAATAATATTTGACAAAAACTTGTGAACTCGCAAATTTCTCGTGCAAACCCTCTTGTTGCTGCCTTGTATTGCAAAGTAGCTGTCAGTGATGCTCATGAATGTACAACACTGCCATCTGCTTTTGCTCTGGTGCTATAACAGTCAATTGGAGGAACACAGAGCTATAAATCCGACTGATTTTATAATGGCACCTTGGCACAGGGGGAGAATTCGGGCTTTATTGTCCGGTAGTCGATTGCTGTAATAAAACAGCAGTTTGTGATAATGTCTGTTTAGCTTTGTCAGTGTAATGGATTCATGTTGTGCACATTGACACACAATCACTAATGATTCTGGCAACAATTGAATTGAAGGCAACTGGACTTAGACTTGTCTCTGAAGACGTCTGAATCAGACTGTAGCGTTAGAACTGATGAAGCCACTTGGATAAGGGGCGAAACATCTTCAGAGACAAATCTAAGTCCAGTTGCCTTTGATTCAATTGTTGCCAGAATGAATATGACCTGGATGAATGAGAACATTCAGACCTAATCACTAATGATCTCAGTCACAGTATGTCAGAGGCAATACTGGAATAATTTTGGGAAAATGTTAAAAAACTTTCATACTCAACTTCATTCACTGAGTTAGCCTCACATTTTTTAATCATTAGGATTTCTACTGTTGATGTCTGTCATCATGAACAAAGCCTTTTTGTCAAAGTTTTTTGATGCATAAAAGCACAAAATGAGAAACAAAGTATAATATATGTCTTATGCATTTGTGTGTTCAGCAGTCCAGCCAAAAGTGAATTGTTGCCACCGTTGGAGGCTTGCTTTGCTTCCCATCTGAAGCTTAGCCGCACCCAGTCGAGCAGCACGCCATCCACACCAGAGATGCGAGTACACAGACAACTCTCCCTCAGGTAACCTCAAATACATCTACTGTACTGTATGTTTGCAGCACACCTATAGTGAACCTGTGATTAACTGCAAATTGCTGTATGATAATTTACCTTTACACATTTACACATTACCCCAATTTCCCTCCAGGGATTAATAAAGGTTCATCTTATCTTATCTTATCTTATCTAGTTCTTTTATTAGAGGGATAGTTTGGGTGTTTTGAAGTGGTTGTATGAGGTCAGTGTATTACCTACAGAGTAGATAGATGTTGGTTGGCATGTCCCCAGCTTGGAGACGCAGATATGACTTACTGCATGGAAGCAAAGCAATGTACTGCTGTGGATGGGGACAGCAGCAAAACATATTTTAGCCACCAAAAGGAAAGGCTAACCTTTAAAAAAAAAAAAAAAAAAAATTAGGATCAACTTAAGTGTACGGTATATTTAGAATATTTTCGCCAGTTAACCTTGCTGTGAGACAGCTATGCAGTCTATGTTTCTGACAGGGAACTCAAGCTGTTATCTATGCCCTCACCAAAGCAACCAGGCTCCTTTTAGAGAGAAAAAATAAACAATAATTTCTGGGGGTTAGTTCGGATTCACCAAAGTCACACAATAGCACAAACAAATTCAGTGATCGAGGCAGTGGTAGACCAGCAACACCCGTGATCTGCAAGAGAAAATTATAGGGTCTGGTGGCTTTGGCGAGAGCATAGATGTATACAACCGCTTCAGTTCCCTGTTAGAAAGGGCTGTCTGACGGCAAGGTGAAAATATTCTAAATATAGCGTACACTTAAACTGATTTTTTAGGTGGGCCTTTCTTTTGGCTAAAATGCATTTTGCTGCTGGCCCCGTCGACAGCAGTACATTGTTTTAGTTCCGTACAGTAGTTTCTGTCTGTTTCTCCAAACTGGGGGCATGCTGACTGTCATCTACTGTAGGTAAAACGCTGACTATGGTTAAGTACCTCATAGAAACTACCTTTAAACACCCAAACTATCCCTTTAAGTCAGTGACGGTGAGATGTGCTTTTAAAATGAGTTTGTTTGCTGAGATTGCTTGTTTGCTACTTGCACAGGGTATCCAACCCTGAATCTTCGTATGAAAAGGAACGTGGTCGTACCAGAGGTCCAAGAAGGCGACTGACAGAATATGCAATAACTTTACCAGAGACTCCTCCCTCCATGGCGAGCTATGGAAATCATGTCAACTCTGAGGATAGCAACTCGGAACACTCATTTACATCTTACAACAGCTCACCCTGTCAGGAGATGCCCTGTGATTTGCCCAAACATTATCCATCTGCATTCCCTTACTCTGGCCCAGTTGGCAGCTATGGACCACAAGTCTTCCCTCGCACTGGCTTTTACCATAATCCCAGGCACCAGTCCAGCCCCAGTTTTCCCAAAGCCTATTACAATGAAGATGTGGTCTACCAACCTGATCTGGACTTGGCACAGAGCTATTATGCCCAGCAGGCTCCCTGTCCTCCCAACAGATATGAGTATTACTACAATGACACTGCTGTGCCCCACCAGAGAGCACAGAGGCTTTTACCTGCTGATAGCAGACTCTCCCCCTCCCCAGCTCAATGGGACCATCCACACTACCGCTCCTGTGGTCTCCCACAACAAGTAGTGAACGAACAGCTCAAGTCATGGCACCGGCGCAGTCAGCTCAAAGCCCCCAGGTCCCGCTCGCTTGACAGACAGGGAGCAGTCAGAGTTAAAAACATGTCTGCTCGGGAAGCAACTTTCCACCAAAATCAGAAGTACCACGAACAGGTAAGCAGACAAAAGTATTTTGGTATGTGTCTAACAATCTGTTAGTGACTGTTACTACAACAGGTGTTAAGTAAGTACTTGAGTTATTTAATTAGTAGTTAAGGGCAGAAAGTTATTTTTTCTTTACTTTATTTTTTTCATCACATTTTCACAAAGTACCTGACTTTTTAATGGATGAATAATACTTGGAAATCGCAGCTCGTTACATGCCCAAGCTGTGTGAAAAGAAAAGAAATGTAGGATTAAGTACTATTTTGGAAATTGGCCTCTTTGGCCAGAATCCTGCTATTTTCATGCTGTTTTGAATGATTTGATTGACCCGATAAATGGGTGTTTTTTATTTGTTATTAATTTAGGGGTTTATAATATATATTTTAATATGATGTGGATGGACATTTGTTGTTAAAAAGTATGTTTTACCAAATATAATTAACTTTTACAATAATTACAATCTGCTGAATATATCAGTGAAAGTGGAGTTGTGTTGGTCATTGTTATTCACTTACATACAGTATAAATCATATACAATTTAGACCTGAAGTCCTGAACAGTTAGTAGTTACAGCAGAATATGAATGTCAAACTCAGGGTGCTACAGAAGACTGTGTATATAAAACTAAATACCAAATCGTCGGCCTTTATTGTAAGAAAGACAATAAGCATTAGATACATTTACATGCTACCATGCTACTAAATTAAATGTATGGCTCTAAAAGTATTGTTTCTTTTTTCTTTCGCTAACTTTCAGGTTGTGCAAAGAAGGGCTCTAAGAGCTGCAGATGACACCAAAGGGCACTGGGTTGTAGATGATGGCTCTCACTTTGTAAGTCAAGTGTAAACCAAAGGCCACCTCGGACCTCAAACTGAACATGTCAACTCAAAGGCTGCAACTGCATTCATTCCCAATAAACCAAAGAGAAGAAGTGGACAGAAAATCAAGTCAAATTAACTGTTTATGCCCATAAAAAATAACTCCTGTTTACCTGCCTGCCTGTATGTGGGCATATATAGGGAGGATGAAAAAACTGGACCATCTTACTACAGTCTGGTACAACAATAAAACTTTGGTGGCCAAAGATGAATCAAAGACCTCTCTGACAGTCACAGCAAAGTTGGTTGCAGAGCAGTTGTGCTGGATTTGGAGCACATCTGTAAAGTGTACTTGTTGTTTTTGTCCACTTTCTGTATGTTGTTTTTTACTAACAGTTACAAACTGAACTTAATGCTAGTTAAATGTTACTGAGCGCTATGTTAACTTGTGACTGTTGTTTGCGAACAAGGTGTCTAAGGAGCTGTAAATCTGCTGCCGGCTCGAAACTGGTCATTCAGTTTCAGTTTCAAAAAACAAATGTTATCAGCACTAGGACTGGATTTTGTTTAAATGATTATGATAAATGTACCAGTACCATAAAATAATACAGATGCCAATAGAGTACTACCTCTTCTTCTACTCAACTCGATACCAATCATTTGAATGGAAGCATTCAGTTGCGTGAAATGCCACCAGCACTGCATTTATTTTATCAGATGCCACAGGCGTGTAGCATAGCCATACTTTCAAATGTTTTGGGATATTGGCACGCTGAACTACCAACTCCATCAAATACATCATGGTCAACTTCACCACATCACAGACTGTAGACTTTTTTTTTGAGATTTGGGTACAAAAAGGCTCAAATGCAGGTATCTTTTGACTGGAGAAGTTTCAATACTGCTTGGTACTGGGTTATTTCTGTCTGTACCTTAAAGATACAAGTACCGATATCCAGTTCTAATCAGCACAGAGTTCCTGTATCATTAAATACAGGGTTATTTTGATATGTGAAGCAATTATAAATGAAATGGCAATTGACAGCAAAATGGTTGGAGATACAGTAGATATAGTCTAACACAGAAATGTCCAGCAAAGTTGCACATTATTCTCAGATTGTGAGAAATGTCAATTCTTTTAAAGTAACTTTTCATATGTAACTAACATTTAGGTCATTGTTGAAGTTAATCTTAAATGAATTATGATTTATTTCAAAATGGTCTCATGTAAAGCTGGGTAAGCTAGGTACTTAATACAACATAGTGCTGAATTTGATCTGTAGCCAAAAACACTGCCAAATAATGCATATTAGTGTGAGGATATGCTCAAGAAGAAGTTAACTTTTTGCAGTTTGATAGATGGGGAATAAAGTGCTCCTTTTCACCTAGCTGTATGAAGGAAATCAATTCATTGTAACATAATGTAAATGAGCAACATATCCTTTTTTGTATAATGGTGCCTTGATTGTGTCACCTTGTTAATGAACTTGAGCTGCTTGAATTTAAGATCCCAGTTTTGTCCTCTTCAGAATTACTTTTGTCTTGTTTTTATACTTAACACTTGTCTGTGGCTCTGTCAGTTAACTTGAATTACTAATGGACTTAATCAACTAGATGAAACTAGATATTAACTTACATGAGTTATAAAGTAGCAAAGCTAACAAAAGCAGAGTTTTGATGCTTGGCAGCTATTAACATGTTGAATTTAAATTTAACTATACTGAGCAGAATCTTTCTCAGTGTCGGTACACATGTTTGAGATAGCAGATGACACTAACCTCAGTACTGTTTCAATTATGAGGTGAACAAAACACAGCCGATATGTGATTCACAATCAATTCTTCCAATCAAACAGACATTTGATGGTAGATCATTTTAGAGTGAGGGCAAATCACTGCAAATTTAACAACAGGTACACACTGACTGGTCTCTCACAGTGATCTATTTATGTGTTTTATTTATTGTGATGTGCACCATTGGACCCATGGAAAGTCAGACTTGAAATAAAAGAAGACATGGACCTGAGTTTGCAAAATCCAGCAGCAGTAAAGACTGTGTCTAGTTGTATATACAGACCACAATCACATTACCTTGTGTGCCTCTTTTTTTACTCTTTTTTTATTTATCAGTTAAATTAGTTTAAGTGGACCCAATAATAATGTGTTATATTGCTGTTGATAAATCTGTGAAAGTGTTAACCCTGTGGAAGAAAATAAAGAGTAATGTTTGCATCGTGTTGACTTTCATTTACACCCTTGTATACTGTACTTTTTTTTTCACAGCAGATATTTTTGACATGCCACAGTAGGAAAAGCACAGGTAAAATGACACAGTGAATGATGGCCAAACAGCATTTAGCTGCTTCAATTTCAGGTTCCTGGTATTGTGCAGACTGGGTCACACTGTCATGGCTCACTGACATGCTTGAATAGAACAGATCCATGAGTAGTATTAGCAACACATTTTTCTACTGTGTCGAGTAAAACGTGTCTGCTGTGAAAAATGGCAATTGTTTATGCTCAGTTTTAATATTCGCATTTCTACCTGGTTTTGCAATGTGTGCACACCTGAGAGGTGTGTTTGTAATGAAGGTGGTCATCAAGAAAAGATTTCATAAGGCAATTAGGTATGCAAGGAGTTGTTTTTCAGAAGCTTTTTAACTGCTGACTGTTATTTGCTGGATTGAGGAAATTATGTATTTGTACTGTGTATAAACAATACATGTTTAAGTTTATTGTCAGAGTAGGAGAAGCCATCTGAACAGAGGCTTTTATCCAACCCTGTATGTTTTTCCCATCCTCTGCTTTGTTCACTGTGAATTATATCCTCAGGATAGTCACTGTAGTTAACATACATACATACATATTTCTGTCCACAGTGCTTTTCAAATACATCTGACGTTTAAAACATTGCCATACTGTGCGTCATGTCTCTGAAATGTATTAGACTACGTTTTATATGGTCTGACAGTCCTTTTGAATAGAAAAAAATGCAAACTGATTACAAATGTATACATCGAACATGTACATATACAGAGTACTTGATAACGTCAATCCCTGTGGATATATTGTTGTTATCTTCCAAAGGCTCACAAAAGCATATGCATTGTATAGGATTCAATAACACCTTTTACGTTATTTCTCTGTTTACATGGTGTAAATCGTTTTAAATATAAACAAGTGTATTTGTCTACGACTGAATTGATGCTTTTATTTTGACAAAAAGGCTAGGGATTAGCTTTGCGGAAGAACTGTCAACTTCCGGAAAGGATTGTGTTTCGGATATCGATAAATAATTCACCTTCCTGGTTTGAAGACTACCTTGTCAGGTAATTTATGTCCATTTGATTAAATTGCTATAGCAGATGTTAGTATACTAGGCTACCTAGATAACGGTATGTTGATGTCGTCGCGGAGACTTTTATCGTCCTGCTAGCAAGTTAATTCACAAACCAGTGTCGCCTGCTCGACTGATTAGCGACAGCTCCGTGCTAGCTAAAAGGTATCGTTAGCTAGATGATATATGAGCGATCCATGACCTGCTGACTTAAACAGGTATCGGTGCTTTTTAATTAAAATGTAATTTATTTCCTCGAGATGATGCGTACTTAAAAAGTACCATGGGTTGACGTTAAGTCGTCGGTATCTTGCGGTTGTTTACATTTTGTACTCCATGTTCCGTCCGACGCTGTGCTAATCAACATCCGTCTGGCAGGCTTTGCTGAGCAGTAACCCGGTTAAACGTTTTGTTTGTGTTGTCAGTCTCAGCCCTGTATCAAATGTCAATAATCTGTCTCATATCTGGAGTGTTGTCACTGCTATTTTTGTCGACCGATAATTTTGGCTGGTGACTAGATCTAAATAAGTTAAGCGGCTCCTTTGTTCTCTTGTTATGAATGTCTGATCGATGAAACAGAGTTCATATGAGACCCAGATTAATCACCAGCCATTTTAAATCAGGAGTTACATACATGTTTATCAATTAATGTTTGTTGGTTATTGATCTACAATAACTGCAATACTAATTCGTCTCACTGTACTATGTATTACAGTGTAATATACACATTGTACATAGCATGACATAATATCCTTTCATTGTTATATGTAAGTATTCAGACTGTATGTCCTGTACACATACTGTATCCTTCAATACACGCGAAGCCATCTTTGTATGCAGAGCAATTTATTATCAATGGTGCAGCAATATGTAACTTCAGACCATCCAGTTTATTTTAAAAAAAAAAAAGGAAGATAAAGACCACATTTTAATTGCTATATGAGAGCACCTTATTGTTCATAGAGTAAAGAATAAATATAATTGTTGCAACATTATGTGATACAGCTATGGGTGTAACAATACATTGATCTGGTTTGACATAGTGATTCAGTGATCAACGATCCAGAATCATCTATTCAAAGTGAAAATATCGGCAAATATCTTGTATCAATCGATTGTAATTTTTAAGATAAACCTTTATTGTGAAATTCCCACTTTATCATTTTTACTAAAAAGAAAAGATCATCTCTTATTCAAGTACCTGGAAGAGCCCAGTAATAAAATTGTCAAATCCAAATGAAGTTGCTTTGTCTGAGTTAATTAAATCAAATCAAATCAAATCAACTCAACTTTTATTGTCATTAGCTGTACATACAACAGTCGTGCAGGCTAAAAATGTATGTAAATGTAACTGATTGTGTTAAATAAGCAAATGATATTGTCTCATATTGATCGCAGACACTTGAATTAAATCAAATCAAAATCTTATCCTATCACTTTGTGATATCAGCAAATATCGTATCATTGTTCAAAGAATTGCTATAGTCTTGTCTGGTGATGAAACCTGTGATATACACGACTAGTGACAATATAATCCCAAACATGTAGGCTAATGAATGTCAGCTCTTACTGACAAGCATTTATAGGTTATGGAAAAAAACATTAGAAGAACTGACCTTAAAAAATACTAATAAAGTTTTCACTTACTTGCAGCTGATCGCCTTTCAGGTGAAATCCTGTCTGCAGCTTTTGTAAATAGGCTTCACTTTATTGGACATAACTATACGCTGCAATTCCATTACTGGAACAATCTCAATAATATTTTTCTATTACAATAATTAATTCTCAATAATTTTCCACATACACTGATCAACTGTAACATTAACATTATGACCACTGACAGGTGAAGTGAATAACATTGATAATATTGTTACAATTGCACCTGGCAGTGGGTGGGATATATTAGGCAGCAAGTGAACAATTTGTCCTTGAAGTTGATGTGTTGAAATCAGAAAAAATGGGCAAGCGCAACGATGTGAGCAACTTTGACAAGGACCAAATTGTGATGGCTAGACGACAGATCATCTCCAAAGCTGCAGCTCTTGTGGGATGTTCCCAGTCTGCAGTGGTCAGGACCTACCAAAAGTGGTCCAAGGAAGGAAACCTGGTTAACCGGCTAAGGCTCATTGAAGAGCATGGGGAGCAAAGGCTGGCCTGAGTTATCCAATCCAATAGAAGAGCTACTGTAGCTCAAACTGCTGAAAAAAGTTAAAGTTGGTTCAATTAGAAAGGTGTCAGAACACACAGTGCATCACAGTTTGTTGCGTATGAGGCTGTGTAGCTGCAGACCAGTCAGGGTGCCCATGCTGACCTAATGTTATGGCTGATTGGTGTATATCTAATGCATATCTACTTATTATTTAATACCTATTCCAGATTTTGTTGTATTGACATACACTTTTGCGCACCTTGTACTGTATATAATAGTGGTTATGTTTATGTTTTGTCTTTGTTGAACTATATGTGTATATTTGTATCTTTTTGTGAATTTGTTCTATGCAGTGCAGAGTATATTGAGAGCTACTTAGAACTGGAGTCAAATTTCTTGAACAATATATGTCAACATACTTAGCCAGTAAAGCTGATTGTGATTCTTCTGGTTCTTCAGGAGGAAACTGAAGTGTACCTTCTGAAGCAGAATACAGAGGCTGTGAGTGGGTCATCAGGCAGTCTCCCTATGTCAGGCCGAAACGGGTCTGCAAGTGATGCAGACTGCCGGATCTCTGAGGACTGCCGTGTCCCAGATGTTGAGCTGATGGAGCTGGGGCCACTGCTGGAGGAGGGAGGCGGGCGACCAGCAGCATCTAAAGGTGTCCATTCAGAGGTAGGAGTGTTTCAAAAAAATCCCAGAGAAAAGTTTATATAGCTCAGTTGCTTCAGTATTCTCTTGTGATCCCTTTAAAGGGAGCCGCGATGCTTGCTGACGAGGAAGAGGAGGATGATGAGGTGGGAGAAGTCCTGACCTTACCCCTTCAAGCTCACCATGCCATGGAGAAGATGGAGGAGTTTGTACACAAGGTAAAAATGTCTTCTCAAGTCAATAAACTTTCAGGCTGATGCAGGGACCTAAAATAAGCATGTGTGAACATGTTATCCAATCAGACTTTACTTTCCTGCTCGTATTGATGTAGTTAAAACAAGTAGAAACATATTCAGCTCAATCAGAGTTTATTGTCTTTTAAATGTTGGTTGGTAAATAGTCAAATGTAGCAGAATAAGGAGAGTAAAAGATCTTATGACATTACACAGTTTGGCACCCACCATAAATATTGCATTGGTAAAATGAGCTGAAACTCAGCAAGCTGTTCAGACAAATGTTGTGTGTTGTATAAGACACAGAAGTCACCATTGGAGACAAGTGTCAGTTTACAACAAAGAACTTAGTGGTCAGTAAAATAAGATAAGATAAGATGAACCTTTATTAATCCCCGAAGGGAAATTCAATTTTTACACTCTGTTGTTAATCTTTACGCAGTACACACAGACCTGAAATACATACATGCACAAACAGGACCCATATACATGCATCAAATGGAGAGATGTCAGAGTGAGGGGGCTGCTCCTGACAAGCACCCTGAGCAATTGGAGGTTTGGTGCCTTGCTCAGGGGCACTTCGGCAGTGCCCAAGAGGTAAACTGTCTCTCCAGCTACCAGTTCACGTCCCGTTTTTTGGTTCATGTTGGGACTTGAACCGGTGACTCTTCGATTCCCAAGCCAAGTCCCTACGGACTGAGCTACTGCCCCTTTTTTTTTTTTTTTAAAATAATTAAATTTATGTAAAAATTATTAGCCCACCCCTCCCAACCTTTTTTTAAATTCAGTGTTTTTTTTTTTGTGGCAAAAGAGTTGCTAGATTTACTAGCCAACATACATTTCACTTGATTGATTGCAATCTTTATTGTTGAGCTCTGATAATTGAAATTAAAATGTGAGTCTGTGTCATTGTACAGGCTTTCAGTGTGAGAGCCATATAGTGATGTAAATGTTTGCTCACTTTTGAGGTGTGGGAGGGGCGCTGGAGGGTCATCCCTTTCCATGTCCTGCCCGAGTGGCTAAAGGACAATGATTACCTCCTGCATGGACATCGGCCCCCGATGCCCTCTTTCCGGGCCTGTTTTGGAAGCATCTTCCGAATTCACACTGAGACAGGAAACATCTGGACTCACCTGTTAGGTGAGAATAAAATGCTTTTCATAACATTCCTAAAATTGTTGAACATAAGGTTTTAGCTACAACCAGTTAGTTGTAGAACATATTTTTAACTGGATAGCTCTGGTCTCTTCTGTTGTTGGCAATTAGTAAAACTGGTCTATTTTTCTCCTAAGGGCTGATCTTATTCATTTGTCTGGGCACGTTAACCATGCTGCGGCCCAACATGTATTTTATGGCCCCGCTGCAAGAGAAAGTGGTGTTCGGGATGTTCTTCCTGGGAGCTGTGCTCTGCCTCAGCTTCTCCTGGCTTTTTCATACCGTCTACTGCCATTCTGAGAAAGTGTCTCGCACCTTCTCCAAGTAAGGTTTCACACTGCTTCTCACACACTGGCCTTGTATGTCTTTACGGCATCATTTGTAACTGTCAAAGTATTTTACTATTTTAGGCATACTGCTCTTAGAGTAGGCAGGTTTTTAATATCAGGCATCCATATGTTTTTTCATGCTAGTACTAGAGCTGAGTACAATTAATGAGGGATACACCCACAATCATCATTCATGTCAAAATGGTAGTTCAGTCAAACGTATGTTGCTACAGTGATCTGTGTGGAATGGTTAAGCATTTCATACTGATCGGCAGTTATAGCTGCTAGATATGTGCATTTGCAATTTATCAGACTGGAACAGACTTTGAAATTTACCAGCTATTACCATAAGGATCATATTAATGTTTGTGTGAAAATGTTTAGCATTTTTGGAAGTATACGTGTTTAGAAACATGAGAAAACATCACCTTTTTTGCATCCAGCAGATCTTCAGTTGTTGTCTCTGTGTCATCCCCTCTCTTCAGGCTTGACTACTCGGGCATTGCCCTCCTGATCATGGGCTCCTTCGTGCCCTGGTTGTACTACTCGTTCTATTGTTCCCCTCAGCCTCGACTTATCTACCTCACCATTGTATGTGTCCTCGGCATTGCCGCCATCATAGTGGCCCAATGGGACCGGTTCTCTACACCTCGTCACAGACCTACAAGAGCAGGTGCTAACCAGTCGATGATAATGTGCACTTTTCAGATACATTGTTTTTGCTGTAATGTTCACTTTTAGTTATAATTGTAATGTAGATATTGACTTTTTCAAAAGTACACACAGTAAGTGAAGTTCATGCTTCTCTTAGGTGTGTTCATGGGTCTTGGACTCAGCGGCATTGTCCCCACCATGCACTTCACCATCGAGGAGGGCTTTGTTAAGGCCACCACAGTTGGCCAAATGGGTTGGTTCTACCTGATGGGTGCCATGTATATCACTGGTGCTGGTCTGTATGCAGCCAGGATCCCTGAACGATATTTTCCTGGAAAGTGTGACATCTGGGTTAGTATGTCATGTGTTTACATAACATAACAGGTAGTTAGTTGTGCAAACAGTTTAATGTCCCCTCAAAAAAATAAAAAAATTGACTAATAATTATATTATATTTCAGTCTCCATAACAGAGGGGAAAAAATGCCAAGTTTAGACATTTTTACATGATGAACACAATGCAGCGTGTCACCCTTGCTTCTTAATTGATGTATTTTCTTTGTTTAATCAAACACAGGCAAAATGATAATGATTGAAACATACGTAAATATCTCTTTCTCTGCTTCTAGTTCCACTCGCATCAGATTTTTCATGTTCTGGTCGTGGCAGCAGCATTCATCCATTTCTACGGGGTTTCCAACCTGCAGGAGTTCCGTTACGGCCTCGAGGGAGGATGCACAGATGACTCTCTACTCTGAGAGGCCTGACTGTGACTTACTCATACGTTTCTTTATAGTTCCACAAACACCACACACACCCACACACACACACACACACACACACACACACACACACAATCACACAATCACTTAAAATGCTGCTGGAATTCAATATAGTCACTTATTGCTCCTTCTGTATTTCTGATTTGCTAACATCTTGTTTGGGTTTTGGTGGTCTTTCTGTTTGGCTCTTTTTTGCTCCAATAAAGTAGCATTGACTAGCCACTGAACTATGGAGGGAATCTTCAAAAGGCACTACTTCTTCAGTAATTATGAAACTTGAAGTCTACATTTTCAAGTAAGGTCAAAATGGGATTTTATCCAAAATCGTATATTCCTGTAACTGATGGTCACATCTTAGAAGCTCACTAGCACCCTGACCACTTCATATAGTCTGTTACCATTGCACAAAGGGCACAGAGAGTATTATTTGTGCTGTAGCAGAGGGCACATACTGTAAACCATTCCTATCCTCCCTCCCAGTTTCCATGCAGGTTAGAGGATGAATGTACTGTCCACCAGGAGTGAGCTGCAGAACAGTCCAGGATCATTTAGGTGCTTGAGGGCTTGCACACATACTTGTATTAGGACGATGAGAGTATACACATATGGTATAGTGTGTATAAATGCCACCAGATGTTTTCTAACTGCTGACACTGATTGTGCGGCCTTGTGTTAAAACCTGGAGGACCACTACGAACCCACCCTATGCCCACTCTGCAATAAAATGCGAACTGTACTCTTAAGGCCCAGAAAATCAATCTAAAATCACATTGACACAAAATAAAATGCATTATTATGAAAGCAACACAGAGCTCAAATCCTACAAAAATGATCTAAAGATGTGTCTGAGTGGCACAAGGTGTAATGCTCATCAGAATTCTTACCAAAATGTTCAAAAGTCAGTGGGCTGGATACTAAAACAAACTGATTTCTCAGTTTCTTTGAATTATTACTGTCATTTTTTGAAGTTCCTTTGCATTTTGGTTGCATTGTTTTAATTGACAAAAGTCTCAAGCAAATGATTTTCAATTTGCAGCTGTGTAAAATTAAAAAAAAAAAAAACAAACATCTGCTCATTTGAGGTTAGACTAAAAAAACTGAACATGTAGAAGTTAAGAGAACTCCCCTGCCATTGTCTTTCAGTCAGACAACACATCACTGATTAATTCGTAATAGTTCCAGGGCGACGCACAATGTACAGATCTGGATCAGTCAAATTGTGTTTTTGTCAGCTAGAGATGTTTCTTTTGTGCTAGATTTCAGATGCAATGAGAGGTGTAAATATCAAATGCACCTTAGTGTATACTATTAAATTCAAAACTTTAAATCACTGTATGGGGTTTAAAATGTGTTATGTATGATTGATATAAACTTTTAGTATTCCTGTGCCTTAGGCCAACGGAAATGTTTTTAAATAAAACGGCCTATCTTAACAGTCAAGGGAGCTTCAAGGATTTCCAGATGTTGACTCTTCTTGTTTTCCTTGCCATATTATATACAATCGAATCATTATTGAACTTACAACTCCATGGATAGGTTGTATCAACTGCTGTTTAAGACTCCTTTTTCTAGATCAACTTATTCGAGCTTTATTACAAAGACTAAAACAATGTGTATTCTTGACTTTGTGTAATGTCCTGTGTAGAAAGTGATAAATCATACATTTCACTGAAATGTAAACATAAATATTTATTAATGGTAATCTTGGAAAATTATTGTAATAAATTTTTTTCCACATGTACAAACATGGTGTCCAACTGTCAATCGTTTGTCACAATTCATATTTTAATAACTGTACAAAATTGTGTTTACATAATATTTAAGCATTTAAAACAATATTCTATCTTTAAAACCGTTTTAATGAATTCTAGACATCAACAGTTACCGTGTTTCGAGCACATAAACAAGGCGACACAACAGCTCGTCATCATTTCCCTCATCTCCTGGGATTAGTTGCTGGTTGGAGATTACATAGATGAGGAACAGCGGCAGACAGATGCGTGGGATGGGACCACAGCTGTAATGATGTCCCATCACCAGAAAATGTTCCCTCACATGATATTCTTTGCTGAAGTAAATTAATCCATAATTGTAATAAAATGCCAGACTATCAGGTCTCTAAATCAGACAATTAGAAAGCACTCGAGAGATAACATGCCCATTAAATGCTTCACAATGAGTCTGTGTGTAATAGGGCTTTACATAATTGTGAATTGTGCAATAAAAGAGTAAGTATCTATTCAGTCAATTATAGCATTGTACAATAGATCATTTCTGTGGTGTGGTCAGCACATTGCGCCTCTTGTGTGGCATGTGTAGACTCTGCATCCTTATTCACAAATTATGCATCATTAGTTTAAAGAGTCTGTAATAATTGTGTCCTGTCAGGGCAAAAGTCCCAAGCAGTGGTGGGCTCAGGCTGTCTGAACATCTGTTTTGATGATATCTAGATATCGCATAATGTATTAAAAACTCTTAATATTTCAAATAGTTAGTTGAAATTATTTTGGAGACCATAAAAGACCGATTAAAAGGAATCTATCATCAGTTTCTATATTTTATGTATTTCCAAACCGTGTTACCTTCTAGTCGGAACCAAAGCGCATCCATGTGTTTCTGAACGAGCGCATTTAGCGGCTGGTAATCTTCAAGACCAGCTATTATGCTAGCCTAGCCTTTAGCTAACTTGTCTGTCTTACGATTTTATCGTCAATAGTGCTTATACTTCAAGATTTAGGTACGTTTTATTTGACTTTATTCGTGCGTGTATCTAATTTATGTGTGTGTGACGTTAATGTAGTTTTAGTCCGTTGAGTTCATTGTTAGCACAGATGTTAGCATAAATACAGGGGGTGGGGTCTCACGTTATTGCGAGTATTATCGTTTTTAAAACACCTTCATCTGGTTAGCTTTTAAGATAAATATACCAGACTGTGGTTCAGTGTGGATATTGCCATACGTATATTTTATGGATATTAATCTTTTGTTGCGAACTTCCGCACTACAAAGGTTCCGATGATTTGTAGTTCCGGTCCACTTCTGTGTGCGGCCCATCTTTCTTTTCGTTAAGATAATACTCTAATTTTCACTTCAGCCAATTAGCCCTTGCTGTTAATTATTGTCATTTGGTTCAGTCCAGGTGATACTGTGTGTCCCGAGCCGTTCGTGTATGTGAATCACAGTGAATCTCATGTTTGTCAGGGTTCGAGATGGACAGCGATCAACAGTCTAAAGAAAGTACGAACCGGTCCGACCTGGTGTCTGAGGACGGCAAGAATAGCAAGACTGTCGTGTGTCAACGCTGCGGATCCAAGGTGCTATGCCCGGGGATGGCTGTGTTTGCAGAAAAAGAGGTATACTGTCTGACATTGGGCGATCGGCTCACAACAGTGGGCTGATATATATTGGTATTTAATCTTTACATTTGTTATTTTAAGTACATTTTGTTAATAATACCTTAGTTCTTTTATTGAAGTAGCATTTTAAATTGCTTCAACTAATGACTATTTTTATTGTTGATTAATCTGTTTATTATTTATTTAAGTTGTTTGGTCTATAAAATGTCAGAAAATTGTGAAAAATGTTGATCAGTGTTTCCCAAAGTCTAAGATGACGTCTGCAAATGTCTTGTTTTGTCCACAACTCAAAGATATTCAATTTACTGTCACAGCTGAGGAAAACAATTAATGATAATTAAAATATTCACATTTAAGGAGCTGAAGATAGACTTTTTACTTAATAGTTGACAACTAACTGATAAATTGTTGCACCTCTACATAGGTGCATGCATGTGTGTGCAACAATGCTAAACTAAAACACCAGCAAATTGCTAGAATGCTCATCCAAATAAGGACCAGGGGCTTTTAAATGATCACATGATAATGATCATATCATAGATCAGCAAGCAGGCTATTCAATTATTTAAGCATATAAATGCTACATACACTCACGCCAGACTTTTGAAAACATTGAAGGAATATGAAGGACATTTGTGGCTTGTGATCTGACAGATCTGCATGGTTTATACACTGAGAGCATAATATATTCTTCAGCCATTTAGAGCTTTGTGCAGAAGGAGGAGGGTGTTGAAAAGCAACAGGTAGCTGGCCAGTGGAGGTTTCTGGGGACCAGAGTGATGTAGTCTGATTTTTATATCTCTTTGTTCCACCTAGATGTAGCTATGTAAAAAGAAAGTCTTGAATGCATGGCAAACTTTCATGTGCAATATATAAGTCGAAAACTCGTATTGCACCACTGATTTTGAGTTCTTTCAGAAGTGTTTTCGTGTCATCTGAGGCTGTGTTTTCACCCACCAGCTGTTCCTACCATCCATGCGGAAAAAGAGCAGCCTCAGCACCACAGAGGGCTCAGTGGACGGGGACACTCTGACCGCCCACTGGTTTGTGGACGACATGTACACTTTTGAGAATGTGGGGTTCACTAAGGACGTGGACAGAATCAAGTATCTCATCTGTGCAGATTGTGAGATCGGACCAATCGGCTGGCACTGTTTGGATGACAAGAAAAGCTTCTACGTTGCTGTGGAGAGAGTGAATCATGCATAGTCTAAGTGCGTCTGTGAGACCATGAGAACTTTAAAAAAATGTGTTGGCAGGTTATATGTATTTTTTGGATTTATTCCCAGAGTTGACCCCAAGATAATCCCTCACTCACACATTTGCATACAGTATACTATTATGTGTACATTGTTTATGATGACAGGACTATGTCACTCACTCTCATTCTCCTCTATCATTACCAACAACAGTATGAGCATCCTCTTCTAATAAAGTTGTTTTAGGGAAGCAGATGTTGATTACCATACTGCATCTGTTTCCTGAATAATGTAATGTAAAGTATTTCATTTATTATTATTGCTATTTCATCTCAGTGTCTTTTAATCATTAAAACAATCTATTTCAGTCAGATTAATGAGATTAAAATCCATCCCAACACGAGTTAGGGTTTGTTTAATTGATAAAATTTCAAAAAATTAACTATAGATTGAGTAAAATTACAATTTTCATAATTGATGGGTCTTTTAAGTCACTTGAAAATACAAAGCGTTCACTAATTGCAGCTTTACAAAGATGAGTATATATTGCTTTGGTTTTTTTTAATCATTGTAAATTGAATACTTTTTGGTTCTATATATTTGGTCCAACAGAAGCAGGTTGAGGATGACAGGTTTTGTGATGGGTATTTATCACTATTTTATAAGTTAATGAATTCACAGAAAACATTGTCGATGGATTATTAAATACTGGAAACAATCATTTGGTGCAGCCCTAAAAAAGTTACTGTTGATAAAAATCAGGTCCTCATTTTTGTTATTGTATAAAATAAAATACAGCGAAGGTATTTCATGTTATTTACAGTGAGCATCATAGCCTGACATTCAGCTCGCTCTATATCTACTCGCAGAAAGGGCTGCAAGAAACATTTACGGGTAAACATTTTCAGTTATAAAATTGTTATCAAAGCACAAGCATAGTCTCACAATTCTCAAGTACCCAACAAGGCAAGTCCAGATCATGTTAAAAATTGACCAGTTTACAATAGCAGATAGTCTTCTACTCAAATGTGCATGAAGATTCATATGAATTTATACATGGTGGTTGTTGTGGCCTTTGGCCTTAGTTTGAGCTGCTCGTAGAGTTGCTAACTTGTATTTACAAAAATCCATCAGCAACGTCTTTTTCATGAGACAATGTCATTAATTATCTGGCTAATCCACAGAAGATCTCACTGTTACCTGTTCATAATACTCACTGAAGAAATACTCCTTATGAAAACAGTTACAACGTGGGTGAATCAGCCATTAAAAACCTCCAATCATTGTTTTAAGATATAAGTCTACTCTTTGCCACTAGATGTCGTGATTTCATTATTTGACAGACCTCTATTATTTTCGTGGCAGCCAGTGAATCTCCTTTTATGATGTAGTCTTTGTTTTTTGTGTGTGTGCTGTGCAGTGCTGTGCACCTATCACCTAAAAGCTCTGCCCCCACCCTGTTAGCTGAACCCTACCAAACCAGTGGTGGTAGTCAGCAGACAACACTGCGAGTGATGGTGGTGGAGCTGTTTGCTTCCCTTTGTGCACTGTGCAACATAAAAACCATTATGGATGTGGAGTACTTTGTTAGGAATACTACAAAAATGGCCATTGCATAATATATGTGGAATTACAGCAGTTGTGCAAATTTGCATCATTTTACATGCAGCAGGTCAAGGCTGTATATGCTTGGTAAGAAATGTATTCAAAATGACTCTATACATAAAACTCAAGACCAAACAGCTTGTGGTGGTCCAGACTTTTTTGTGAGATTGATCTTGAGCACCTACAAATATGTACAGTTGACTCTGAAAGACCCCTGTCATGTGTATCCGACCATTAGAGTCTACTGTCCAAAATCGAACAAGGGGAAGTTGAAACGAAACAGAGAACAGGAACATTCAAATCAGTGAAACAAATTAAGTGGCAGGTCATACTTTAATCAGCAGATGTCAACTGTTGCTCTTTTTTTTAAGGTTTAAGATTGTGTGTTTTATATAAGACTGACAATTAATATTAAGACAGTTATTAGACAAAAGATACAATAGACAACCTCACCAAATAAACTTAAGGTCACTTTAACAACCAGTGTGAACAGACTATAGATAATGTCAGACAATGTACAACAGCATGTTCATGTGTGAACAAAGATTTAAAAAAAAAAAAACAGTAGGCTAATATATGCTATACTGTTCTGTATATTTAAACTAGGGCTGTCACAATATCAGGTTTTCATTACATGATTATTGTGGCCACCAGACTTAATGATAATGATATTACTGTGATATCTATTGAACATTTAAAAAAATGCTATGAGTGAAATTCATCTTTGTTTATTGCGCATTTTGTCTCTTTTTAGGCAAATTATTTACACTCAAAATACAGTGGAGGGAGATGAAGAAAGAATCTGTAAACATAACTGTAAATATAAAATTATTTAAGGCTCTGGATTATTTACACAATATTAAAATGTGTATTATTAACATTTCAATATTTCATATATAAATATCATGGTTATCATCAATACCAGTATATATTAACACCCCTATGTCCATCACTAGAAAATGTTCCCATGTTTGTTTGCTGAAATAAATTGATCCATAATTTAATTATATATAAAATGCCAGCTTATCAGGACTATAAATCAGACATAATTAGAAAGTTTTCTAAAGATAACATGCCTCCTTCAATACTTCAAAATCATTTAACATTTTTTTTGTTTTAAAATAGAAAATATTTTGAATTTTCTTATATAGTAAAATATGATAATAATATAATACACAGGCTGCACACTAAATATTTTTTTCTTTTATATGATTGTTAGCAAGTGGCCTCATGCACTTTGGGAGAACATGGCAAAACAAACTAAACAATTAGAACTGTATTTCAAGATATGGTATTTTACTGTATTATAAAAGTTATGTTAAAGACGTAAATATAGTACTGTTAAAATTATTAAAACATAAACATATGAACTATCAACATATGACTGTGTTCTCCACCAATCAACGAGCTCCTCTAGACCATTTAAAAACGAAGTGCCGGTCAGCGCGCAACGATCTAGTAGGTGTGTTCGATTAGAAAGCCCGGTGTACCGTCTGATACGTCTATTATGTCGGCTCAGCCGGGCGGGTCAAGGAAGAGCCGAATACAAACGAATCCTTTCATTTATGAACCGCCTCAACACAGTACACATGCGTGCCAAACGGGTGTTCAAATCAAATCCATCCAACAGGGGTGCTATCATCTGATAGGAAACCACGGAGTATTGTGCTCAAAGTGTCAACTGTGTGAGAGCAAACTCTACTGTAGTTAATTTAGGACGATAGTAAAGTAGATTGAAATGACGTTTTAAGGCATTTACTCTGCTCTAACACAGTCCTACTGGCATTTAACTCCTTCAAACATATATAAACGAGCTGCGTCCGTGTATTAAAACAACTATACACACACTCAGTGTTTGTATGTGAAATAATGCCCAAATAGTGCGTCTGCGTGGGATATAACCACACACTGCGTGTAAAAATGACCGTAGGTTGTGGGTGTCTACTTTTTGAAGCGGAGGTGCACAGTCTCCGGCTGTCACCTCTCGTCTCCAACTAGATAATTCGTCTTTGAGTTCAATGAGTGGAGAGTGGACATGAACTGAAAGACGAGAAATTCACAGCGAGCATACTCGGCGTGAGGAAGCCTCTTCAAAATATTTCAGCTGCAGTCATAACGAAGATGCAACGATGACTCAACCACAGCTGAATGAGTTCATTCCCCCTCCGGAGTGCCCTGTTTTTGAGCCCAGCTGGGAGGAATTTGCCGACCCTTTTGCGTACATTAACAAAATACGACCCATTGCAGAGAAAACTGGCATCTGCAAGGTTCGACCGCCACCGGTGAGTATTTCTTTATTTTGACAGTTATTCGATGTCTTTTTCCTCTTTTTTGTGTGATGTGTTGGCCCCGGCTGCTGTTGATAATTTAGCAGGCAAAGTTGTGTTTTTAGACAGGTTTCAACATGGCGGATTGCGGCTCCGAGTTGAATTGTCAGCTAGCCTGAGCTTGGAGTGTGTTGTGTTTGCAACAACGATGGTGAAGCACTATCCGACAAAGAAATCAGTGCCCTGATCAAGCTTTTAACCTCCACACCGACAAACAAGTATTTATTATAACAATCCGTTAAAAGAGCATGGTTTCTAAAAAAATAATTCAAACGTTAAAGTTTGCCTGTACGCAAATATAATGTTTACGTTAGCGCAGTCTGAAATGCTTCCTGGACTGGGCGCACGGAAATTAGCCTCACTCACCAAGATTTAAACTAATAATTTGCCCACTGCTTTAAAACGGTGAATGTATAGCGTAACTTTCCCAACAGGATTTGAGGGATTTTGCCAGCATGAGGTAACCTAGCTAACGTTAATCGGGCCCGTTTAAAGCTGCAGTTGTCATGTAACGACGGCTAACGGTTACGTACGTGCTCGGTGACCAACTGTTTATGGAGTGAAGAGACGCTTTAACACCGAGCTCAGCGGCTACTCTTTCTCTGTTTTATCATATGTTTACTCACTTAAATGCCAATGTTACAAATGGTTGACAGCGTTAGTTTGTTAGCTAACTTGCAGAATAACGTTATATCGCTATTATGAAAACAACACTCCAGACTTAATATATTTTTTCCCTAATTGGAGGATTATTTTGCTATAAACCACACCTCCGTAACACGTCGTATCATTAAGTCTCTCTGAACTGAAACAAGATGAAGTAACGTTTTAGTTATAGGCTTTCTCCCAAAATGGACAGAATTAAAATTAATCTCACATTGACCTTATTTCTGATGGGTTGGTAGACGGAAGATATTTATTCAAGGGTGTGTCCAAGCTTCCAGGCAAATTAGATAAAAGGCTAAGTCTACTGGAATAAATTATTTTACCATGACTGATTTCAGGTAGTTATCAGTGTATCATTTTAAAAACATTAAAGTCATGGGGATAATCTGTATGGCATCAGATAAGCTAACATGAGAGTAATTTTAAGTAGAAATAAGGAAGCTGGAAGCCCATTTTAAGGCCTAAACAGGACGTGGGCTGCAATATAACTCAAAAAAAGGTGGGTGGGTGGGGGGACTGCTTGGTGTTTGCTGGTCCAAAATGAAACCTGATTTTGAAGGCATGACTGAAAGTGCACAGCTCTTGTAAACAAAAGAAGGCAGTGACAAATGCTCTGAGCAAAGATTGGATGCTGATAGTCTATCTTTATATGGCATAAAGCAAAAATATGTTGGTTATACAATTTTCTGCATTGCTTTGACAGTGCAAATTTTCTTCTAAAGAGATTTTTTAGTAATAGTTAGATGGATAGTGTTACACCAGCAATTTACATAGAGCACAAAAATGTGCATCACTCACAAAAAGACATGAGGTAGATACAAAAACACTGTATCTGATAAAGAAACAAATATATGTATATGTATATATATATATATATATATATATATATATATGTATATATATATATATATATATATATATATATATATATATATATATATATATATATATATATATATATGTATATATATGTGTGTGTTTTTTTTTATATATATGTATATATATATATATATATATATATATATATGTATATATATGTATATATATATATATGTGTGTGTGTGTGTATATATATATATATATATATATATATATATATATATATATATATATATATATATAATTAAAGATACACAGTATCTCTGCTGTGCAAATTGAAAGAGACAAAGCTATAGCCTACTACAGTCTAGCCCAAACAGCTTTTTAAGTGATCACTGCAAGTCGTCTGTATTTACTGGCATCTTTTATGGCAGGTTTTAAAATGCAGGGTCTTTCTTTTTTAAACTAAAAGCCATATGGTGAGAAGCAGTATGTCCAAAAAGTTCAAATACAATGCCTGCTTTCTGATTATATATGCACTAGTATATAAAGTGATGCAAAAAGGCGAATTAAAAAAAAAAACACATTTTTTAACTCCACCATTTGTCCTACACTGTGTTCCATTGTCTGCAGCCCTGTGTCAAGTAGTAGCATTTTATATTGAACATTCACACCAAAATTTGGCTCCAGGGTTGTGTGTGGGCCAAACAAATCAAAAAAACAATCTTCAGCAATGTGACTCTGAGCTCAGGAGAGTGGATTTATACTAAAGCAACATTTTTAAGTGTCCTTTTTTTGTTTGTTTTGTGTGTTTGTATGAAGACACTGCGTATCCTGGAAGGTTCACACATTGTACATGTCACATCCTGTGTTTTTTAGATGTGATCTGGCCTGAGATCTTTTCTTTGTTTCATTTTGTCTAGTATAAACAAGAAGATGTTTTGTTTTTTTTTTTTAAAGGGAAGAAGATATTGCCCCACAACCTGTTTTTGATCAGTGTGCAGTCAGTCTTTCCTCCCAAGGTTTTCCATGGGTCACATTTTGACTATGTAGATGTCAGTAGCACATATGCAAATGATTTTCATCTTAAGGCTGTTTGTGTTAATTTCTTACCACTAGTATTTGTCATTTTGTGCTTGGCGGAAGGCTTGGTCATGTTCAGACCACTTGTACTGCACTTGTACTCATAACTGGTGTGGTCAGACTTGTGTGTGTGAAGGATGGTAAAAAATAAAAACCCAGTGGTGCAGTTCCGCATGTTTCAAAGTGACTGTTTGTCTTTTATGCCAGGACATTTTGTGGTTCTAATCCAGCTTTGTCTACGGATGATAAGGTTGTGTTAATGCGGCTATTGTCCCTACTCTGACCAGCATTTCCATTCTAGCAAGAAAAAAAAGCCTGGTGAGACCCTGTAAATCTTGTGCAACATTTTACATTTTATAGTACTGATCCCACAGTAACATTGTGTGCAGCAGGTGGTCAGTTTTAAAGACAGCATTGTCTATTTAAATAAAAATGAACCATGTGCCTCTATACCCATTAAGAAATATTTTGATAGCTGAGTTCGACCAGAGCTGTAGCCTAGTTTCCAGGCCCAGTTGAATCAAGTCACATGGTCAGTTTACACATCTTGCCTGCCAATTTGGCACATTCACTTTTCAATGCAATAAGGTAGTGTCAGCTGGAGTTGTGACATGGTCATTTTAAAGCAAAAGATGATAACTTCATTTGGTTATGTAAAAGCAAGTTGTTGTATCTCATTCTCCACAAAGTACTCTGTACTAAGAATGAATGAAAAATACTTCAATATGTAAAAATAAAATGCAAATTTTGTGCAAATGTGTAAAATACAAATCTAAAGATCCAAATTGTAGATTTAGGTTGCAGGTAGTTATTGCTTTGGAGTTATAATCTTGATAGAAAGAAAATCTTTAGCTTGCCAATAAAGCTGCTACAAGCCCATTCAGTAATCATCTCATTTAGATTGGTATGTGGCCTGGTTTTTCTGAAAGCCTAAACAGCGCAGAATATGAGCCATTAACAACAAAGTGACCACCCATCCAGTGCTGTGGCAGAGCAGGCATAGTTATACACACTTAATGTTTATGCATTTATGTAGGGTTTATAGATTTCTGTGTTGTTGTTTTTCCATCTTTTTATTTCAGGGGAGTATATAATGATCAGTAGTTGCCAATGGGTAAACTAAACCTAACAGTATACTGATATTTCATATCTCCTGTCCTTTCCCTCCACCCCATACTCCCAAGTACCGTAAACAAAAAGAAAAAAGCGCATCGTGAAACAAACAAATAAAAAAGCATACTGAAGTTTATTTTTTGAAACTGCACTTTTTCTTTATGTGTTCATGGTTACTTTTTCCCACCAAAATGAGATTTGCTACAACCTGATTTGTGATTGTGAACACATCAGGCACCACTTGTCTGAGAACATTTCTTGCATAGTATTTGAAGGGCAAATCTGAAACTTATCTCTAAGATCAGCATTTCTGTCTGTTCCACAGTGTCAGAAAAGACTCTGGGATTTGGGGATATTTGAAGAAATAGCTGGATTCATTTGACTTTGTTCCTTGAGTTTTGTTCATACTAATAACAGCTCTTTAGCTTCCAAAGTAACAATAGATGTCAGTCTATGAGAGCGTATCAACGTCATATCAGCCAGGATAGCACGCTTTCTATCGGTCAAGGACATCATTTCTTGTTTTTCTCTAATTTGTAAACATTGTAAGTTGTGACAAACCACTAGGAGTATGGTGGTATCACACATTTAATGATGTAAAACTGAGATTATCTTGCCGACTCTTCTCTTGAGGCATCACTGACACCATGTTCTCTAGTCTTGCAGGAAGTTGTGTGGTCTAGCGTGGGTAGGTTTGTTTTAATACAGTGTGCAAGACAAGTGCATTAATATCAGACATGGTTGTGTTTATTCTGTCAGTAAGACAGATGGTGTGGTTAACTCCTTCACATTGCGACAGGCGGCAATGTGATTTTTTTGTGTGTGTTTTGTGGTAACACATCCTGGTGACAATTCTGTTATTTTATAAATAAGACTAACATTTGAAGACATTTTTACATGTGTTAACATTTGTGTGCAGCTGAATGGAAAATCATGTCTTATTTCTCTGGCAGTTTTGTTCATGCAAAACAAAACAAAACAAAAAAATCAACATTTAATCAATATTGACCAACCTGATTCCCTCCACACAGCGTATGTGCATGTTTGCACAGACCTGCTATGACCTCCTGTATATCTGCCCTTAAATAACAGTCTGTGGGTTTACCAGGATGACTGTAGTCTCTTGGATGTGCAGACTGGGTGTGTAGTCAGGATTAGTTTGACATTTTGATTGCCTATCTTGAAGAACTCAGTGAAATTATATTCCAGCCTCTATCAAAAAGAAAAGTCTGGTTGTCTGAATGGTTTATTTCTTGTTTTTTGGATGCACAAAAAACTAAAATATACAATAACACCAGCTGTTTCCCAGAAGAAGGCTTGTTTTGTGTGGTTGGACTTAAACCATTCATCATTCACTTGGGACCTTGTTGTACATGATGTACTTTTAATGACAATAAAATTTTGTTTCAAAGACTTCTGTTTCAGTGTATCCATCAAAGATTTTGTGTCATTTTGCTTCATGAAATGTTTTCTAATTATCTCAGGAATGGCAGCCACCATTTGCCTGTGATGTTGACAGACTGAAATTCACGCCACGGATACAAAGACTCAATGAGTTGGAGGTACATTCATTATGTTTATGTATTTAAGTTTAAAAAAATGCAGGTGTGCATTTTAAATTTAAGCTAATTGAGTTATTACTATAGGGTCAGATCAGTCTCTGTTCACAAATGCACACAGAAGGATTCACAAATGTATTTTGTGATTTATATATAAATGACTCCACAAAAATAATTTTTGATGCGCACACAGTTATTGTTGTACATAAATGTAAAAACAAATCCACATAATAAATAAGGTTCACAAATATATTTCTGATGCACACTTGTGTTTTGTTTGTTTGACAAGTGGTTTGTAAATGCACTATCAAGTTTGCATATACATAAACAAATGTAACAACATCCAAATTTATTCTTAATGAGTATTTGTAAATACTCAAAACAAAAAATACACGCATTTGTGGATTTTTATTACATTTGTTTCAAACAAAATATGTGCATGCATCAGAAATATATTTGTGAACCTTATTTTTTATGTGGATTTTTTTGTTTTACATCTATATACAACAATAACTACTTGTGCATCAAAAATTATTTTTTTGAGAAAGTCATTTATATATAAATCACAAAATACACTTGTGAATCCCTCTGTGTGCATTTGTGAATACTAAAACTTATCTGACCCCATGGATGCTTTGCCAATGCTTTGTCCATTTTCCCCAAACAATATAAACATAAAACAATTGACAGCATCAAAATATCTGATAAATCCTTGTTAAGCTGTTTAGTTAGTATGTTGGTAATGTTAAAGAATAGAAGATAAAATGCTCAATACACACATTAACTTTTGTTTTGCTATGCTTTCAGGCTCAGACGAGAGTCAAGCTCAACTTCTTGGATCAAATAGCCAAATTCTGGGAGCTTCAAGGATGTACTCTGAAAATCCCCCATGTGGAAAGAAAGATTTTGGATCTTTACCAGCTGAATAAGGTGGCTAAATAATCTATGATATAATCTATACAGATTTATTTGTGTAAAGAAATTCACAATAAAGTGTTTATATACATTTGAATATTAAAAAAAACATTCCACACAGACTAAATACGTAGTTTCTCTCTTGCCAAGCTGGTGAATGAAGAGGGAGGCTTTGATGCCGTCTGCAGAGAGCGCCGCTGGACTAAGATATCCGTCAAGATGGGCTTTGCCCCTGGCAAGGCTATTGGCTCTCATCTGCGGGCCCACTATGAGAGGATCCTCTACCCATATAACCTGTTCCAGACTGGAGACAATCAGCCTGTACGACCCCTATTGCTTATGTTTTCTTTTCCCAGTACAGCAGCAGTATCTACAGTTCAGTGGATGTTTACTGGAAGTATTCATAGTCCATTTATGTGCCTTTTTCAAGCTACACAGTTTATTAAACCATAGGTTGTGACTAGAACTCTTTACCTACCAGCTCAACACACACAGTATTATTGTAGTTGACAGCATTATAATTTGGGAAAAAGTTTTTAATTTTAATAGAGTTAAATTGTTGTTAAATTGGTAATTTGACCATGTCTTTGGACCTGAGAAGAGAACCAAAAGGTATTGAGTGTTGGGTCTCTTTCTGAGGCAGGGCAAGATCTTATAAATTCAACAGTGTTTCATGGCCTTTCACTGAGTAGATAACTTAATCATAATCAATATTTTGCCACAGGTATGGTTTTAGTGTATAAGTGAGTATTTCTGCATCACATTCCTGAAAGATTAGTTTAGATTTTTTTTTAAATATGTGCTGCTCACCCATACATTCCACTTTTACAGTTGTTTTGAAACCGATTAGAGTTGGTTTAAAATAGTGCCATGAAACTAGAACGAACAAGAAAAAAATCACTGGTACCATATTGGAAATATAAAGGATACAGGGTTTTTTTTTTTTTTTAAGAAACTGAGATTTGTCTATAGCTCCTTTCATAATAGGATTGCTTGTGTTTGGTACATAATGTTCAGATCGATAGGAGATTGCATAGATATTTTGATACTATATAGTTTTGAGTGTGTGATTGTTTTTTCATTTGGCTTAAATGCAGGAAAAAGACTTGTAGATTTTTGTTGCATGTAATTTTTAGTCAGGGTAGTTAAGCATTTGGTGTCTTTTTCATCACATTCACCCTGCCTGTCTTTGCAGAGAGCCACCTTGACCAATGACACTAAAGATAAGGAGTACACCCCTCACGACCTGCCACAGCGGCAGTCTGTTCAGCCCCAGGAGACTTGCAGCATCGCTCGCCGAGCCAAACGCATGAGATCAGAAGTGAGTCCAATCTCTCTCTCTCTCTCTCTCTCTCTCTGACATTGTTCCTTGTGCCATGTTTAATTTATTTTCTGTATGATAATGTGTGTTCTGGATCTGGATGTTAAAGTAAATGTTCATATAAATATGCAATCCACACACAGACACACTTTGACAGACAACTAGCTGATCTTAATCTATATTGTGACTGTGGCCATTTTGCATTTCAATAGTGAAGCCATCACCTTGTCTGGTGTAAAAGGTTATTGAGGACCCAGTAAAATGCACAGCTGTTGTTCTCTCTGTCTCTTTGTCTCTAACGCTCACTGTGACTCTACCAGAGAGGCTGTGTTAAAACCGAACCAGGGTCTGTTTGTGAGAATCGTCCCAATCTCAGGAGGAGGATGGGAACGTATGTTGGCAAACAAGAGCCTGGTAAGAACAACGCAAGCAGTGCAGCTTGGTTTATAATCGAGAAAAATGGGAACTTGCGGGATGCTGACTGACATCGTTGGGGAATCGTAAAAGCTGCCATTGAGCCTTCCTCTGTGTCTTTCAGTGAGGATGACGGTCACTGAGGTGAAACGGGAGCCCATTGAACATCAGCATCTGACACATTATGGAGAAACTGTATTAGAAAAGAGACCTCCCTCGAGTAAAGTAAGTATATTGTTTTGTATTAAAATGTTGGCTTACATTATTGTAATTCCAATATTGTGCCAGTGAAAAGCATGTGTCCATGCTGTAGTGTTGTACTATACTGTAAATTACACATAGCAGAAAAAATTGCACATCACAGAACAAAGGCAGCGCTCTCAATTTCCCTGTCTCCTTAGGTGGACCAGTACATGTGCCTGGTTTGTGGCAATGGGACTGCTGAGGACCGCCTACTGTTGTGTGACGGCTGTGATGACAGCTATCACATCTTCTGTCTGATCCCTCCCCTCCACGACGTCCCCAAAGGTGACTGGAGATGCCCCAAGTGCCTGGCTCAGGTGAGCTGCACCCTCAGGGAGCTAAACCCTGGCAGACAAACTCATAATTGGGAACAAGAGACTAATCATCTACCTGATGACATTCACAACTATACCGGTAATACAATTCCAAGTGTTTTTTTTAACTTTATTTTTCATATTTCTTTTGCAGGAATGTGGCAAACCTCCTGTTGCTTTTGGCTTTGAGCAGGCAAGCAGGAGCTACACCCTGCAGGCTTTTGGAGACATGGCCGATTCCTTCAAATCTGATTATTTCAACATGCCAGTTCATGTGAGTTTGCATCACTTGTTAATTCATATCCAAGTGGTTGCTATTCTACTTTGTCAACATGTTTTTGTTAGTAATTACACTTCATCTAAATTACTAGTTTTCAGTATGGTGGGTTGTATTCTGTTCTCACTGTTAACTGATCTGAACGTGTCCATGTGTTCGAAACGTGACTGAAAGTTGCTCTTCAATATATGTTCTCTCGTCTATTTGAAGGTTTATTTAAAATATGGAAATATTTACGCACAGAGAGAAGAGTAAAGGTCATATTAGGTTAAAATGGGATATTGACAGAGTATACAACCATGTTTATTGATACATATTGTAATTATCATAGATTGTATGTTTATATAGGCCCAGTTTATATAGGGTGAGTATTACCAGAGGACCACTAATAATTTGCAATAATTGGGAGGTTGTCTGTGTTCATAATTCCATGCAAATCTGCCATGTCCATAATTTGTCAAGTAAAAATTCTACCACAAATTACCACCATATTTCGCCAGATACAGAGGTCGTGTGATATTAGTCTTGTGCGAATCTGCATTTCTGTGATTTGGGGTTGTGGGTTTTTTTGGAAGTTTTTTTCTTTTCTCCACATAATGTTTAGAAAAATAGATATAAATAGTATATAGTATATTTTGATATAAGCAGATGTTATGCCTTGACATCATAATCGAGAATGATATAAGTAAATCTGAGTAAAATACAGACTTCACTTATTTTGTGCGAAAGTGCTGCACAAAACACAGAGGTGGGGGTGATGTGAGCTCTCCTGTAATACTCGTCCCATTTTAATAGGACTTAAGGGTACACCTCTGTTAAACCAGTTAACTTGAAAGTTTTCTTAAAATTGTCATGACTTGTGCTTTAATATGATACAACACCTAGTACGTTTGGCTCAGTGGAAACAGAAGTTGTGCTGGCATCATTACTGGTGTAATTAAGTGTTTTCCGATAGATAGATAGATAGATAGATAGATAGATGAACTTTATTAATCAATAAACCCCCAAACCCCTTGTAATATTAGCATACACACAATATTTTAATAGTTTTATACATCAAACATGTTTTCTGAGACTTGAGGCAGATTTTGTAAGATCTTTGAGGAAAACAGTCCTGCATTCTTTGTTACTTCTGTTTTATGACTTTGGTCTGTAACAAAGGAATGCTTTGATAACACACTTCCACAGAGAGTCCTGTTAGTCTTATCAGATGACGTTCCCCCACAAACACACACTCACATCCTGTGAATATACTCTTACTTCAAGAAGAGGGTGAAAGAGGTTAGAGGTCTGTCTTGGGGGGAGCATCAGGGAAAAGCAGACCTTATGAACGAGTTTGAGACATTAAATCTTGTCTAGCTGTCTTCCTGAAAAAGATGACATTCTTGTCATTGCTCCCATCAGACATATTCCGATGTGCTGCAGTGATAACACTGAAACACTTCTCTTAATTTGTTTGATCATGTGATGAAACTAGATTTGGTTTCTGGACTTGTGTTCTTAAAGCGTGTAATCACACCATGTCATCTCCTTGGGGGTTTTAGATGGTTCCCACTGAGCTTGTGGAGAAGGAGTTCTGGCGTCTAGTCAGCACCATTGAGGAGGATGTCACTGTGGAGTACGGAGCAGATATTGCCTCCAAGGAGTTCGGGAGTGGTTTCCCTTTGAGTAACAGCCATTTTGAGGTCTCTCCTGAGGATGAGGTACAATGTTACAAGGATGATGCATTATATTTGTCTATGGTCAGAATACATTTTTCTCCATAATTTGAGGTCTTCAACTTAGTTCATTGAACTTGAGCGTAACTGGAAATTCTATAAATAACCATTGTCTCTCTAAAACCTTAAAAAATGAATACAAAAAATATAAGTGATTTTGGGGTTGTAAAGGAGGAAATTTATATTGTGGTTTACCTCCACATTCTTCAAAGATGTTTTTTGTCATACCACGTCTTAAAAAAAAAAAAAAAAAAAAAAAAAAAAAAAACTTGCAATTTGATTTTGCTGGTTATATACAAATTATAGTGCATTACTTTCCATATATGACTCACAATACATAAACATTAATCATCAGAAGAGCAGACGTGTGTGGCCACAAATTTGATGATTTTAGAATGAAATAAAGACTTGCAGACAATCAACTGCCGGATACCGGAGGTTGCTCAGACAGCGTTGGAGATGTTGGGTAGAAGAGGGCTTAGTCATGGTGGAAAAAAATAAACTGAACCAAAGAAACCCTTTATTTTTGTTGAATATTATTGGGCCTTGCATTTGGTTATCTTCCTCTTAACTGCCCAGATCCATTTTGTTGGAGACTGTCTGACAGCATCCAATTAAGCTGCAGGGGAAAACCATGAAGAACTAACTTTAGGTTACTAAGCGCCAGTTGGAGCCAGTTACTCTGTTATTAAATTGTCATTATATTTGGAGAGGCGTGCATTATGGCTTGTTTAGGACTTGGGACTTGTCATTCTTGACTTGTAACTTTCAAAAAAATGACTTGGTCCCCCCTCAGTTAATCATCAATGCAAAAATGATATTGAAATACTACAAATGATGTTGGGTTTTTCAAACAACATTCATTACCCAAAGCAGTGCTGTGCTGATTTTTAACTGTTTGCTGGAAAAATTAACAGCACCGATATTATGTTATCAATCATAACCAGTCTTCTCAGTGATATCTACCATAATGAATACGAAGTAAAGCGAAACCTATTGAGACCTGTGTGTGACCTGCAGCATTACCTGAGCAGCGGCTGGAACCTGAACAACATGCCGGTGCTGGACTCCTCTGTGCTGACTCACATTACAGCCGACATCTGTGGGATGAAGTTACCCTGGCTCTATGTGGGCATGTGCTTCTCCTCCTTCTGCTGGCATATTGAGGACCATTGGAGCTACTCTATTAACTACCTTCACTGGTAGAGTGCACTCTCTCAACTCTGTTGTGAATCTATTACACTGATTTTAAAGTACAAGTTTGAGTTTCTTACACAAAGAAAAATCACATTCTTTCAATGAGAATTTTTTTGGGAAGAAACATGTCGTGATGCTTGTTAAGGTTTTTTACTAATAGTTTTGGCTATATTTTGCAGGGGGGAGCCAAAGACGTGGTATGGGGCTCCTGGTTATGCTGCTGAGCACCTTGAGTCGGTCATGAAGAACCTGGCACCTGAGCTGTTTGAGTCCCAGCCAGACCTCCTTCACCAGCTGGTCACCATCATGAATCCCAACACACTGATGAACAACGGTGTCCCGGTAACCTGCTCTCACTGTTACACTCATGTATTATCATCACATTTAAATGTCTGAAACAAAGCAAGATCTTTATCCACTAAGAGATATAATAAAGTATCTTACATTTAAATATCACTAGAAGATATGCACCAATCAATCAGCCACCGGTTGAAACTGGTCAGGTGTCAGCTCACGGGCCATGACTGGTAACCGGCCGATCAGTCTCATAGATCCAATACAGTAATACAGTAGTTCATAGAAAGAAAATCAGAATCAGCAGGTCAGACTTTTAAACAATTGGAATAGGCCAAGAAAATTACAAGACAGAAAGAACGTGAGTAAATGTTAATCAAAGATATTGTTCCTCTGGCATCAACAATATAGGCACAAACTAAAACATATATGTTGCGAGGTCTTGCCCCTTTTTGGGAAAATCATATCTAAAGTACATACTGTGTCAAAATCTAGATTTTTGATGAAAACAAATATGAATCATTACATCACAACTTTGCTGGCTTCAACATGGGCAGTCTCTGTATCATCTTTATGACAAATAATGAAATGAAACATGGACTGTTAAACACTTACAGCTTTTCTTTTCTTTTCTTTTCTTTTCTTACTGATTATTAGATCTATCGAACCAACCAATGTGCAGGCGAGTTTGTCATCACTTTCCCCAGAGCTTACCACAGTGGATTCAACCAGGGCTTCAACTTTGCAGAAGCAGTCAACTTTTGCACCATGGACTGGGTAAGAAAATCAGAACAGAAACAGAATTAAAAATAATTTTATAAAACCTTCAACACATATTCAGGAACAGAGGCCTGTTGTTACTATTACTAATTTTTCTGTTAGTCCATCACTCCTAAACTCTAATATATTTTCTGATAGATGCCCATTGGCCGTAAATGTGTGGCACACTATCGCCAGCTGAGCAGGTACTGCGTCTTCTCACATGACGAGATGGTTTGTAACATGGCCTATAAAGCAGACACCATGGATGTCCACCTGGCATCAGCAGTGCAGAAGGAGATGATTGTGATGGTCCAAGAAGAAGAACAGCTCAGAGAGAAGATAAACAAGATGGTAAAGAGTTCTTGTCTTAATGATGTATTGTGTCTGTTTTGTTTATTATTATTTAAGTACAATAGATTAACAAATTTCATTGATGTTGGGATGTAGATTTAGTATTTCAGCACATAGAATCGACTTCCAGGAGGTTCAGTGAGGGACATGTTTAGTTAAATATCATTACAAAAGTACTAAAGTATGGAGAGAAAAAAACACATTAAAACAATAGCAAATTGTTGTATTTAAAGTTCTGAATCCCATTAATTTTGATGTATTTTTTTTTTTGTCTGCACAGCGGTCTCATTAGTTCCTCTGTCTCCTCTGCACCTCTAATGACTGATTTTTTTTTTTTTTTTTTTTTTTTTTTTTCTCCCCCAGGGTGTGGTGCAATCTCGACAAGTTGATTATGAGGTGCTCCCAGACGAGGAGCGGCAATGCTGCAAATGTCGGACCACCTGCTACCTGTCTGGCATCACCTGCGCCTGCAGTCCTGACAAGATGGTTTGTCTGTACCACGCCCGGGACCTCTGCTCCTGTTCGCATAGCAACCTTACACTCCAGTGAGTCTTCAGTAACCACAGCAACTGAATATACTCGCCTCTGAATTTAACTTGTGTTTTGTTTTTAGTATTATTACTTATGAATCATCTGCATCAGCTAAACTATTAGATAAACTCATTATATGATTTAAAACATTATAATCCTGATAGTTGTGTTTTCTAAAAAGCACACATTTTCTCAGATTTTTGCATGTTGCTGAAAATTTTTAAGTTCAGAGGGAGTATGCAATCTGC
The DNA here is from genome assembly GCA_947000775.1 of Pterois miles. Classification (NCBI taxonomy): domain Eukaryota; kingdom Metazoa; phylum Chordata; class Actinopteri; order Perciformes; family Scorpaenidae; genus Pterois; species Pterois miles. The sequence goes on along the minus strand of CAMQGK010000466.1, from coordinate 4,231,490 downwards.
AGTGTTGTATAAACAACAAAGCAGTTTGTTTTTGCAGTAGTATACATTCAGTAGTTGTAGTTTATTGTTCTTTTGTTGCATTCACATGGAATCAGGCAGACACCTTCTGGATGGCACGGAAAAAATAAACACATGAAAACTTAAACATGTATGATTATGTGCTGCTATTGTAATGTCTTATTGATTGCAAAGAATATTTTTTTATTTTATGTAATTACTCTAGTAATCCATGTAGCTACAAAATGCAGATTTGCTCTTAATATTCACTTACAAACATAAACAACTTTCTCCTTGTGTGAGGAAGCTATGTAACATCTGGTTATAACTTCTGTCGTGAACGACAGCAAAAAGTTAAAATATTTTAACCTTGGACTGCAATGCCATCTACCAGTACTGTTGCTGGTATTCTCTGACAGACTCGCCTAATTTCACCGTCCTGCTCTCATCCACTGAAATGATATCCGGTTTGCTGTCTGCCTGATTCCATGTGAATGCAGCATCACTCTCATGAAAAGCAGCTGTTAAATGTAAAAAGTAAAAAACCTGTCTAACTTCTTATGTTTGGTTTCAAAGTAAATTTAGACAAAAGTGTCATTTTACATTTGGCATAGCACAGAAAACATTATTTTTTTATTGAACCTTCGCAAAAGTCCGTCATTGTATATCCTCTGCCTTGTTTTATCTTTCCTTGCAGTTACAAGTTTACACTGGATGAGTTGTATCCTATGATGGCATCAGTGAAGCTGCGTGCAGAGTCCTACAAAGACTGGCTCTGTAGTGTGCAGGACATCCTGGAGAACAAAGGAAGCAAGAAAAGAGGTTAGAAGTCAATGAAAAACACTACAAAACTCAGGTATCCCAAATATGGCCTCCTAATTTTAACGATACACTCACTGCTACTCTGTCAGCCAGCCACAGTGTATTACATTACTTCACCTGATATTTTATACATTCTAAGTTTGTACTGCTCTCTGGTCAGGTTTGGAAGAGCTTCACAGCCTAGTAGAGCAGGCAGAAACAAAGGCATACCCACAAATCAGCCTCCTGGATCAGCTCCGCACAGTTGCCGCTGAGGCTGATAAAGTGGCAGTGATGGCCCAACAGCTTCTCAATGGAAAGAGGCAGACGAGGTATGACACAAAGAGATTTGATGTTCTTATAATACATCACACCCAAAGTTGTTTAATGGTATAGTAATGAATCAGTCAAGTGATCTTTTTACTGTTACTTCTAGGAAACTCCAGTTTTCCAGTATGTTTTGATGTGAGCTGGGCTCTAGTCATCTATTATTGTTATTGACTCCATCTTATCATTATAGGAGGTACTGGGGCTTATTTACTGTTATTTTATATTTAACTTGCCAGGCAGGTGTCACTTGTTATCTTTTAGCTGTTAAAGACAATTCTGTCATTTTGAAGATTGTTTTTATAGATCTGTTGAACAGGGTTTTTTGTATTTCAGGTATCGTTCTGGAGGAGGAAAGTCTCAAAACCAGAATGAGTTGACTGTTGAGGAGCTGAGGTCTTTTGTCCGACAGTTCGACAACCTGCCTTGCAACATCCGACAGGCTCCTTTACTGAAGGTTAGCAAGCTTTGATTAGAGGCATTAACTTCTTTACATGACTATCTGAATCTCAAATATCATTGAAGTTGAATTTGTTACTTTGATAAATCAGCTTATCTTAAAGCCCTTCGCTTACAGTTTCTGTGTCATTCATCACACTTTCACAGTGAGGTCTAACAGTGTCTGAATATTTGGTTTCTGTGATTTGGCTTTGTTTTTTAATGAAGTCTGGTCTCAGTCAAATATGCATCCCTTAATGCTGGTTAAATGTGACACCCAGGACCTGTTGACCCGGGTGGATGACTTTCAGCAGCGCAGCGAGCGTCTCCTCTCTGATGAGTCGCCCAGCCCACTAGAGCTGCAGGACCTGCTGGATGTGAGCCTGGGCCTGGATGTGGAGCTTCCTCAGCTGCCCCTGCTGAGGGAGAGACTAGAGCAGGCTCGCTGGCTGGAGGCCGTGCAGCAAGCCAGCAGCCGGCCAGAAAGCCTCTGTCTGGACACCATGAGGAGGCTGATAGATCAGGGTGTGGGCCTGGCCCCTCACAGCTCTGTGGAGAGAGCCATGGCTCGTCTGCAGGAGCTGCTGACAGTGTCGGAGCAGTGGGAGGAGCGGGTGCTCAGTCTCATGGAAGCCAGGTGAGGACACTGACCTTCAGTTGTATTTCCATAGATTTTATCTTTATTGTGGCACTCCCTGGCCGTGGTTTACGTGGGGGAAAAATCGAATGGAGTAATCAGGAATTTAATGAAAGTATGACCCATGTACCAGGTTCTAAAGTCAGATACTACAGCTTTTTTCCATCCCTGCTATTTTTAGATAAAATAATCTTCAGAAACAATAGTGTCAAGACTGGCAGAGTTTCAGTATAATATATCAACTACAGACACTCTACACGACCCATTTTTTTTCACTAGTGTCTCTTCTATAAATGACAATCAGAATTCAGGAACATCCAGTTTGGGTCCATTTGTGAACCTACTTACAGTAACTTTAGCAAATCAGACTACTGTATTTAACAAACAACAAATTTGTAGTTTGTTCTTGTAAATTAACTATTTTCTTAAATAGTTGTGTCAGATGTGAAAACGTGAAATCAGCTTTAACTTCAGACAGTGCTGAGTGAAATGTGCCAAGTCTGCAGAGCTGGATCATGGTGGATAAAGAGGATCATGATGTTGTGACAATGTTTAACCCACTGAAGGCTGTGAAGCACCAAGCTGCTACAGCAAGCGCCTCATATATCTTTATAGAAATCTATCAAAAATGCAGTCTGTCACAAGCCTTAGTCCATTTGGCTAGTCGAAATCAGAGTGAAGGGGATATTTTGGGTTCATTTTTTTTAGTTAGTCTGGTTCAGTTTCACAGTGCACAAATTAAATTGGACCAAATAAAAAACATAATTTCCTGAGGGGTGTGTACAAAGGAACAAATTTATCTTTTTCTTCTTGACAGCTGCTACTTCTGTGCAGGGAATCATAACCTTAAGTTTATCCCAAATGACTTTACAAACGTCATTATTTTTGTGGACTTTATTTAGCCTATCCTGTATGTTCTCTTCAGCCCGGATGTCAGTCAGTCTTGTCCCACTCATGTTAACCCGTTTGATTTGTGTCCATCTCAACAAATACCCATACAGGTAGCCTGCGTTTTGGTTTGCTTGGAAATGTTAGTTTTTGTCTTCACCAGAGTATAATTATTATATTCTCAACTGCCCAAACAAACCACTCACATAAAAAAAGATATATATAAAAAACATATTAAAAAAAGTAAATGTTGGATTGTAAAAGCGCCCTAACATTCAAAACTGAAACACACAAGATAAAAGATAAAATGACACTTCAACACGAGACATTGTATAAAACCTGAACATATTTACTATGTCCCTTCACAGGCCGTGTCACAGCATAGAAACACTTGACACCGCTCTACAAGAAGTAGAAAACATCCCTGCCTATCTGCCCAACTGTCTGCAGCTGAAGGATGTCATCACCAAGGCCAAGAAATGGCTCCATGAAGCCGAAGCGCTTCAGGTGAAATATACGTAAACGTAAGCCGTGCTTAATGTTCTCAGCACTGAGGTGGTTGAGTTTGGATTATAAATCTTGTGTGCGCACGCTTGCAGCTCGGGGGACGTATTCCTGTGCTGGACAGCCTCTATGAGCTGCTCCTCAGGGCAGAGGGCATCCCAGTGAGGCTCGACCCACTGAGTCGACTGGAGGCCCTCGTCAGTGACGTTCAGACCTGGAAGGAGAGCGCAGCAAAGACATTCCTACTGAAAAACTCGCCTTTCTCTCTCCTTGAGGTAAACAGATATTAGTAGGTGTTCTCATTTCAAAGCTGTTTTTGTAAATATGATGGGACCAATAGATAACAGGGGTGGGGAAAAATAAATTCACTTATGTATCACAATTTATTTTTATAATTTTTAAATCAGTTTTTAATGCCAAAATTAATATATTTGCTTTATTTGAGTTTGTGAAGGCAGAAGGAAGTTGCTGCTTTTTGTGTTGTAGTCTAAGTTACATGAGGTCATATCCGTTCCGTATCCGTCAACCAAATTCAATGCATATTGAATCAGTGCCCAAGTATCGTGTGATATTATCCAAGTGGGAGATATGTGTCTCGTCCCAGCCCTACTAAATAATGTGTGTTTGCTTTTATGTTTTCAGGTGCTTTGTCCGAGATGTGATGTAGGGACCGGGCAACAGAAGTCAAGATCTAAAAAAGCAAAAGAAGCTACACAGATCAATAAAAAATCTTCAACAAAACTGGAGTCTCTGTGTGACGTGGAGAGAGCTCTCTCTGAGAGCAAGGACTCTGCCTCTGCTGTGAGTGTAGCTGCAGTATTTCATTCTTTCTCAGTTACAGTATAATTAGAGTTGCAAAAAATCTGTTCAATTGTGATTATAACAACATTTCTAATGATTGCAACTAACTGCATGTTTCATGTTGTGTTAACAGTTAAATTTGTTTTAAATTTGCAAGAAACCCTTTTGTCCTAAAATCTAACTTCATGATTAAGACTGATTAAGTTGAAGTGCTGCTGATTTTAACTGCATGAAGTCCAGGTGACCATAGACCATAAAGCAGGGCATGCTTTAGGGCATGCTACCTTGTGATTAACAGATCGTTACCACAGCATTGTCCTGTCTGGGAGTTGTCTGTGCTTTCATCAATTCAAACCCTTTCACAGTATATTTTCGGTTATTTTCATGTCATATTCAGCATTCAGTTGTATTTAGCTCCACCCTCTCCTGTCATTTCTGGTTGCAAAAAAAAACAAGCTGGCAATGACCAGAATGCCAAACTCGAGGCTTCAAAATGACAGTTCACAAATCGATAGGTGATGTCACGGTGACTACATCTACTTCTTATTTACAGTATATGGTCGATCGTTGCATCACCACAGGGCACTAATCTCCCGATCTGTGTTATGGTAGCCACAAAGCAACAAAAGGCAAGATTGATGCCTCTCAAATGAACAGGGAATCATGACTGATTTATTATCAATCATTAATGCATTCAACACAGTGTGGTGATGTTACCTTGACAGCCCTAAATTACAGTAGTGGTTCGTGAGATCTAATCTGGTGTCTGATTGTAGACTGAAAATGAGATTAGTCTTTCATTTTTATTTATTAGGTTAAATGTTCTTCCTCGACAGATGGCCACTCTTGCTGAGGTCCGGCAGAGGGAGATGGAGATCTTGTTGGCTCTGCGTGCTTCAAATGAGTCCAAGCTTGTTCCTGCTGAAAACTGTTGTGTACTTAGCGTTTGCATTTGCCAAAAGGCCCCTTCGGGTGCCATGATGCAGTGCGAGCTCTGTCGAGAAGTTTTTCACTGCGGCTGCGTTACGACAACCGTAGACCTTGAGTACGGCCAAGCCTGGCTCTGCCCACTTTGCCAGCGTTCGAGGAAACCCCCTCTGGACAAGGTGCTGCCCCTGTTGGCTTCGCTGCAGAGGATACGGGTTCGGCTGCCAGAGGGGGACGCGCTGCGCTTCCTCATCGAGAGGACGGTGCGATGGCAGCACAGAGTTCAGCAGGCCTGCACAGAGGGAGTGCTGCAGAAAGTGTCAAAGATGGTCAGTGGAAACACATTTTATAACTCAGTGTAAATAGAGTTAAATAGATGAGTATCTCTAATGTTGATTGATTATTATTCCAGGGGAGAGTTGGACCTGGAATATCTTCACATCTGACTCAGGAAATAAACGGTTCATTTTTTCATACAGAGCACCAGTCTGTCCCTCTCCAGAGTGAGTGTTGAAGCTTTAAGCACATACTTTGCATTTTTTTCTTTTTATTTCACTTCTGAACTCTCCGCCGCTCATCATGTTTGTCACAGTTCTCGGTCCAGAGCTGGAGGAGCTGATGGTGGAGGGATTCCTGCTGCAGGTCACGCTGCCTGAAACAGAGCAGCTGTACAGATACCTGCTGTACAAACTGGCCCCGCTGCTCTCACATAGCACTGCCTGTGGGAACAACACAGAACAAGACCAATCGTCTCAGAGAGGCAGCCCCCACCACAACAAGGTAATGACCGATACCAATACTGCAGAGTTTGTTGCTTGAGGATCATATTCTCAATCACAATCACTACTTTTTGGTACATTTATTGTATTTATGTCTCAACACAGAATGCTTCCAGTCTAAAAAAGGAGGCAGTGAACGGTCGGAACAAAAGGACCAAGCGGCGCAAGGAAAGCTCCGACTCGCAGCACAGCGAGAAGGCCAAGAAGTGCCGCAAAAAGAAGTCAAAGAAGAGCAAAGAGAGGAGCGAAGAAACCAAGCGGACTTGTTCTCCCACACACACAGTGTCCGATCCCGCTGCTTCAGATTCAGAGGAGGACTTCTCACTGTGTGCTGCACCGTGGTGCAGAGAGCCAGAGAGCGACGAGGTTAGTTTCATATCAGTCTACTAAAGGACAGGGCTGCCAACAAATATTTTAAATTCAAATATGTATTTGAATAGAAAAAAAAAATGTATGGGGAAAAAATACCTGTCTCAACCATGGCTGTCTCTTTCCGAGTGCACCACGACAGGAGTCACACAATGTCACTTTCATTAATTGAAAATCAAATGTTGCATCAAGTCAAGCTGAATGAGGAATAATTCATAAACGTGATGGCAGAGAACTCGAGTGAGTGATGCCATGTCCTAACAGCAAGCGTTGCATTACGTCATGTAAACAAATCATCAGCTATGCGCTCAAGATCACACTGGAGACGTAACCACTTAAAAGATGGGTAAATAGGATTTGTTATCTTCCAACATTTGTACTTTCTAGCCAACAAGAAGTAGGAATATTTCGCTTCAGTTTAACTTCACAGATCGGCCATTCCTCATCTGTTCCTGCACTTTCAAAGCAATCAACAGAAACAGGTAGGGCTGCACACTGAATTGAAATTTTATTGAAATCACAATATGGCCGACTGCAATTTTCAAATCACAGGATTTGAAATACTTGCAATATTTGTCGAAGGTGAAATATGTGTCAAACCATTTAAAATTAAATGTTGTGGTGCTTAAATATACACTAATATTAAATATTAGGTCCTGTTCTTCATATCATATTCTACAGACTTAAGAAAACATGTTTGGTACAAATCCCCACAAAGTCACACCATAATCATATATATTACAATGAAAATGAGAATAATGATGTAAAATTATCATTCCCTCCAACATCACAAATCATATCGTAATTGCAATTAGTTTTTTTTTTTTTTTTTTTTTCAAAATCGTGCAGCCTTAATACATCATGTAAACAAACCACGTACCTATCAGCTGTGAGCTTGAGATCAGACTGGAGACGTAACCACTTAAAAGAGAGTGGGAGAGTGGTACTTGCTGCATTCTGATGTTTGTATTTTTTAAACAGAAAGTGTGTTTTTTTTTTTTGTTTTTTTTACTGGAATATTTACTGAAACTGTCTTACAGTATAGCCAACATCACGTAAAAGCCTTTCAGGTGATCTCCCTCCAGTCAGCTGCTTCCTTATTTAGGTTTCTGTATTGAAATAAGGATTCGCCTCGTCAGGCGCTTTCAAAATAAGAGACAGGAATAAATAAAAATCAGGTATGTGACAAGTTCAGCTCAAAGCAGTGTGCTGTGCAGTGTACAGCCAGTTCGGACACAGTGTCTGGGACATAATGCATAGAAATTTATTTATTTAGGATGAATATTTGAATGTTATTTTTGTCTAATGCAGGAGTTTTAACTGAATGTATGTGTGTATGTGTATGATTTTGTTTTACAGTTTTTTTTCCTCATGTTGCTGCTTTTCAGGTAAACTGGGTCCAGTGTGATGGCAGCTGCAATCAGTGGTTCCACCAGGTCTGCGTCGGACTGTCTGCTGAGCGAGCAGAGAAGGAGGACTATATTTGCATTAGCTGCACACAGCCAGACTACGACCGAGGAGAATGAAGACCAAAAACGCAACTTTGAAGGATCAGCAGTTTTTGTTGTGAGCCCTGGCACTTAGGTGCACACCTGAACTCTGTGCGCTCCTGTGGCTTCTCCCACTTTACCTTCTGGCTTGCCCCTTATAGTGAACTTGGTGCTATTTACTGTTTTTTCCAGATTTACAAAAGGCTTCTGTCACTGTTTTTGTCATGTGGCTGGTTTTTCAGCCAATCAACTAATCCTTTCTGAAACTTTCCAGGACTTGATGCAGATGTACAAAATGGTAAATGATTCAACAGCGCAGGGATTTTTCAACCAAAAGAAAAAAAAAAAGTCAATTTGACATCACATTTTAGAACTGCTTTTTTTTTTTTTTTTTTTTTTACAGACATCTGAACAATGTGAAACGTATCTTTCTCTTGTAGAGTAAATATTATTTATCTAAGCAATAACTGACCTGATGAATTGAGGTTCAGTTGCCACCTGAGCTATATTTGTGCTTATATTGTAAATTCTTTGATAGGATGCCTTCTTGAAGCAAAAACCCTGAAGAGTTCACTTTATGAGTCCTATGATATTACACAGTTCAATTAAAATTTGTGAACAGAACTTGAACCAGAAACCAGAGCGCAACAATGCTATAATGTCTGAGCTTGTTGATTCAGTGTGTGCAGACATTTGCACCTGAATATTTGGCCATATCCCTTAACAAATCAGTGACTTTGGTATAAAGTCAGGGTCCCGTTTGTGCTGTCTGGAGGAAAAAGAGTCTTGTGTGCGTTGGGTGGGACTTGATCATGTTCACAAAATGAGAATGAACTGTCCGACATCAAAGGAATGTACATTTTGTTTTAGGGTGGATTTTCCCTTTATGGTTTAGATGGAAATATTGTGTTGGACTTAGATTTAACACAGACTGTGTGATTTATTTGCCACGGGTATATGACCTTTTTCTGCTCCTTTTGGGTAAATAATATAATTCATATGTTGCAGTTTGCATTATAAAATAAAAAAAAGTTTGTTCCCATATGCCACGGATCATAAATCACCTTAGTGCTAAAAGTAAAAATTATCATTTGTTGTCTGCGGTGGATTTTGGTTGATTTTAAATTAATCTTCACAGTCACAACATTTTTTCTCATGAACCTCCTGGAAGCACATCAGTGGATCCTCGCTCCTCTCCTGTAGTTTATTAATATAACCTGGTAATCCATACACTCCCTCTTCCTCTCCTGTAGTTTAATATAACCTGGTAATCCATGCACTCCCTCTTCCTCTCCTTAGTCCTCATGCATCGGCTCCGTGTTGTTGACTGTGTCGCTGTTGCTTCTTCTACATACAGATTTTCAAGTTTGCTTTTACGCTGCGTAAAAGCAACGTGGAGAGCATCCGGACGCGCCGACGCACGTTGATGGGGGTGAGAACGAAGTCGCTATTTATCAATAAAATTGTTGTCCACGTCCTGTGAACGCAGAGCATAAGATCACCATACCAAAACACCAAAACCATACTTTCTTTCGAGTTACAGAAGATGATTAATCAGAATAAAAAGTGAAAGAAGAAATGCCAAGACGAGAATAATTATTCAGCTATAGCAAGTTTTGTTAATGGTTGTTAATGGCAAGGTTTTTTAGCATAATGTGTATTAATAATGGTCCAAAATGCTGATATTTCATTATGAGTTTTGAGTCCCATACCTTCTAGCACATTGCATGATGTTGGGCTTTATATTATTTTATAACAAAGTACGTATTAGAAATACAGATACAAATATGTTACTGATACCTCTGAGGAATGCAATTTGCATTGATAAATGTTGGAGACATTCAGTCATTCGGCCATAGTAGGGTAGTCTGTTTAAGTCCAGTTGGTTCAGGTGTGTCGCTCAGGGAGGTCGATGTTTTTTTTTTTTTTTTTTTTTTTTTTGGGGGTTAATGTTGGTGGTGTTTTATTTTAAAAGATGCAGCCCACGGATTGGCATATCCGACTGAAAGTACTATCTTTTTGGGCAGTGTTTTGGTGACAACAGATGATAAAGAGACACCTACACATCATCTTCACCAGATCCAGGTGTACAACCACTGACCACAACAAACGGTGGGTCAACAATAACTATCATTCCTCCTAAAGTCTGCTGGCTTGACAAAGCCTATGATGCAGTTCCTACCTGTGGCCACTGGAGGACATTAAAACTCCTTATTTTAAATAAGCAAATGAAGTTAGCAACAGGACATTTATATTTACCGGTTATTTAACCTCATTAATGTACATATTTTAATCATTATCAGTTCCTGGGTCTACCTCTGTATCGTGCTAGAAGGTGACCTGTGTGTATTTGAAATCACGAGTGTTTGCTGCCCTCTAGTGGTATCAACAAGGAACTGATAAATATATCAAATATCCGTTAATGCAGATATGCCTATACTTCCGGTAAACTATTTCAAAATAAAACTTTCACCGTAAATAGCGTTATAGTTACTCATGGTCACCGCGAGAGGGCAGTGATAGTCATATTAAGGATTGACCATGAGCAATAACAACATGACAAATGTATGACATTTAGTGTAATTGTTTAAGGTCTAAGAGTATAATTTAGGGATTATTTTGTACGCAAAAAAAGAAAAGAGCAACATCCCAATAGTGTTTTTGTTCATCCCCCACACTGTGTTGACAAGAAGATGTAAGGCATTAATAATAGATCACAGCTGTTAAATCTAAGGTTAAAGACAAAAAGGAATATCTTTAAAACAAAATGCTCGCTGGTTGTACAAAGCAGAACGATGAACTGTGTATTTAAAACGACCAGTGTTTATTGCCCTCTAGTGGTCACTGTGGAGAACTGCAATTTTAAATTTGTCAAGAAAGCATCAATGCAGCCGTGTTACCAGCAGTAGTTTATAGTTAATCCCTTGCATCTTCTTGTTAACACAATGGGAAATCAATGCAGTCATGTTAACACACTTACACTTTTGAGAAATTTACACTTTCTTAGCACATCACATGATGCAGATATTATCATGATGATGCCGTTGATAGATTAATAAATATATATGAAATATTGTTTTATAACAAAGTATATAATGCAGTTGAACATATAAGGAATATAATCAGTTTTGAGTTCAGTTTTATTAGTCGTACCAGTCTGCTAACGTGATAAATCCTATGATGCAGTTCCTGGTTGTGACCACAGAAGGACATTAAAACTCCTGATTTTAAATAAACAGATCAAGTTAGCAACAGGACATTTATATTTACCGGTTATTTAACCTGAATTATCTATATATTTTAAGAATTAGTAGTCCTCTGTTGATGCGAGGAGGTGTTGATCTATAAATTTAAAATTGGAGTGTTTGCTGCCCTCTAGTGGTGACAACAAGGAACTGAAACTGGTCTTTCAAAATAAAACGTTCAACCTTCAGATATAGTTACTTGTAGTTACCACGAGAAGGCAGTGTTTTGTCATGGCAATGATTGTTCATAAGCAAGAACAACATGACAGATACACCATTTGTAGTGTAATTATTTAATGTGATACGGAATATTTTTTATGAATAATTACAATTTCTAAACATCTAAGGTCAGTGCTTTGCATTAAGCTTTTCAGGCACATTAGAGTAGTTAACTCGTGGTTAAAGGTGCATTTAAAGATGTGTTTTTGTAAACAAACAAAAGTTATGTTTACACTCAGGCGTGATCAAAGTGTCACTGAATATATTCAAGTTGTCTGTAATGTGGACTACTGTATATCTCTGTGTTATGCTCAGTTCTGCACAAATAGTCTCACTTCTTGCTTACACAGTAATGTATGCAAATACAGAATGAAACTGTGATTTCACACCCTGTGCAGCTTTTAGTGTTTCAGTCAGGTGGTCTTAATAATCTGACAACATGGTATTTTTTACTGTTGTCTAGAGTCTTATACTGTATAAACTAGATTTACCGTTTCTCATGTCTTTTGACCTGGCATCTTTACAATTAGGTTTCATGTTAATAACACAAACAATTAATCATCGACACATTTAATTAATTATTAATTGATTTATTATTATTATTAGTATTAGTATTGTTGTTGTTGTTGTTGTTTGATTTAGACGTTTTACTATTCAACGTTAGCAGATTTATTTACAGATTTAGTTTATTTATAGTATTAGCATAGTATTTTTTGCATCTAAACTATTTATTTATAGTATAATAATTTAAATAATAAGGTTATTCTTAGTATTTGTATTGTATAATATTTATTGGCATCTAAACTGTTTATTTACAGTTTTTGTATAGTATAATAATTAAGAAATGTATTTATAGTATTGGAATAGTACAATAATTGTTGGCATCTAAACTGTTTATTTATAGCATTAGAGTAGTATAATAATCAAAAGGTTTATTTATAGTAGTATTAGTATAGTCTAATAATTTACATGTGTATTTATAATATTAGTGTTGTATAATACCGGTAATTGTTGACATCTAAACTAATTCACTGGTTGGTAGCCTGCTGTGACTGACAGACCAAACCCAGGGAATGAAAACCCTGCTATTAAGTCCGGGAGACGTGGCCAGCTGTTGATCAAGGCCCACGGAAGGAGGCTGGGCCACGGGCGGATATGCGTCATGGGGTACACACATGCGCAGTGTAATAAACTGCGGTCGTGCTTTGCGATTGGGTCAAATTCTACGAGGCCGAGCAGGTTTTACTGCGCATGTGTATTACGTCTGTTGTTATCTGGCTAGCTAAACTGGCTAGCTGCTTGCAGCATCATCACCAGTAAAACAAAGTCCCGTCAAGATTTAAAACTCGCAACTGGATTATTGTTGCCAGTTCAACGCTATTCTCTCCCGTCATCATGGACGAGGAATATTACAGCGGCGGTGGAGACTGGGAAGGCACGGGGGATGGTCCCATGGTGAGATGACGACTTGTTGCTGTTGAGTGCACACAGTTAGTTAGCTAGCTAGCAGCTAGGCTTATGCTGCTTAAATAGCTAGCTAGCTAGCTAAGCAGCATAGTTGCAGTTACACAAGCTGCTGGTCTGTAGTGACAACGTTATATTAATGATCAGCTACCACAGAAAACATTTGTAGAAACAGATGTGTCCACACCGCTACACTAATCAGATGTTCCGCATTTTTTTTTTTAACTCGCAGCAGCTTAGCTGCTCCGTTAGCCAGCTACAGGCTAACTAATGTTGCAGCTGGTGGACATGGAAGTTAAAGTTGCACGATAACTGTTACTCAGCTCACTTTAATGTACCATTAACCATTTGTTTCTGTCACCGCATTTAAATTATTTTGCTAAACATTAAATGGTTGGTTGTTCAGGTAAACCTGTGAAGGTCTGCAGCAGAAGCCAAATGAGTTAATGCTTGCTCCATAACACATCATTATGTGAAATGGTGGACCTTCACACATGCATTCAGCTAGAAAAGAAAAGAAGAGAGACACCATACAGCAACATGGAAAGGCTCTCTGGTATAGACGCTTATTAAACTTTTACCTCTAAGTTGAGATCGAGCACAGATATTTCATCTACATTTTAGTGTACTTTAAATCTGATGATGCTCAGTCACATACATCTGATAGGGCCAATATCTTGGCACTTGTCAATCCTCTTCTGTCCTCTTGATGTTGTTGTCACTCTATAAATGCTACTGTATGCAAAAAAGGTAAGGAGAATAGAGATTTATTAAAGACAGAAGAATCATTATAGAATCATAAACATACATGTCAATGTCTCTTTGTGAAGGATTATGTTGAAGGGGGAAATGATGGGAAAATCCAGGAAGACTGTCTGCAGAAATTCTCCAGCAGGGATTACATCATGGAGCCTGCCATTTTCAACACCCTCAAAACGTAAACACCTGTTTTCTCACACAAACATGTAACGTACAAACAATGTTATCTAGAGATGCACCGATATCGGATCTGATATCAGGCCGATGCTCACTTAATAGCTGGATGGGGTATCATTGACAATGGGGACGATAAGTGGAGCAGCTAAGCTGAAATAATCATAATTGTGCGTTTGCGATAAAAGCAACAAATTTGTCATTGATGTAGGTTCGTACGTAATGAAAAGATATCAACATCGGGACTGCAGATATGCACTAAATATTACAAAAAAATGTTGAACAGTCACTTCCAAAAAGTGAGGTATACAGCTGATTAATTAAACATTAAACACTGGTATCGGATCGGTACTTGGTATCGGGGCTTGTCGATGGTACTTTTCCGACACCCATCGGACTATAAACGTCGGATCGGTTCATCCCTGATATTATCACCTCCATCCACCTGAACAAAACATAAAATATTTCTAGGCGAGAACAACAAAATAACTGAAAACTCCACAGGATGACTAGTGTTTAAATGTTAAAGATCCACTGTGAAATTGTTGATAGAAACCATATTTTTCTCGCAGGTATTTCCAATCAGGTGGCTCTCCGGAACACGTCATCCAGCTTCTCTCTGAAAACTACTCCGCTGTGGCTCAGACCGTTAATCTGCTGGCAGAGTGGCTCATCCAGATGGGTAGGTAGCAGACTACAAGATCCTGCACTGTTTTCTGGGACTCGAGTCATCATTGCTGTGCCAAAAAAACTTTCCCTTCTTCCTCTGACCATTACCTTGCGTCTCATTGATGACTGTTCATTAATCTGTAATTATTTATTATTTATTGTGACTGCAGGTGTAGAACCTGCTCAGGTCCAAGAGCGAGTAGAAAATCACCTCAAGAGTCTCCTGATAAAACACTTTGACCCCCAAAAGGCTGATTCCATTTTCACTGTCGAGGGAGAGGTGAGATTTCTGAACACTTGGTTGTAACATTATGAATACAAGCGATCACAAATCCTGAACTTCTTGTGCAAAAAGATTACTTGTCATGGTTACATATAAATGAAGCTCTTATGAATCAAACCAATCCAGTCTCATGTGCTTTCAGACTCCTGCTTGGCTCGAGCAGATGATAGCACACACTACGTGGAGAGATCTCTTCTATAAGCTGGCAGAGGCTCACCCAGATTGCCTGATGCTCAACTTCACTGTAAAGGTACAGTAGTAGCAGCAGCAGCAGCAGCAGCAGCAGTAGTAGTAGTAAAAAACACAAAATTAGAAATATAAACATCTGAGCTAGATGTTTTGGAGGTAAGACTATTCAACAGTGAACCACTAATACATTTCAATCAACATGACGTGAGTAATGTAGGAAACAGTAGATAATTGAACATAATCATTTGCTTGAATGTGCCAATGTATTTGCAGTTTGTAAAAAAGAAGGAGACATTTTATGATATGCACAAGTGACTAGCTGATGATGAGGTTGAACAAATAATTTCACTGCTGATCTGAGAAATATACCAAGGCAACTGAGAAAAACTCCAAATAATTGGTAGTTCAGTGCTATGACAGATCAATACGTAGAGCTGCTGATGCCTATTTTAAGTTTTCTGAATTTGAGCAGTTGGTTTCTTTGTTCATTTTTTTTATTGTAATGCCTCAAAAGAAGAAGCCTGATCTTTCAGAAGAGTCATATTTTGTGTGTGTGTGTGTGTGTGTGTGTGTGTGTGTGTGTGTGTGTGTGTGTGTGTGTGTGTGTGTGTGTGTGTGTATAGCTCATTTCAGATGCAGGTTATCAGGGTGAGATCACCAGTGTGTCCACAGCATGTCAGCAGCTGGAGGTTTTCTCCCGGGTGTTGAGGACATCTTTGGCCACGTTGCTGGATGGAGGAGAAGAAAACCTGGAGAAGAACCTGCCAGAATTTGCTGTAAGCCTGCTAGCTTCTCTGTTTCATTAACCACGGTGCTATAATGGTTATTTCAATTTCTGTTACTTCACAGGGAGGATTTAGTAAATTCATTTTTAATCTGGTATACATTGTATCCTTTTGCATTGGGGCTGTGTTTCCCAAATCCCAAGATGACATTTTGACATTTTGTCCACAACTCAAAGATATTCTTCTGTCATAGAAGAGTAACGAAACCAGAAAATATTCACATTTAGGAAGCTAGAAATAGAAATTTGTACTTTTTTTTCTTAAATAATTACTCAGACCAATTAATGGATTAGCAAAATAGTTGGCGCTTAATTTAATAGTTGACAACTAATCGATTAATCGTTGCAGCTCTATTTTATATTGTACCTTGTCAGTTGTATCTTGTTGATTGGTTATCTAAAGAATTGCAAGGTGATTAACATTTGAAAGACTAGATTGTAGTGCTGAAATTATTATTTTATTTGATTAATTTCCATATCAGTTATTGATAAATTGTCACTTATCAAAAAAAACTGACATTCACTGATTCCCTTTTCTCACACCTGAAGATTTTCTGCTTTTCTCTTTTATATCACTATATATTGAATATCTGAATTTTGGACAGATGTCATCATCTAAACTGTGGCGTTTTTCAGAGATGAAAGAATGATTTCTCTTGATTATTTACCTCCTCACCTTTTGAAGTGGGAGTTAAGTCCTAAATGAAAATAACACTTGGCTATTTTAACACCACATTGTGTAAAAGTCAGTCAGTGCACGTGGTGACTTTCTGTTCCTGTTTGCTGCATTTGGTGAGTTTTTCTCTCTTATCTCCCATAGAAGATGGTGTGTCACGGCGAGCACACCTACCTCTTTGCCCAGGCGATGATGTCCATCCTCTCTCAGGAGGAACAAGGCGGTTCAGCTGTTCGTAGGATCGGCCAGGAGGTACAGAAGTCAGCACATGAGAGGTAACATTGATCAAGTGGATCGTTATGTGGATGACCTTGCTGAATACAACATTTAAATATGGATGATATTAATTATGTGGTTGTGGTTTATATCACAGAGGTCACGATGCCAGTCAGATAACCCTCGCGCTTGGCACAGCAGCAGCCTACCCTCGAGCCTGCCAGGCACTGGGTGCCATGTTGTCCAAAGGAGCTCTGAATCCTGCAGATATCACAGTTCTGTTCAAGATGTTCAGCAGCATGGACCCGCCTCCTGTGGAGCTGGTGAGAACGGAGCATCTTTGGCCTTATTTGTATCCACTGCATACTTGTTAAGGTGCTGAAATACTGATCTTTCTCATCTTAAGATCAGAGTGCCCGCCTTTTTGGACCTGTTCATGCAGTCACTGTTTAAGCCCGGATCAAAGATCAACCAAGACCATAAACACAAATACATCCACATCTTGGCTTACGCTGCCAGTGTGGTTGAAACATGGAAAAAGGTACAGAGAACTGGGATGAATTTGCTGATGTGTCTGTATTTGTATTTGGTTGTTAGTTCAACTAAAATCCACCCATTTGATTTAGATTAACTGGCTACGGTAGTTCATCGTAAACTAAATTTCCCTTACAGAATTCAGATGCTTATTTGTTTTCTTTATACACCCTGGTTTAACCTTTTTTTTTTTTTTTTTTTTTTTTTACATTTTTCTTTCTGTTCAACCCCAGAACAAGCGAGTCAACATCAATAAAGATGAGCTGAAGTCGACTTCCAAAGCCATAGAGACTGTGCACAACCTGTGCTGCAACGAGAACAAAGGAGCCACAGAGCTGGTGGCTGAACTCGGCACCTTGTACCAGTGTATCCGGTGAGTAGATGAACAAGATCTCACTTCTCTAAAGCCTGCAACTTATTTTGTTAAGGGAGGGAGGTGTATTACATTATAAGAAACAGGTTTATAATGATTGCTTTGTTCATGGTTGTAAAAGGCAAAACATTAAAAAACAGAAGCTATACTTCCACATTCTGAAATAATCACCCACGTTTTTCATTTACTTTGGTTATACATTGCTAGAGGCTGGGTATCATTAAGAAGAAGAAGAAGAAGAAGAAGATATTCCTTTATTAGTCCCACCAGGGGAAATTCAATTTTTTTTCACTCTGTTGTTAACTTATACACGGTACATGCAGACCCGAACACACACATGCACAAACATGCAACAATGGAGAGATGTCAGAGTGAGGGGGCTGCTCCTGACAAGCGCCCCGAGCAGTTGGGGGGTTTGGTGCCTTGCTCAGGGGCACCTCGGCAGTGCCCAAGAGGTAGCTGGCACCTCTCCAGCTACCAGTTCACACTCAGTTCTTGGTCCATGTCGGGACTTGAACCGGTGACCCTCCGGTTCCCAAGCCAACTCCCTACAGACTGAGCTACTGCTGCCGATGTTCAGATATTAAGGCTGATAGGATCATATTTGGTACAGACACCAAAACTAACCTTATTTCAATTATGGCTGATACTAATGATTATTTTCAGTGTTGATTAATCCATTAGTTGTTTGGTCATAAAATAGTGAAAAATGTTAATCATTGTTCCCCAAAGCCCAAGATGACATCCTCAAATGTTTTGTTTTGTCCCAAACTCAAAGATATTCAGTTTGCTGTCATAGAGGAAAAAAAGAAACCAGAAGACAAAGATCATGCATTCAGTGACAGCTTTTGGCACTTATCAATTTTCAGTACTTGTTCGTGTAGACACTTGCATCTTATATCTACACTTGTATTCAAAAGTACTTGAGGATTCAGTAGCTAGCCTTTGTCATCTCTGACTGATTCCTGCTAACTTAATGTTTGTGTGTTTGTATTCAGGTTTCCAGTAGTTGCTATGGGGGTTTTAAAATGGGTGGACTGGACGGTGTCTGAGCCACGGTACTTCCAGCTGCAGACGGACCACACTCCAGTACATTTAGCTTTACTGGACGAGGTACTACTTTACCACCAGACTTTAAGTTTTCATTCTTTAAGACCACAGTCTAAAAAGTCAAAATGAATGCTTCCTCCATGCAGATCTGTACGTGTCACCAGCTGCTGCACCCGCAGGTCCTCCAACTGCTCATCAAGCTTTTTGAAACGGAGCACTCTCAGCTGGATGTCATGGAGCAGGTCTGTTCATGTTACTGTAATGCTTCTCATTTCAGTATGTTGTAACAGCGTGGCCATTCGGCTGACATTGTGTTGATTTTATTTCCCCCTCAGATGGAGTTGAAGAAGACTCTTCTGGACCGAATGGTTCATCTGCTGAGCCGTGGCTACGTCCTGCCTGTAGTTGGTTACATTCGCAAGTGTCTAGAGAAACTCAACACGGACATCTCCCTCATTAGATATTTTGTCACAGAGGTAACAGCTGCTTCTGATCTCGATTAGTGGTAAAGGAAGTGATCTCTGGTTTATATCCAACTCTGAGTATTTTCCTCCATCACAGAAGTAGTAAAAGGTGTCTGCAGGTCCCAGAAGTCTCAAACTGTTTTATACACTCAAATCGGCCCTAAAATGGTCTTGAACAGTTTCATCAAATTGAGATGTTTTCAGGGGATTTTGCCCACCCCTTCCATAAATGTTTTTAAGTGTATAAATTTGACATAAATTAACTTACATTTAACAATTAGCAGGTGAACATAGCAGCTCTTAGCAGCTAACATCAGATGAACCTTTATTAATCCCCGCAGGGAAATTCAGTTTCAGAATTTCAGCTAGAGTCAGATATTCTAGAATAGAGCTAAAAGAGAGTAAATATTTAACTTCACTTCCTAAAAGGTAGGTAGGTCAATGTTGTAATTGCAGGTTTAATGTTGAGGTGATCATAAATGAAAACAGGCACGGTTTAAGGCTGTTTATAAATATTGCATAAACTGAGCTTTAACGTCATCAGAAAACATTTGTAATTTATGTGTTAAAACAAAACTTAGAACAAACTAATTAAACTCTAATATTTCTCTTCATAGGTGCTGGATGTGATCGCACCTCCTTACACATCTGACTTTGTTCAGCTCTTCCTGCCCATCTTGGAGAACGACAGCATCGCAGGAACAATTCGCACAGAGGGAGAACATGACCCTGTTGCAGAGTTCATTGGTAAGTGGCATGCTAACATTTTAATTTGGTACAGTTATGCTGTACTGGTGAGAGAAAACTAAAATGTGCCATATCCTGATGAAGTCAGGGGTTCAAGTACACAAAACTAAGTAGGAAGTTGTTTAGCTGCAGGAACATTGACAGTAAAACTCAAACATAAAATAACATCTATTTAAAAGTCATTTAAATTTGTAAACTGCCTCTAGAAGCACAAGATATGTACATGTAGGTAATTAGTTCCCTGTTTTTCCAGCTCATTGCAAGTCAAACTTCATCATGATAAACTGAGAGGATTCTGCTTGGTGCTGAAGAAGCAGATAGCTCGGAGACGGACCGTTCAGTTTCACCAAGTGAACCATTTGTTTCTATTGAGGCAACAAACAGGTAAATGTCAATGAGCTGATGGAAAAGTACAGTAATAAGAGACACTGGTCGAAGGAGAAGCCTCTGAAGATGCAGCTAAAAATTTTCTTTTTCATGTGTTTTTGATTTTCTATATTTTGTTATTTCAAGCAGTTTTAAAATAAAAACCTGAATATGCACTTTCATGCATTTTTGAATTTTATGCAATTATAAAATGGCACTTTTTTTTATAGTTAAAAGGTGCTAAATACAGGATTGGGAGCATTTCTATTGCCTCTCAACGGCTTTTATCGTGGCAACTGTTAGTAGCTCGCTGCTAACTGATAAAATAGCACTAAATAGTGTAAATAACAGCAACAGTGCAGAGATAATGGTGTTTACCTGAGAGGTAATCTGTTTGCTATGTTGCTTGCTATGTTAATGCTCTGAATATTGAATTTAGCACCTTAACATCACTTAACTCAGAGCTGTCCTGTAATCACACAACTATCAAAGCACAGTAGTAAAACTAGTTCTCCATTATGGATCAAGACTTCACACATAAAGGGGCCAGATGAAGTCTCTTGATTCTCAAGGACAGACCGTTTGAAATAACATTGATCATATCTGACGTCCGCAAATATTGATGATCTGAAACCCCACAGAATGTTTTCTGAATAGCAGAGCTAGTTAGTTTAATTTTGATAGCATCACAAACCTTTTGACATAAGTAATTGTGGCTAATATAATTTAAGGAGTGGCGCAGTAAACAATATAATCATGTCATCATAAGAAGCTTTTTACAGCCATCTTTCAGGCCAACAAACTGATCAATACTCAAAACCGATTTCGTGGCGCATCACTGTCATGTTGTGTTTATTGGAACAGTTTAAAACAAAGATTGCAATTTTTCCAGAATTTCTTATGTGTAAATTAAGTGAAAAAAAAAACAAAAAGAAAATTAGATACATCTAGTATTGACTGCCATTGGATGTAAGGCACACTTAGTTGATTTTTGTTTCTGTTTTTCTATCAGGGTGTGGTAATATTGTCGATACATTAAGACCACACACTGAAAACATTCAGTGTCGGAGCAGTGCAGGACAACTTATAAACACTGTTCTTTGGCCCAGTCAGAATGCATTTAAAAACATAATCAATAAAAAGCTGTCAAGATCCTCTTGATAATGTAAACTGAAGAATTTCTTGAATTTTCCTCACTGTGTATTAAGGCTATTCAGCATGCAGTGCTACAGTTTTGCCGCAATTAGTTGTACTGATGTACTCCTCCCACGCAATTTATAATTTCAGCCCATTACACCCTGCAGATATCACTGTG
Source organism: Pterois miles (assembly GCA_947000775.1). Taxonomy (NCBI): domain Eukaryota; kingdom Metazoa; phylum Chordata; class Actinopteri; order Perciformes; family Scorpaenidae; genus Pterois; species Pterois miles. The sequence goes on along the minus strand of CAMQGK010000466.1, from coordinate 4,210,005 downwards.
GTAAG